>CATIWC010001086.1:0-474409 GCA_948472305.1 Vicia faba
GATTCGACTCCTGTATCCAGCCAGGGTACGTCTGTAAACAACCTTTTGAATTTCCAGATTCGACACCTGTATCTAGCCAGGGCATGTCTGTGAACGACTGAGTGAAGATCAACACCTGTAACAGGCCAGGTAATTATCTTTCTTTCTCAGGTACGCAAGTTCTCGCTAAGGAATCTCTTACGCGATCGACACCTAGATGGCATCTATAAGCCCATCCACATCCCATTACAGTTCCAAATGGCATCTATAAGCCCATTCCCGACAAGGTTCTGTCACAATCTCCAGATGGCATCTATAAGCCCATCCTCCTATCCACCATCTCTCCAAATGGCATCTGTAAGCCATTCCCGCTATCAACACTGCTGATACTCTACTATGTGAGTGCAAATTTCTAGGCACTCTAGTGTTCAATCATCTTCCACCTTCGGATCACGAAAGGCACACAAGCCAATCTACATCCTCAGGTCTAAGAAGATTGAACAGGGGCAACTGTTGTACCCCCAAAATTTGCCCTCCCCATAATCTTCAAAGTTTTTCCAAGCATCACCTCAAATGGTTCAAAGTCTATTCAAGGGCTACACAGTCAACCAACCTCCTAAGCCAGTCAAATTAGGGTTTTGGCTCCTTCAAGGAAGTTGAGGTTTTCAAGGGCTCAATCAAGTCCCATATGCTCATATACATTGTCAAGCATCTCCATGCCAAGTTTCAAGGTTCACAAGGTCAAGTTGCACAGTCAAAAGTCTCATTTGCTCAACAGTCAACTGTAGGGGCAAAATGGTCATTTGGCAGTCAAAAGTCAATTTTTTGGTCAACATCTTATTTTGAAGCCACAATCATCATTTGATCAATTCTTGATCATGATTCCACAAGCATGACTCAAAAAATCATCAAGATGCAAAAGTTTCTATTTTTGGACAGCTGAAAAGTCAACTGCAAATTGACCAAGGCATAACTTTTTCATGGTTCATCAGAAAAATCCCATCCAATGATCATCTTGAAGGGGAGGACATTTCCTACAATTCATCTTCACATTCCAAGTCCAAGAAATGCTCTCACAAAAAGTATCAATTTCAACATTATAGGTCATTTTCAAAAGTCAACAAAAAGGGACTTTAAGTCAAGACCATAACTTGATATTGGTAAAATCAAAATGACATGGGACCAAAGACATTGGTTAGAGGACTTCAAGACCTTTCCAAAATGTCCAAGAACATGTTCATAGCTTCAAAATTGAGCAAGATATGCATTGGAGAAGTTGGGAAATATTTGTGAAATGGCCAAAGTCAATTATCCTTGAAACTTCATTTTTGACAAAAGGGGCCCACTTTTCCACTTGTTTCAGCTTGGCCATGCCTCCCACGTGTCCCACAATTTATTTCAAGATTTAAAATTAATTTTTTCATTTTTTATTTAATTTTATTTGATTTAATTCATTTTTAAATCTTTAAAATTCAAATAAAAATCCAAGAAATTAATGGAGGGATATATTTTGTGTTGATTAGCTTTGATACACCTTAAAACACATTCCAAATTCGTGCATGGGCCTATTATGGGCATAAAAATTCAAAATTTCACAAATATGGAAAATGGTTCAATGTTGGTTATGGAGGAAATCTCAAACATGGATGCAAGGCTTCAATGACCATAATATTGTTTGATACACATTACATAACAGATATGCAAGCATTCCTGGTATAATTCACGAACTAGAAAACCTCAAAACGGCCAAACAAATTTCAAACTTTGAAGAGGAAAAAGCGAAACTGAAAACCTATTTGCAGCCTGTTCCAAGCCTTCATTTCAATCCAAATACACTCCTGGCATCCCTAGGAACTTTGACAATCAGAACCAAGCGTAATCACTCAAGGAATCATCCCCCACCAACTCATACGGTTTGCATACATTCTCAAAATTACATATCACATTCCACGCATTTTTAATACAATTCTTTTGGTTGATTTGCATTGCTGACATTATTACCAAGCTTTCCATGTGTTTTAATTTGAGAATAATGCTTTAAATCGAAAAGTGCCATTGATAATTTCTAGGTTTTTCAGAGCTTCGAATTAGGGGTTTCACCATACTGTAAAATTGGAACCTCAAACAAGAATGGTTGAATTCAGCTGGATGAGACGAATAAGATGGACCTATCGCGCCCTTTTTATGTTGGCCCAATTCCTATTCGCTATTTTCTGTCACTGTATTTAGTGGGGGTTAAAAACCCCCGCTATTCGCCTGTGTTTTTTATTTTCAGAATGAAGAAGATGATGCATGGATGAATGGGATTGGTGCGTTCAAATCCCACGCGCGTTTTTTGTTTGTTTGTTAGCATATAACGTTTTTATTTTATATAATATTTCTTTTCCATATTACTAACAAATGCGTTTGAGTGCTTCAGTGGTTGGGGACGTGGCCAAGCATCCTTGGGACCTGGGGTTCGATTCCCAGGTCCCTTATAAATTCCATATTATTTTCTTCAATGTTTTCCTGTGCAGATTCCAATATGAGGTGCATCATAAGTCCCACTTCCCAGCGCTGCCATATGTCATCAACGCAGATCCAAAGGACAAAAAGTGTAGCGCACCATGGTCTGGAGTCAAGCACGCTGCAGGCAACCATGAAAGTCAAACGTGGCTTAGATTTCAGTGGGCTTGGATTGCTTCAATAAACCTCCATTTCAGCCCACACCCCCCCCCCCACCCCCCCCCCCCTTTGGTTTTACTTCTTTTTTCATTTTTGTTTTGTTTTCTATTATTTTAATTTCTAACCTTTTTTTATTTTATTATTATTATCAAATTAATCAATTAACACATTTTCATAAAAAACAAAAAAAATAGAATTACATCATTATTATTATTATTAATTTATTTTGTAAAAAAATCATTAACTAAAATAGTTTAATTAGGCCATTTTAATTCCTTTCTTAAATAATTAAAATAGATCCAGAATTAGGTAAAGTTAATTTTTAATTTTATTTCATTTCTTTTATTTCATAAAAACAAAAAAAAAAATTCTTTTTAATTAAATTAATTAATTAGCTTTAATTTCATTTTAATTACAAAAAAGACCAAAAAATCAACTTCTTTTCTTAAAAGGGTCAACACCCTTAGACATTCCCGATTAATTTATTCGTGCGCATTTACTTTATTTGATTATTATGTAACTGCCTTCAAGAATGTAATAGTTAAATAGGTTTATCGCTTTATTTAATTTCCATTCTTATTTACTAAAAAACGGGTCTTTGTAATTTTTGGCGATGTATAGACCCGCGCCTTGTAATAGCGTAGGATTTATGTTTCCGCAATTTACTTTCCGCACCCCTTAACTGCTAAACTTGCATGAAAGAATGTATGTAAATAAAAACAACTCGTAGCTCACTAATTACAAAGACAAACATTAACTGAAAACAACACACAATGCACACACCACTTCTAGGGTACGCCTCACTCGTTGCCTTCGAAACGTGGTCGTCAAGTATAGGCTTAGCGGTCCTTATGTCCATGATCCAGTTGCCTCGAAACAGTTGCCTCGAAACAGTTGCCTCGAAACAGTTGCCTCGAAACGGTTGCCTCGGATTAAAAAAGGATCAAGGACATAAGGGTAGCTTCTAAGGTGTCCTAACTGTTGCTTCGGCGACCACACTGTCCCTACAATCGAATTGACCCGAACACCTCCAACGGTGGTGCTACCTACCTCTCAATGGTGGGATGACACTACCTAAAGGACACTTACACAACTTAATTCCTTAGGGTAGGTAGATGACTCATAGATACTTGCTCTTTTCAAAAACAAACAAAATACTTTTCACACCTTACACTTTCAAAAGCTTTCAAAACAAATTTTTCAAACACTCTTGAGGACAGATACAAGAGTTATTCAGAAATCTTTCAAAGAAACTTTTTCAAACCCACTCACACTTTGAAAAGCAAACATTTTGAAAACATAAGAGCAAGTATCTAAGAGCCCATGGATAACCATGGATAGAAAGGGTGCTAACACCTTCCCTTTCTATAAATCTACCTCCCGAACCGAGAAACATATCTCATAAGGAATTTTGCTGTGCTTTTGTCCTTTCCTTGTTGGAGAAAATAAAAGACGGTGGCGACTCTTGCTTCCGCGACATTTCGCGAAACCAGCTAAAAAACAGTCAGTTCTAAATCCACCAATCACAATATGCATTAACAATGAGTCTTATTATTCCCATATGCTTACTGAATTAGATTCGATTCTGAACTTAAAATCCACTTTATGTTTCACCACATAGAGGTTATATATATATATATATATATATATATATATATATATATATATATATATATATATATATATATATATATATATATATATATATATATATATATATATATATATATATATATATATATATATATATATATATATATATATATATATATATATATATATATATATATATATATATATATATATATATATATATATATATATATATATATATATATATATATATATATATATATATATATATACTAATCACAACTAACGACCCTACCACCTAATTACGAGTTCATGCGATATAGTTCTCTTCAGGATCCACACTTAGTTTCGTACCTAAGCTTGGCACACTCTTGGTTACTCGCCTCATACTTGGGAATCTCAGAGCACCAAAGTTATTGGCTCAAATAAAGGAGTGTGGTATACCATAACTACCACAACACAAGATAATAAAGCATGAATACTTGTGACCAAGACATTACTATCACATGCTTTCCTGGTACCATGATATAGCTCTCCCAACTCCACCTTGTACTCATGGAATATTCACATTTGAACAATTATATGTTGCATGCCCCTTTTGAATGGTGATCCTCTTAGCTTCCAATATTGAACAATTCTACTAGTAATTATTTAAATATGAATTATTTTCTCTCTCTCTCTCTCTCTCTCTCTCTCTCTCTCTCTCTCTCTCTCTCTCTCTCTCTCTTCTCTCTCTCTCTCTCTCTCTCTCTCTCTCTCTCTCTCTCTCTTTATAGATATGAATATCTTTCAATTATTCCTTGAGAAACTTAAAATTCATGTAACGGTCCCACATTAACATTGAGTTTCTACTGAACTACCCTGAATCTGATCTCCCTTCTAAAACAAAACACAAAATAGTCTATCTTATATCCTTTATCCAGTGTGTATAAAGCTCACTTGGAGTAAGCAATCATGCCCTCAAACTTTCCTGTATACTTCTCCATTTCCCTAGACTCTTAAAGAAGTCAACGAATGTCAATGCCTCTTAATCCTTCAAGCCATTGGGGAAAATACTTTTTCTAGAATACTTCCTTTAAATACTTATACTCCTTCGAGGTATTATGAGTGGTCAATACACGTCGAGACACCATTACACCATCTTGTTATTGAGCTTTGTAGCATCTGGTAGGAACTCTTAAAATTTTGATTCCTCTTTTTCTACTGGATGGCTTGCACTATACACTACCCTGCACTTATTGGATCACCTGAATCACGAACTCTTGTTCTTGCGCTACACTCTAATAACAAGCACTACTAAACCTTTAGAGTCCTCGTCGTCACTCAACCATGATCCTACTTACCACACATATAGAAGCAGGTGGATCAGACCCAATGCCATATAATGTGTCATTAAGAATCATGTTGGCAATACACACATATGAGGTAGGAATTGATTTACTTATAATGTTTCAAGGCTGGCTCAAGATACAATTTTCTATAATACCAATTATTACACCCTATATAATATAAATCTAGAATAATATCATACACATAGTTAATTGGTACTGATACAACATAAGCGCCTAACGTCATCATTTATATACATGTCTAAAATTTATAATGCATCATATGGCACATGATATACAAAATTTCCTAATTAAAAAATAAGATATAAACAGTAGAAACTATCTTGAAACATCAAGAACTTTGAAAACATCTTCGCACAACTTTACCTTTTCCTTCATCCTTCCTTGATTTACCTGAAAATCCAACAATATAATGGGATGAGATAATAATATCTGCGGGCTATCCTATGTTATGGGTCCACTCAGCTATAAAGGGTTACTAAACAATATTTTAGCTTAAGCCATTCGACTTTGTCCTACTTGTATACACTTAGACAATATAATACAAGTGTGGTACGGTGGGAGAACTGACTTGAGGGTTTTGCGTTTGATCGCAAATGTTGTGGTTAGCAAGAGTCGCCATCGATTTTTCTTTTATCCAAAAGGAAAGGTGAAAAAGCATAGGAAAGACCTTTGAGATTATTTCTTGAGTTCGGGGAGTAGATTATGAAAAGGGAAGGTATTAGCATCCTTTTCATCCATGGTTTTCAATGGGCTCTTAGTTACTTCCTAGATCACTTGCTTTTGTTTGAAAATGTGCTTTGTGTGGTTTTTGAAAGTATTTGGTAAAGATGCCATTGTTTAGGCAATCTTTGTAATGATTCTTGTTTGTAAGAATGTATACAAAGATGTCAATCTTTTGAAAATGTCTTCAATGTTTTTAAGATGTTTGGTGTTTGTTTTGAAAATAGAAAGGATATTTATTTTGAATGGAGCAAGTAATTAGGAGCATTTAACCTACTCAAAAGTCTTTCTTGTTCATTTTCTTTTCCTTTGACATTGTTATCTTACCACTGATTTGGTAAGCAACCCTATCTTTGGATGTAAACGGGACGGGCGTGGGTCATTGTATAGCCATTATTATCAATATTGCAAGGTATCTTAGCATTCTTTTTGAGGGACTAAGATCATTTATAAGGCAACTTAGATAGCGTCGTCGAGGCACTACGATCTTGTATTTGCTTGTTTTTTTGCTAAGATACCTTACATGCGTAATATGACCATTTTGTATAAGGCAACCAAGTGGACTAACCCTAGGGGTGCTTGTGTGCAAAATGCATTGTTTTCATGCTTGATTTATTCTTGAATCAGGGTTTGCTATTTATTGGTTTTAAGTCTTTCCATATAAACCCTAATTACTAACAATTGTATATAAAGCGATAAATTACGGAATTTAAAGTTACTACGCTATTACAACATTTGTGGGACGGGGGTGTACAAATTCATGAATGGGAATTGCAAGAATTTAAACCTAATTAGTATATTACAATCATATTGAATTGTTATCAATGTACAAGTAAATAAATAAATGCAAAGTACAAAAATGAATAAATGTACAAAAAAATGCAAAATGTAAAGAAAATGCATCTTTGTTTGATTTTCATTAAAAAGGGAATTTTGTCTTAAATTAATTAAATAAATAACAATAATTAATTAAATTCGAGTTTTGTTAAGAAAATATTTTTTGAATAAAACCCTAATTCTAATTAGTTGATTAAAAGAAAATAAGTTTAAGAAAAATATATTTTTTGGTATTTTTATCTTAAAAATATTTATAGCATTATAAAATATTTTTAGTCTTTTTTATATAAAAAATAATGTATTTTAAATGGTGTGAAAAATAAATAAATAAATAAAAACATAGTATTAATTAAGTTTACAAGATTATTTAATAAAATAAATAAATTATAATAATTAAAATTTATGTTTTGTGAGAAAAATAAAATAAACTAAGTCAAAATATAAATATATCATTTTTTGTATTTTATGATTTTTTTTAGTATTTAGAAAATATATTTAAGAAAATAAAAATGAAAAATAAAAAATAAATTTGGGCCGGGGTGCAAATATGAAACATGGGGAGGAATGTTAGAAAAAAAAGTCAGGCCCAAGAGGGGAAGGCCCATGCACGCTGGAAGGATAAAAATGTACAAAAAATGAGAGAAAAAGCAAAAGGCAGCGCGCTGGGGTTCGAACCCATGACCTCCTGATTACCAGCGTACTACCTTACCACTACGGTGGTTATACATCCGTTAATATAACAAACAATAATTACATAACACAAAATGCGCCCTGATTATACTTCATCTTCAACCTCCAGCCAAAGGACTTGTATCTTCTTCATTTCTCAACAAAAATGAAAAGTTCAAACATGAAAGTTGTGGCATTTCTTCCAACGAATCTAACCATATAAACAACTTAAGCTAACAATCAAATATGAATGACAATTTTTCAGGCCCTAATTCAAAACCTAAAAATTTCAGAAAACATCAACCCTAAAATTCTCTAAGCTCAGGCCATATGAATGTAAACTATGGATATATACAGCTTCGTGGCAATGGTATCTACATTTTATTTTCACAAATCAAACTCAAATGATGCTTGTATAAAGAGATAGAAGTTTGAAAACTTACTTCTTACAACTGGAATCATGTATGGAGTTTGAGCAACCTTGGAGGTGTAAGGATGATTTGGTTAGCTTTCCAGGACCTCCCTGAGTGTGTTGCAAGCCTTACTTTGTTTTGAAACCAGCTATAACTCTCTACTCAAGTCCAATTGTAATGAAGGTTTTTAAAAATGGTGGATGATGAAGATGAAGTTACAGAAGTTTAACAGGTGTTGAGATGAGTTCTATATGATGTATGTGAAGTGTTTAGATAGTTAAAAGTGAAAACGCACGAGTGAAAATGGAGATGGGTGTTTGAAGTTTAAAAAATGGAGTTTTTGGCCAGTTCTGACTTATGAATGCTTGAGAGTCTTTGAGGGCTTCTAAAAACGTGTGTTGTGTTGCAATTGACTTGTTAATATGTATGGAAAATATCAGAGCATAAAATCACTCCAAGTTTCTGAGTTATAGGGTTATGGCTCAATAACTTGCTTTTTAAGAAAAGTGAAGTGACAAATCTCAAGTATTGTACAAGCATGTTCTGAGCTTCTTGAGACTTTAGACACATTTATTTTGGTTTATAGGGGTGATGTGTGCAGAAAGAACAAGTTAGAAGCTCAAGACAAGTTGACTTTGTGATTAAAGCAACTTTTCAAGAATGGAATGGTAGCTTTCTTCCTAAAATGGCAAATTGGCTTGGACAATTCTTGGAACACTTGGATAATAGCTCAAAAGCAAGTGTAATATTATGATTATGGATATATCTTGAGGTTTAGAGGCCTGCAAAACAAGATTGCGCAGCATAGGTTTGAAATTGACTTCTTGTTCATCACAAAATGGCTTGTAAATTAAGTGACAAAACCCTAACTTCATCTCTTCGATTATCCCTACTCAAGAATGATCTCAAGAAGTACTTGGACATTTTGGAAAGCTTGTAACAGATCTACAACCCCTATTTGAATTGCTTTTTAATATTCCACTTGGAACTATGAGAAAAGTGTCATGAAGTTAGGTCAAAATCCTGTCCAAATTAGGGCAAAATTTCACTAAGTGTTTTATTTAATGATCCTATGTTCATAAAATTGTAACTTGAGATCCAAGAATTTTTTGAAGAATTTGTGTGAAGAAAAGTTGTATATTTCATGGAGATCTACAACTTTCATGTTGGAAGTTTCTCTTGAATCATCTTGCATCATGGTGAAAATTTGACTCAAAGTTATGAAAAATAAGAAAGTTTCCATACTTAGAAAAATTTCTAAGTTAAGAAATTTTAACATTTCAAGATGAAATCTTGAATTCTTGATTTCTTGATGAACAAATTTCATATTTTGACATTTTTTGATAAATTGTGATCTTTGGCACTTGAATTTGACCAAAAAGTCAAAGTTTGACTTTTCAGTATACAGTTGACTTTTGATCAGTTGACTGAAAAATTCATCTGTCAATCCAATGGACTTGCAATGTTTTGTACCATGTCATTAGGTGAAAATTATGAAATTGGACTCTTGAGATCATGCCTTAAACCAATTGACCATTTTCTAGGTCAAAAATCAGAAATTGCTCCTTCTCAGTCAAAACCCTAATTTTGACCATTTTGCCCTTTTAGAGATTTGATCAAATTTCTTGAGGAGTTGTGGTCCAAACTTGATCAAATGATACATATAAGTTTAAAATGTTGATATGGATAAAAAATTAATAAGTTTGACTGTAAATTGGTCATAGTTGACTTTTTCTCCAATACAATTGATTTTTAGGTCAACCTGTCAATTGACTGAGCAAAAATGTGATCCAAGGCTTGAAACTTGACATGAGTAATCTTGGGGTCCATAATGATCCATGAAAATCATATGGGGCATTGGAAGTTCAAAAATCCTTGTGCAATCTCAAACCCTAATTTTGGTCATCAGTGCTTAAGGAGATGTCTTGAGTTGATCGACCCTAGTGCAGTCTTGAGTCAAAGGAGATCTTGTGAGAAAAATCTTGATAAGTGAGAGGGAAAATTTTGGGGTACAAAAGCTGCCCCTATTCAATCTTCTTAAGCTTTAAGAATTAGATTGGCATGTTTTGTCATTCGTGACTCGAAGGCGGAAGATGATTGGACACTAAAGTGCCCAGAAATTTGCACTCGGCGATGTGATGGTTGAGGGGATGGGCTTAAAGATGCTATTTAGAGAGGTGATAGAAAGTTACAGGATATGGGCTTGTAGATTCCATCCAAGAGTGATTGTTGAATTGTAATTTGTAAGCTGAAAAAATGAGTATTAGAATGGCATCCGTGTCTGGAGCGTATCTGAATTGTATCTGAGAGCTGAACCTTGAATGAGTCATCAGAATGGCATCCGCATCTGGAGCATATCTGTACTGTGTCTGAAAGTTTACTCTTAATGAGTATCAGAACTAAGTCCGTGTTTGGAGCGTATATATATTGTATCTGAAAGTTGAATTTGAATGAGTATCAGAATGGCGTCTGTGTCTGGAGCGTATTTGTACTGTATCTGAAAGTTGAATTTAAATGAGTATCATATTAACATCCGTGTCTGGAGCGTATTTGTACTGTATCTAAAAGTTGAATTTGAATGAGTATCAGAATGGCGTTCATGTCTGGAGCGTATTTGTACTGCGTCTGAAAGTTTACTTTGAATGAGTATCAAAATAGCGTCCGCGTCTGGAACGTATCTGAACTGTATCTGAAAACTTTGATCATTGTTAATGGTAGTTGTTAACCTTATCCTGAAAAGGGTAAAATGTTAGCTAAGATGCAAAGTCATGTTGTATGAAATGCATGGTATGATGCATTTGTGTAACCAATGTTTATGATATATAGGTGTGATGCATGCGCATGTGAGCTAATTCTGTTGTACTGCTATTGGAATGGGGAAAATAAATCCCTGTATGTTGCTGAGGATTATAAGTCTTCATGTTGTGAAGTTTGAAGTGTTGATGAATTTCCCTTAGAGAAATAAACTTTGTTGTAAGGGAAATGCCATGTACTGTTTGAAAAATTCTGGTTGGGGAATTCTGAAAAATTTGGATGACTTCTACTGGGGATTGATAATTTGAAACTTTATTTTGTTGGGGATTAAACTGCTCACTCTGGGGAATTTTATGGAGATAAACTTAGAGAGATTTCCCTATCCCTTAAAGCCATCAGCAATTGTCTTTTATTTTGTTTATTTGTAAACAGTAATTATGTTCAAATGCATATGTTCAACAATGAATCATTAGACGTTTTTGTAAACAAAACACAAGCGAAAAGAAAAGAAAAAGATAATTTTTGTACTTTCAAAGAGATATCTTCATATTGACTTTGAGTAAGTATTTTTGTACAATGAGACCAACATTCTAGTAAGAGAATACCATCGTAAAAAATGAAAATTTTAATACAAAGAAAAGATAGCTATGTGCAATAATCCCATGGGGTTCCCATTCTACTATAGCCTTTGTATCTCTGAGCATCTTGTCCATTTGTTGCCTTGTCCGAAGATGATTGAATTTGTCAAAAATTTCGAGTTTGCAAGTTGTCTGTAAGGTGATCCAACGGGACATAGTTATATGCTTTAATTCCCTAACTTTTGCCTGGACCATCCTTTCGGGTTTTCAGTCCACCGGGATACCCTTTTTTGCCCAAGTCGACCTTTCAGGTTTCCAACTTGTCGGGTGTACAGATTTTTTTGTTTTTATCCCTAATTATTTCCTGAACCTTTTTTGGTTCGCCGTGATGCCCTTGTTTTGCCTATGTGTGTCAACCTAGCGTGTCTCTTATGCATAGTATCTTTTGACTATGTCTGCGTTCGCAGGTTGTGGCAGGTCGTCCCCATCCATGGTGGTCAAGATCATTTCTCCACCAAAGAAAATGTTTTTGATTATAAATGGTCCTTCGTATGTAGGAGTCCATTTTCCCCTTGGATCATCTTGCGGCAGTATGATGCGCTTGATCACCAAATCCGCGACTTGGTACACTTGGCGTCTGACCTTTTTGTTGAAAGCCTTGATCATCCGTTTTTGATACATTTGACCATGGCAAACAGTAGTAATCCTTTTCTCGTCAATCAAGTTTAGTTGATCAAGTCGAGTCTAGATCCAATCTTCTTCATTCAGCCCTGCATCCTTCATAATTCTTAGAGAGGGGATTTGGACCTCAATAGGCAAGACAACATCCATGCCGTATACCAGAGAATAGGGTGTTGCCCCGGTTGATATGCGAGTTGTGGTACGATAACCATGGAGAGTGAATGGTAGCATCTCATGCTAGTATTTGTATGTGACTGTCATTTTCTGTATGATCTTTTAAATGTTCTTATTCGCGGCTTCGACAACATCATTCATCTTTGGCCGGTAAGGGGAAGAATTGTGATGCTGAATCTTGAATTGCTCGCACAAGGCAGTGATCATAGTATTGTTCAGGTTTGTACCATTATCAATAATGATCCTCTCCAGGATACCGTACCGGCAAATGAGATTCTGCTTGATGAACCAAGCGACAACATTCTTGGTAACGGAAGCAAAGGAAGCTGCTTCCACCCACTTTGTAAAATAATCAATGGCCACTAAGATGAAGCGGTGTCCATTAGAGGTTGTCGGCTTGATTTCCCCAATCATATCTATTCCCCACATAGCAAAGGGCCAAGGAGTCGTCAAGACATTCAGAGGAACCGGAGGTACGTGCACCTTGTCAGCATATATCTGACACTTATGGCAAGTTCGAGAGTGTTGATAGAAATTTGCTTCCATGGTAGACCATTAATAGTCTGCCCGTAGGATTTTCTTTGCCATCGTATGCCCACTGGAATGGGTGCCAAAAGTTCCTTCATGTAATTCAGCCATGATCCTTTCAGCTTAAACCTTGTCTACGCACCAAAGTAATACTGATTCATGGTTGCGTTTGTAAAGAATGCCATTACTAAGGAAGAATTTAGCAGAGAATCTCCTTTAGAACTTCTTATCATTGACTGAAGCTCCTTTTGGGTACTTTTGAGCCTCAAGATACCTCTTGAATTCATGAAACCAAGGCTGGTCCACTACTTCTTCAGTATTAATCTCGTGACAGTGTGCTGGTTCATCCCTTCGTTCAATGGTGATCTGGGGAGCCTCATTATCTCATTTAAGTTTAAACATAGATGACATTGTGGCTAGTGCGTCGGCTAGCTGATTTTCTTCTCGCGGGAAGTGCTCGAAGGTAATCTTCTCAAAATGTGGGAGCAACGTCAAAAGATGTTCTTTGTAAGGGATAAGGTTAGGGTGTTTGGTGTCCCATTCCCCTTTGCTCTGGCTAATAACCAAAGCTGAATCTCCGAATACATTCAAAGATTTGATCCCCAAGTCTATGGCAGCTTTGAGACCAAAGATGCACGCTTCGTATTCCGCCATGTTATTTGTACAATTGAAGCAGAGTCTTGCCGTAAATGGAGTATGACATCCTTCCGGAGATATGAGTACAACACCAATACCATTGCCGAGTGCTTTAGATGCCCTATCAAAAACCAGGGTCCATCGGGATCCTTGTTCAGGTCCGTCATATGGTATGGATTTTTCATAGTCGTTTACCATCATGATGTCCTCATTTGGGAATTCGAACTTCATGGACTGGTAGTCTTCTACAGCTTGGTGAGAAAGGTGATCAGCTAGTATACTGCCTTTTATTACTTTTTGGGTAGTATACTGTATGTCATATTCTGTTAGGATCATATGCCATATCGCTATTCTCCTAGAGAGTGCAGGTTTCTCGAAGATGTATTTTATTGGATCCATTTTAGATATCAACAGGGTAGTATGAGTCAGCATATACTATCTTAGCCGGCGAGCAGCCCATGCCAGAGCGCAACAAGTTTTCTCGAGCAGTGAATATCTTGTTTCACTATCGGTAAACTTTTTTCTCAGGTAATAAATAGCGTGCTTTTTTCGGCCAGACTCGTCATGCTGCCCCAACACACACCCCATTGAATTTTCCAACACGGTCAGATACATAATCAACGGTCTTCCCTCGACTGGTGGCATCAAAATAAGATGCTTTTGCAGGTACTCTTTGATCTTGTCGAAAGCAGCTTGGCATTCATCATTCCATTTGACTACTTGATCTTTCTTCAATAGTTTGAAGATTGGTTCACAAGTAGATGTCAGGTGAGAAATGAATCTGGCAATGTAGTTCAAACGCCCTAAGAACCCTCTGACTTCTTTTTCAGTACGAGGGACAAGCATCTCTTGTATTTCTTTCACCTTAGCGGGATCTACTTCAATACCCTTATTGCTGACGACAAAGCCTAGGGGCTTACCAGACCTTACTCCAAACGTACATTTATTTGGGTTCAACCTCAGCTTGTACTTCTTTAGTTTCTCAAAGAGTTTTTTGTAGATGGTCAAGATGCTCTTATTTTGTTTGAGATCTAGCTATCATGTCGTCCATATAGACTTCTATTTCGTGATGTATCATGTCGTGAAATAGAGCTACCATGGCACGCTGATAGGTTTCCCCAACATTCTTCAGTCCGAATGGCATCACCTTGTAGCAGAAAGTGCCCCACTGTGTGACAAATGTTATTTTCTCCATGTCCTCAGGCGCCATTATGATTTGGTTGTAACCTGAGAAACCGTCCATGAAGGAAAACACTTTGTGTTGTGCAGTATTATCAACTAGGATGTCAATGTGGGGAAGTGGGAAATCATCCTTAGGGCTTGCCCTATTCAAATCTCTATAGTCCACGCACATTCTTACCTTGTCGTCTTTCTTGGGCACGGGAACAACATTGGCAACCCATTGAGGATAGGAGGTGACGACCAAGAATCCAGCATTGAATTGCTTCATTACTTCGGCTTTAATCTTCTCTGACATATGTGGTCACATTCTATGGACCTTTTGTTTTACTGGTGGGCAATCCCCTTTTGTAGGTAGACGATGCACCACAATATCTACATCAAGTCCTGGCATGTCTTCATACGACCAGGCAAAGACTTCAACATACTCGTGTAGCAACTGAATCAGACGTCTCTTGACACTTGGTTCCAGATTGGTACCCACCTTGACTTCTCTTTTGTCTTCCTCGGTACCTAGGTTGATTGTATCCACGGGTTCCTCGTGAGGCTGAATTGTTCTCTCTTCTTGCAGTAGTAATTTAGCAAGTTCCCCTGGTACTTCACAATCTTCCTCACCTTCGTCTTCGGCTTGGCAGATTATAATTTTAGAGTCACAAAAAGCCATAGCAGAACCGTTATCCATGGGATCCCGAATGGATGTAGACCTGCATTGTGAGTGTGAGTGTGTGTAAGGGTATAACTATCTTTGAAAGAAAAAATGTAAAAAGAAAAACAATGAGCGCAAAGTTTGTATGAAAAATGTCCACGATTCATTGATGTCATATGTAAATGAGATAATAACCCTTACAAATGGACCATTGTGCCTCCGGTAAGACACAAGGTTTTAAGAGTTTGAATTGTTTTAATATTACAGATCCAACAAAATGTAAAGACAAATTACTGTGGGATAAAAGTGATCGGGACGAAATCTCTAGCCTCCCAATTGTTGAGCCCTCCACTGACAGTTGGGAAGATCCAATCTTCCAGGTTGCAAACATCTTCATCATCCTCTACCGCGTTGACTTCACGGTTGTTGATCTTCAGGGGTGGTCCTCCAGCACGAGCGCGGCGTACAACCTTCTGAGCATTTGAAGTGAAACCCAGGCCAAATTTGTCAGACTTGTATGGGATATCTGGGAGTTTCCCCTAGATAGTGCACCCACCTTCTTCTATCACTTCCTTTGCATCCTTCAACAATGACATTCTGAGTGGAGGCCTTGTGATTTTGGGAATAACCCTGGTTACTGCCACATCTTGCGGGACTTCCTCAAAGTGTTGGAATGGAGTTTCAATAAATTCACCATCTAACTCCATATATCTGAAGGAATTGAGATGGCTGATCATATACTCTTCTTCTCCATGAATGGTGATAATCTTCTCTTGGATTGGATACTTCAGAATTTGGTGCAACGTAGAAGTGACAGCGCCAGCATTGTGAATCCACGGTCTGCCTAGCAAAGAGGAATATGAGGGGCGGATATCCATTACATAAAAAGTTGAATCAAATGTTTGGGTTCCAAATTTTATGGGGATATCCACTTCTGCATGCACCATCCTTTTTGAGTCGTCAAAGGCCCTTACTACTATGTTACTCGGCTTTAATGTCAATCCCTCACAATCAAGCATATCAAGAGATTTTTTAGGAAATATATTTAGAGATGATCCAGTGTCCACCAAAACATGAGCCAAGGTTGTGCCCCTACATTCAACTGAGACGTGCAATTCCTCATTATGCTTCCTTCCTCTTGGCGTTAAATTAGCATCCGAAAAACCTAGACAATTATCTGCAGTCAAGCTGGCCACGCAGTCTTTGAACTGATCGGTAGATGTTTCTTGGGGTACATGGGCAGTTTTCAAGAATTTTACCAAGGCTTTTGCATGCGCCTCGGAACATAGTAGTAAATCCAGCATGGAAATTTTGGATGGAGTTTTCCCTAGTTGCTCAACTACATCGTAGTCGCTTCTTTTTATGATCTTTAGAATTTCCTCCATCTCTTTCCGGGAGGTTTCAGGGATAGCCAATGATTATGCCTTCGTCCGGACAGGCTCAATAAGAATACTTTTACCTCGAGTCTCGGTTAAATCGGCAGCAGGAATGTTAGTAGGAGTGATAGCAGGGATTGTAACAGATTTGTCAATTGGAGTATTGCTGGAGACGATTGTAGGACTGGGAATAGCCTTCGGAGGAGCAACAACAACAAGAATGATTACGGGTCCAAAAACTTCTTTTGGGGGAGCAATTTCTGGAGAGAATATCCTTCCACTTCGGGTAATCTTGCTAGTCCCTGCAACATAACTAATATCGGGGTCAACTTTTTCAGAACTTCAATCCTCGGCAGCTGGCCAGTCTTGTTTGATTCCGTGGTAGTAGACATCCCCTCCTTAATTCCATGGTATGGTTTTGTATGACGAATACAGGACTGGTCCAGGCATTGTAATTATCAAAGGAGTTGCTTTTGGGACTGATGTAATTCTAACGAGTCTTTTGGTGGAGACCCTGGAAGAATTGGCGGAAATGGTAATGATAGAAACATCATTAAGAGGAACAGGTGGAACAGAAGTCTTTTCAAACAAAATTTCTTTGTTATCTATTAGGCACTGAACGCCCGCTTTCAACAAAGGACAGTTGGGTGGTGAGGACAAACAGAAATGACAGCCTTTATCACAGCCTTGGAATACACCGGCCATCAACAAATTCTTTTTGATAATCAGGAGTGGGGTCACAAGTTCATCAACTGAAGTAACAAACATATCTTCCTCAATGGCATTGGTATTAAGGTCGTGTTTGGGCATAGGGGCAGAAATGACATTTGGGTTTTCGGGCGCATCGAATTCAATCTCTTTGGCTTCAATGAGGTCTTGTACTTTGTTCTTTAGAGCCCAACAGTTGTTAGTGTCATGGACGGGACTCTCAGAGTGGTATGCACAACGAGCATTAGGATGATAGTGAGGAGATGTTATGTTATGGTTCTTTGGAGCTTATTTAAAGGTCACTAAGTTGGATCTTAACAGATGTGGAAATACTTGAGATAAGGTCATGTTAATTCTGGTGAATTGTCTGACTGGTCTTTCCATCCTTGATTGGTTATTTCTTTGCTGATCAGGCACAGGTTTAGGAATCATAACATCCCCCACCATTAGACGGTGTTCGGCCCTATCTTGATTTCTCTGAGGATAAACATCAACCACTTCTTTCTTTCCGATAAATGGCTTCCTTATAGTAGCAGAGGATGTATCTTTTTGAATCTTTCCACTCTTTATCCCGACTTCTATCCTCTCTCCGGTCAATATCAGTTCAGTAAAACCCGCCGATGAACTCCCAATTAGGTGATTTAAGAAGGGACCAGACAAGGTTCCCAAAAACATGTCTACCAATTCTCTTTCAGATAGAGGAGGTTGAATTCTTCCAGCCAAGTCTCTCCATTTTTGCGCATAGTCTTTGAAACCTTCATTAGAAATCATGGCCATACTCTGGAGTTGAGTACGGGTAGGCGCAAGATCAGCATTGTATTGGTATTATTTGTAAAAGGCTGCAGCAAGATCCTTCCAGTTATGAACATTGGCTCTTTCTAACTGGTAAAACCAATCAAGTTGAGTTCCAGACAAGCTGTCTTGGAAGAAGTGTACCCATAAGTCTTTGTCAGAGGTATGGGGCTAGATTTTCCTCACATAGGATATGAGACGCATTTTAGGGCATGAAACTCCGTCATATTTGGCGAACACATGTGCTTTGAATTTTGGAGGAATGACAATCCCCGATACTAGACCCAATTCCTCAAAGTCCAATCCAGGCACTTTTTGGATTTCCATTGCACTCAACCACTCTTCGAGATGTTTATACTTTTCATCAGCTGGAGGGTATTGTTCTTCAGAATAGTCTTCTTCTTCCTCTTCCTCTTCTTATTCTGACTGGGCAACTGTTTCCTTGCCCTTCCCATCTTGGTTGTCTTTCTCACCGGATGTTTTTGTAAAGTCTAGGGCTCTTCTTGTCTGCCCTTGGAACCTTCTTCCCATGTTTAGAACTCCAGCTATCTTCTTTGTCTTCTTTTTCTTTTCCTCAACCAGCAAGGTCTTCAACTCTTCTTGTCCTTTGGCTAGAGTTAAGAACAATTGTTGAAACTGTGTATTCTGAGCTTGGAGGTCCTTCACCGTTTGCTCGAGATCCATCTTCCTGAAATAAACAGTAGAGAGATGAGGAGACTTGTTGCAAGAAACCTGCTTATGTTATGATGAATGATAAATGCGTATGCAATGATTTCAAGGATTTTAAAATTCAAATTTGTTTTAGACAAAAAGGAAACACATGTTATATTAATAATTTAAAGTTTTGAGTACATCAATGCCTTCTTGGGAAAAACAAATACAAGAAACTCTAAGATATAAAGGTAGTATGCATCCTCTTTGGTGCAATGTAGGCATTTAGAGTCTACTCCTCATGAAGCAGCCTAGTGAGTTCCAAAACCTTCTTCTCGCTTGCGTAGAATTGGGATTCAAAAGTATATCGCTCCCCCTTGAGTTGTACCCAATCTCTTTGCAAGTCTTCAAGATAGGTGGGCATGTCAGGATGTAGGATAGTGTATGGAAAATCTCCTTCCATGACAGGCTCAATAACTACCGGGAAAATGGAAGGATAAGGCATCATCAGATTTTGAGCAGGAGTTCATACCCATTTGAGGTAAGGCTCGAGAGGGATAGAATTCTTGTGCCCAGAAGTCTTGCTATCTATCTTGTTTAACATCCTCCAAGCTCGGATAAATCTCTGGCAAAGACCTTGATTGTCGTTGTCGTGGTCAAATACCAAACCTTGAATCAACATCTCGTGTGGGCCATTCCTTCAGGCGTAACCAAACTGTCTTAAGGATAAACAAGGGTTGTAGGTGATACCTCCCCTAATTCCAAGTAAAGGGACATTAGGGAATTCTCCACAATGGTCGACAATAGTAACATTCTCTATGGATCGGGAACACCAATGGATGTCTGAATGTTTGAGCGTCATCAACCTTTGTGACCACCTTGAACCTTACTCGTTCTTTAATACAGATTGGGGAAGATGTGAAATAAACCATCTTACCAAGAGAGGAGTGCAACACATAAGGACACATCTTTTCCTCATTGTGCGAGTGTGAAAAGAGTGTAGGATATCCCCTAGCAATTTAGGCACCGGGTTGCAGGATATGAAGATTTTAACGGCGTTCACATCTATGAGTTGATCAGGGTTTGGAAACAAAACCATACCATAGATGAGGAGAGCCACAATTTCCTCAAAATCTAGCAAGTCCAAAGAATTCCAACAATTTTGGGCTTTCTCAAACAAGAACTTTTCTAGGAAACCTTTGACACCACTCCTTGTTTCCCAATGAGTTGTGACATCATATGAGTTCAAGTGTAGAGCTTGAGCAATCTCTTATGGCTTTGGGTCTCTTTCCGTACCGTTGAAAGGTAGTTGATTAAGAATGGGAATTCTCAAGAGTCGGGATAATTCTTTCAAAGTAGGCACAAGTTGATAGTCAGGAAATGTGAAGCAATGGTGTAAAGGATCAAAGAACTGAAAGAGCACCTTCATCATGTCCTCATCTGTGTTGGAGGTGACCAAGTTGAGTAGGAAACCATGTCTCTCGGTGAATGGAGAGTTTTCAGGAATCCTTGAAGCTAGCTCCTTAAGTTGTGGAGGGACCCTTACAAGGTTGACTTGAATAGTTTTTCTGCGAAGAGAATCCATATCCTACAAAACAAGAACAAAGATGAATCCAAAAATTCTTGAAATGGTTAGTGAATGTGTATGATGTTATGATGTTCATGATGTTATGTACGAGTATGTATATACAAACAAAGAAAACAAGTCCTTAGGTTTAGGATTGCATGGAGTCTCATAGGTAAGTACCCTCTTGAAGTTTAGTTGGCTCAAACCTGTCCTAGTAATAGTAAATGGGTTCTAAGGAGCTCAGTATCACTGGTTTGTTTCCTTGTTCATTGTTTCAGCACAAGCCTCTTTAATGGCGACCGAAATATCCCAAGAAACCAAACCTCAATGAGTGTAGTATCGAGTATCTACCAACTTCGGACTGCACCAAAGCCGGTCATCTCACTACATCCTAAAGGCCAAGTTGGTCAAGTAAAGGTTCTAAAAGTTCATTAGTGCTTAATGACATCACTCAGCGGCCCCATATTCTCCTTGATAAAGGCTACCGGTACCCACAAATATGTCGCACTAACGTAGCTATTTCTTAGACCATATCGGTATACCCCGCACAGTTTCCACAATGTATTGCTACTTACCTATAATGTATCCCAAATCCGGGTAGAGGATTCAAACCCAAATAAAGAACCATAATGTAAAGCATACAAGTCAGACAATGAAAGCAAATAAATGTGATCTAGCCCAAAGGTAACCCCACTTTTAGAATTGTCCCCCGCAGAGTCGCCAGTTATGTGGTACGGTGGGAGAACTGACTTGAGGGTTTTGCGTTTGATCGCAAATTTTGCGGTTAGCAAGAGTCACCACCGACTTTTCTTTTATCCAAAAGGAAAGGTGAAAAAGCACATGAAATACCTTTGAGATTATTTCTTGAGTTCGGGGAGTAGATTATGAAAAAGGAAGGTATTAGCATCCTTTTCATCCATGGTTTTCCATGGGCTCTTAGTTACTTTTTAGGTCACTTGCTTTTGTTTGAAAATATGCTTTTTGTGGTTTTGAAAGTATTTTGTAAAGATGCCATTGTTTAGACAATCTTTGTAATGATTCTTGTTTGTAAGAATGTATACAAAGATATCAATCTTTTGAAAATGTCTTCAATGTTTGTAAGATGTTTGGTGTTTATTTTGAAAATAGCAAGGATATTTGTTTTGAAATGGAGCAAGTAATTAGGAGCATTCTACCTACTCAAAAATCTTTCTTGTTCATTTTCTTTTCATTTGACATTGTTATCTTACCATTGATTTGGTAAGCAACCCTATCTTTGGATGTATGCGGGACGGGCGTGGGTCATTGTATAACCATGATTAGAAATATTGCAAGGTATCTTAGCATTCTTTTTGAGGGACTAAGATCATTTATAAGGCAACTTAGATAGCATCGTCGAGGCACTATAATCTTGTATTTGCTTGTTTTTTTGCTAAGATACCTTACATGCGTAATATGGCCATTTTGTATAAGGCAACCAAGTGGACTAACCCTATGGGTGCTTGTGTGTAAAATACATTGTTTTCATGCTTGATTTAGTCTTGAATTAGGGTTTGCAATTTATTGGTTTTAAGTCTTTCCATACAAACCCTAATTACTAACAATTGTATATAAAGCGATAAATTGCGGAATTTAAAGTTACTACGCTATTACAACATTTATGGGAATGGGGGTGTACAAATTCACGAATGAGGATTGCAAGAATTTAAACCTAATTAGTCTATTACAACCATATTGAATTGGTATCAATGTACAAGGAAATAAATAAATGCAAAGTACAAAAATGAATAAATGTACAAAAAATGCAAAATGTAAAGAAAATGCATCTTTATTTGATTTTCATGAAAAAAGGAATTATGTCTTAACTTAATTAAATAAAGAAAAATAATTAATTAAATTTGAGTTTTGTTAAGAAAAGATTTTTTGAATAAAACCCTAATTCTATTTAGTTGATTAAAAGAAAATAAGTTTAAGAAAAAAAATATTTTTTGGTATTTTTATCTTAAAAATATTTATAGCATTATAAAATATATTTAGTATTTTTTATATAAAAAATAATGTATTTTAAATGGTGTGAAAAATAAATAAAGAAAAACATAGTATTAATTAAGTTTACAAGATTATTTAATAAAATAAATAAAGTATAATAAATAAAAATTATTTTTTGTGAGAAAAATATAATAAACAAAGTCAAAATATAAATATATCATTTTTTGTATTTTATGATTTTTTTTTAGTATTTAGAAAATATATTTAAGAAAATAAAAATGAAATAAATAAAAAAAATAAACAAACTTGGGCCAGGGTGCAAATATGAAACAGGGGGAGGAATGTTAGAAAAAAAGTCAGGCCCAGGAGGGGAAGGCCCATGCGCGCTGGAAGGATAAAAAATGTACAAAAAAAATGAGAGAAAAAGAAAAAGGCAGCGCGCTGGGGTTCGAACCCATGACCTCTTGATTACCAGCGCGCTGGGGTTCGAACCCATGACCTCTTGATTACCAGCGTACTGCCTTACCACTGGGGTGGCTCTACATCCGTTAATATAACTGAAACAATAATTACATAACACAAAACGCGCCTTGATTATACTTCATCTTCAACCTCCAGCCAAAAGACCTGTATCTTCTTCATTTCTCAACAAAAATGAAAAGTTCAAACATGAAAGTTGTGGTATTTCTTCTCAGGAATCTAACCATATAAACAACTTAAGCTAATAATCAAAGATCAATGAGAATTTTTCTGGCCCTAATTCAAAACCTAAAAATTTCAGAAAACTTCAACCCTAAAACTCTCTAAGCTCAGGCCATATAAATGTAAACTATGGATATGTACAGCTTCTTGGAAATGGTATGTACATTTTATGTTCACAAATCAAACTCAAATGATGCCTGTATGAAAAGAGATAGAAGATTGAAAACTTACCTCTTGCAGCTGGAATCGTGTATGGAGTTTGACCAACCTTGGAGGTGTAAGGATGATCTGGTTAGCTTGCCAGGACCTCCCTGGGTGTGTTGCAAGCCTTACTTTGTTTTGAAACCAGCTAGAACTCTCTACTCAATTCCAACTATAATGAAGGTTTTTAAAAATGGTGGATGATGAAGATGAAGTTACAGAAGTTTAACAGGTGTTGAGATGAGTTCTATATGATGTATTTGAAGTGTTTAGATAGTTAAAACTGAAAACACACGAGTGAAAATGGAGATGGGTGTTTGAAGTTTAAAAAAGTGAGTTTTTGGCCAGTTCTGACTTATGAATGCTTGAGAGTCTTTGAGGGCTTCTAAAAACGTGTGTTGTGTTGCAATTGACTTGTTAATATGTATGGAAAAGATCAGAGCACAAAATCACTCCAAGTTTCTGAGTTATAGGGTTATGGCTCTATAACTTACTTTTTAAGAAAAGTGAAGTGACAAATCTCAAGTATTGTACAAGCATGTTCTGAGCTTCTTGAGACCTTAGACACATTGATTTTGTTTTATAGGGGTGGTGTGTTCAGAAAGAACAAGTTAGAAGCTCAAGACAACTTGACTTTGTGATTAAAGCAACTTTTCAAGAATGGAATGGTAGCTTTCTTCATAAAATGGGAAATTTTCTTGGACAATGCTTGGAACACTTGGATAATAGCTCAAAAGCAAGTGTAATCTTATGATTATGGATAGATCTTGAGGTTTATATGCCTGCAAAACAAGATTGCGTAGCATAGGTTTGAAATTGACTTCTTGTTCATCACAAAATGGCTAGTAAATTAAGTGACAAAACCCTAACTTCATCTCTTCGATTCTCCCTACTCAAGAATGATCTCAAGGAGTTCTTAGACATTTTGGAAATCTTGTAACATGATCTACAAACCCTATTTAAATTTCTTTTGAATATTCCACTTGGAACTCTGAGAAAAAATGTCTTGAAGTTAGGTCAAAATCCTGTCCAAATTAGGGCAAAATTTCACTAAGTGTTTTATTTCATGACCCTATGTTCATAAAATTGTAACTTGTGATCCAAGAATTTTTGGAAGAAGTTGTATGAAGAAACGTTGTAGATTTCATGGAGATATACAACTTTCATGTTGGAATTTTCTCTTGAATCATCTTGCATCATGGTGAAAATTTTGCTCAAAGTTATGAAAAAATAAGAAAGTTTCCATACTTAGAAAAATTTCTAAGTTAAGAAATTTTAAGATTTCAAGATGAAATCTTGAATTCTTGATTTCTTGATGAACAAGTCTCATATTTTGACATGTTTTGATGAGATGTGATCTTTGGAACTTGAATTTGACCAAAAAGTCAAAA
This sequence comes from Vicia faba, assembly GCA_948472305.1. Classification (NCBI taxonomy): domain Eukaryota; kingdom Viridiplantae; phylum Streptophyta; class Magnoliopsida; order Fabales; family Fabaceae; genus Vicia; species Vicia faba. Next base: position 24,760 of record CATIWC010001086.1, read on the forward strand.
TTTGACTTTTCAGTATACAGTTGACTTTTGATCAGTTGACTGAAAATTCATTTGTCAATCCAATGGACTTGCAATGTTTTGAACCATATCATTAGGTCAAAATGATGAAATTTGACTCTTGAGATCATGCCTTAAAACAATTGACCATTTTCTAGGTAAAAAATCAGAAATTGCCCCTTCTCAGTCAAAACCCTAATTTTGACCATTTTGCCCTTTTTGGAGATTTGATCAAATTTCTTGAGAAGTTATGGTACAAACTTTATCAAATGATACATATAAGTTTAAAATGTTGATATGGATCAAAAATTAAGAATTTTGACTGTAAATTGTCCATAGTTCACTTTTTCCCTAATACAACTGATTTTTAGGTCAACTACTCAATTGACTGAGCAAAAATGTGATCCAAGGCTTGAAACTTGACATGAGTAATCTTGGGGGTCCATAATGATCCATGAAAATCATATGGGGAATTGGAAGTTCAAAAATCCTTGTGAAATCTCAAACCCTAATTTTGGTCATCAGTGCTTAAGGAGATGTCTTGAGTTGATCCACCCTAGTGCAGTCTTGAGTCAAAGGAGATCTTGTGAGAAAAATATTGATAAGTGAGAGGGAAAATTTTGGGGTACAACAACAAGCATAAGTGTTTAGGGGTTTTCGCTTCGTATGGAAGAATATGAACTTGAGTCCACATAACTCAATAAATCACTACTTGAGAATGCAAACACAAAGTATCTTTCTCCGGACAATCCCATGTTTGGGACTATGGACACGGGTCATAGATCTCCGTATATCGATTCATATTTTTCACTAAGAAATTTTCTCTTCCATGGGACTCTAACCCACTTTAAGGATCACTACTCGTATGGGACTCTGACCCACTTTGAGGTTCACTCCTCGTATGGGACTTTAACCCAATTTGACGTTCTCTCCTCTATAGAACTTTAAACAACTTTGAGGTTCTCTCCTATATGGTTCTTTAACCCACTTTGAGGTTCTCTCCTATATAGGACTTTAACCCACTTTGGAGGCTCATTCCTCTATGGGACTCTAACCCTCTTTAAGGAATACAAATCAATGGTTTGTCTATATCAATCACTATTTTACATAAGAGTCAGACTCGGGATAAGCACGAAAATGGGTTATTCATGACTACATGATTATTCTCAACAATCACTATGAAATTATAATCATCAATAACTTTGTGATTATATTCATCAATCACCACAATATTATTCTCATAAACCACATTATCATACTATGTTTCCATACGAAGCCCATTAACTCACAACTATACTATTGTTTACCATCCATATCATTCAGGAATTTTCGTAGATGAAACTATTCATATCAAGTGACTACTCGATCATGGGTACACACCGAAGTACCTTTCATAATCGAGCATCAAAACCTAAGTTATTCATCATAACCTAAGTTTATCTTCACTAATCATTTTCACCTAACTATGATCCTAGGTTTAATCTCATTCAATATTATATAATTTGACCAATTATTGTTCATTCATTGCATACATTTAGATGTACATAAATAACAATCAAAGAGACATGCATGTATGACATTTAACTAACATTCATTATAATGTTCTTAATAACATTATAAGTACAGTGACATTAGCACATTAATCAACAAATATTTACTATCTAGTTGCATATAAATTATAGTACAGTCTTTACAAACAACCTTTGACACATTAATTATCATGGTAATAGGTAGCAGAACTCATGTACGGCCATACATATATTAAAAATATGAGAAGGGTTTTAAATGTTACAATACATGTACACATAACAGAACACATAAGATAACATTCACATTTTTATAATAAAGCACTACTTGAATAACACATATGTAATATACATCACACAAGCCACAATATGATTGCATGTCTAACACCACATAATATAATAGACTATTAAGATGATACAAAGTATAATTATAACTTGAAAATATTACACATATACAAAGACAACACACACAATGTACCTGATATGATATCTAACACGCATAAAAACGAATTCATACTCACACAATTATTTGAAAAATACTATGTTTTTATACAAACACAGTAAATTTAGATTTGATTACATACTATATAAATGGTATCACAACATCATCTACGCACAGTCTTGCACACACAAGTTGTGTTACTTTACAATATCATATACAAACACTCACAATATGAAGTACATGACGGCATAACAGGCACATTGTAGCAATACATAAAATATGTAATTAGATAAAAGACATGTTTTACACACAACAACTCACATGTTCTTAAATATTTAACCATCTTAATCCATTCTTAATCATAGTCTAACATGCTCAAGTATTGAAACTATGAATTTAACATCTCTCAACATCAAGAAACAACAACAACATAGAAACCAACATATCATCATATGACACCCCAACATCATCAAATATCATGAATAAACAATAATAAGCATGCAACATAACAAGGAAATCATGCACCAACCATCAATTTCACCAAAACCCTAGTTCTCCATTTTCATGAAATTTTCCCCAACGCTAACATTAACTAAGAACCCACCTCTAACAAGGAAGATGGTGATGAAATTGAGATGAAGTTGATGATGATGATGATGATGACTCCATAATATTCTTCTATTTCACTTCTCCTCTTCTTTCTACCTTCTTCCTTCTTTCTCTCTATTCATACTAATAATTAAAGAAAAACATGTGGAAAGGAAAGTAAAGAGAAACAAGTTAGTAAACTTGTTTTTCTTCTAGTGACTTAATATGAGAAATGACTAACTGACCCTTGCCAATTTCTCATATTCACCTAAATGACATTCATCAAAATTACCAAATTGTCCTCTCTTACTAATTAGTAAGGATTTAGAGAATTGATTACCAGTTAGTCTCATTTCAGCTTACTAATTACTCAATTTGTCCCAACTAACAAGGAGTACAACATTTGGGAACTCACTTTGTCCCAACTGACAAATAATAGAGCATTAGGAACTCATTTTGTCCCAGATGACAAAGAATAGAGCATTTTAGAGTATATAGAATATTACACAATGGGCATTAAAGTGCATGTTCCCAATACCAACTACTCACACTCTACATCACAACATGAGCCCTCTATTCTCATGGAATCCTCTTAATGGGACAACCTTTTCAATGGAACTCACACTTCGACCAGTCTCAAAGACTCTAGCATAAAAAATCCTGACTATATTATTAATAGCAAAGAACTGGGAGGTTACAACTATGGGATATCCAAAGGTCTGATAACATTTTCCCAACTATGCATATTAATCAAGATAAATCACTCCATTGACTAAATAAAAAGTGTACCTCCACTTCATAGCATCACAATAGAGCATATTATCACCCTCATCTACATCATTGATATACACCCGACTTCTTTCCACAATCAATGTTGGATCAAATATGGGAGGTTCTAATTGCCACCCCTATATATGTTTGACTATGAGTCGCGTCCATGTATTATTCTCATATGCACTTGCATTAGTTCATCTCTCTCAAACAATTACTTGAACTTTGGGTTTCTAACCTTGAAGGTATCACTGCTCCCACTGCGGTTGTTCATTGAAGACCTCAACCATAATACTAAAATTATTTTCACGGGGGTCATTTTCTACATCTCACATATTCTCTATTTCAATACAGGTTAAAATGAAAATTCCATGGTGGTCATATTTTACATCTCACACATTCTTTGTTCCAATAAAGATTAAAATATAAAAAATTAAATAAAAAGTATGTTAAATTTATATTATACATATAAAGAACTTATAATATTTGATTATGGAGTTTGATCAACTATACATTTCTTTCTGATTAAAGTGTTGTAAAATTTTTCGATGAATCAAAACAAAATTTATATAGATATTTTCCTACTTTAAAAAAAGATATATTATTTTTCATTTTTATATGTAAACAAAAATATATATTATGTGAGCTACTATGTGGAATTATTTATAAAAGGCTCTAAAAATACTCTTTTAATGGAAAAACAAATTATAATGAGTAAGGGGTAAAAAACTCAACAGAGTACAAATGAATGTAATAATATAGCACAAAATGCACCATAAGATAACACGGGAAAGACAATAAAATCAATAACATAAGATGAAAAAACTATTAAAAAACAGAAACAAAACCATAATCACCAACTTATCCCTTACAAAGCTCCAAACTAAAAGAAGGATCCAAGCTATATCTCAAACCAACAATACCATCAACGCCATAATATATACCCCCAAGAGAAGAAAAAAATCCACACACATTCTATACCAAACAATTTGATAAGGTACATGAGTTCCCCTTTGATCTACCCAAAAGTAATTTTCAACCCAAACAATTAATTTTTCCTCCACTTCTTTCATTTTTTCACAGAACTAGAAAAGATAATATCATTTTGATTCCTTCAAATGGCTAGAACCACAACATATAAATCATATCAAAACCACCCTTAGACTTCACCATATCACCTAAAGAGAGAAAACTTTCAAATAAAAGAATAAGATTTTTAGAAAGAGTTATCTGCCACCAACCACTTAAAGATATTATACCAACACTACTAACTAAGTTGCAGGTGGTGGACATATGGGAAGCCAACTCAAAAAAACCTCCACAAAAAAGACGAAATATATATGTCGGGACAATAATCACCTTTCTCTTGAAAAACATTTCTCTTAAAGGGAATGTAACAAGAAAAAGTTGTCAAAAGAAAAAAAATCACCTTAGATGGGTCAAACTACCCTAAACAAGAGGGGGGTATCAAGTCGGCAGAAGAGAAGGAGACATAGGGGAATTAGAAATATCCAACAAAGTATGATATGCAAAAGGACACTGATAATATAGTTTCCTTTGCAAAGTTCCAAATCCATTGATCACTATCCAAGGAAAAATTATGACCTTAAAGGAGAGCAAGGAATTTTGCAAAAATAGGTTCCTCATAAGCAAAGAACTACCATTTCCACCTGAAACCCCAAGTAAGGATCTCATCTATCCACCAATCTATCTCTCCACACTCCCCTCCGGATAGTTAGAGATTGTAAACAACTAATGTAACCTACTTTTAAAAGGGATACTATCAACCCAAGGATTTGACCAAAAATAAGTTTGAAACCCTAATTCCACTTTCTTGGAAATGCCATCCATAAACCATTTAGAGGGATCTTCTTCTTTCGAACCAGGGATGGAAACTCCTTTCCACCAGGAAAATGTGTTTTTGTGTTTCCCATCACATATCTCCATAGAAACCTTATTTGAATTTGTGTAATCTTTCTATAAACCTTCACTAGTATTTTCATAAAAGAGAGGAAGAAGATAAGGATGACATTAAGCACATAATTAAGAAAAATAACTCTCCCCTCTAGCTAACATACTTGTGCTTCCAAGAAAAAGTATTTTAGATAGCAGGTTAACAAGGTGATCCGAAGTTGCCTCTCAGTTCGATATATCCCCTACAAACAACCCTAATCATTTAAATGGGAAGGATTCAAGTTTAAAGTGAAGAAATTTGTCTGCTATATAAAAACAACTTGATCCATATTAACCTCTATCAGGCTACTCTTAGAAAAATTCACCTGAAGGCCCAAAGCTAGCTCAAAACCCCTAAGAATATCCTTAATAGTACAAAGATTTTAAACTGAGGGATTAATTAAGATAAGAGTATCATCCACATACTTAAGATAGGAAACCACCAAATTGGAGGTTGCTACCTTAGAATCCAAGAAGAGATCCAAGTATATTTCCCTGTTGTTTAAACCACATACACCTTTAACCACTAGTAGAAAGAAAAACCTTGTTATGGTATCTCATTATTTCAACCTCCTTTGAATGATAATTTCTTGGGTTGGGCATCCATTAAACAACACATTAGGTTCCCTGCAAACACACAAGATTTTACCCAATACCTCCACTTTTTATTAAACTCGAACATGACAAACGTGTAATCCAGAAACTCTCAACTAACTGAATACTACATTTTCTTAAAATCTACTTTAAAATGAGGTAAGGCTTTATAAATTTCTAAGCCAAACATATCACATCATTTACAGACACCACACCATTCACCAACAACCCACCTTTAAGGAAATTTGATAGATTTGGATCAATAAGTTTATCCATCACCCTTCCAAGTCTAATAGGCAACCCATTAACAAAATAAATAGGCATAAAATAACTTAGTTACCCCAGGGATTTCATCTTAGGGATCAAAGTTACAAAATAAGTTGCAAAGCTATGAGGTAATGAAGCAAAGCAATGAAATTTCTCAAACATAATTCCTTAATCTCCCCCAAACAAACTCTGGAATCTTCTCAAAAAGGAGAAATAAAAACCACCAGGACTAAGATCTTATTACCATCACAGTGAGCCATAACACCATCTAACTCGTGAAGAGTAAAAGGAGTTGTTAGAGCGAGATTATTCTTATTGGAAAGAGTGTGAAAGACTACTCCATCAAAGTGAGGTCTATCAGTATTTGGCTTTTTGAAGATATCACAAAAATAGATTAAAAAAACTTTTTGTTTAATCTCGAACACCCCTCTAATTCAAATATCACTAACCTTCAAGGTTAAAATAGTATTTTTCCTATTCTTACTCTAGATAAAAGTATTGGCATTGGTTGGAAATATATATGTTAAAGAAGTCCCACATCGGTTAATTTTGTGAAAGAAGGGGGAGTCTAAAGTTATATATGGGATTCAAGTTTTTCTTTTCTAAGATGCACCAGTCAAAAGCACTTTAAGCTTGTATTTGACTTTCTATGTTCTCTTATACTCTTGTATTAGAGTATAGTGAGATGTATTTAAATATTTGTTTTGGAGTGTGAGTGTGTACTAGGGGCCTGGGGTAGTTGAGAGTATATTATGTGTTGTAACAATTTTCTAATAGTGTTATTCTTTGGTTTTCATTTGACAACGATCATAGTTTTTTCTCCGATTTTGGAGTTTCTATGTTAATCTCTTGTGTTTTTATTTTGTTCCTTTTTTCCTTTATGCTTTGTTTTTTTCCAACAACTGGTATCAGAACTTTTGGTTTGATCCAGGTATATGAATTCTTAGTATGCTATATGGTTGCAGCTTTGTCTGATCTTCCAAATCAGAAATGAAGTGTAGTATTGTGAAATATTTGTTGAGTTGCGGTCACAAGTTCCACTGTGCAGTTTGGGCTAGAGAAAGTTGACGGAAGAATTGTTTTTGAGTTGTGGAAAGTTCAAGTCAAAGATGTGTTGATACAATCAAGTTTACACAAGGTGTGATATTACGTTCATGGTTGGAGAGCTTCCTACCAACATGGAAGTTGCACCATAAGTTTTCAACCTAGTTTTCGATATGTGAAAATTCTCGAAGTGGTTTAACTTCAAGTAAAGTATACTCTTCTTTAGGTGGAGTATGATAGTTTTTAAAACTAAGATTGTTCGTGAAGACAATGTGAAAATTCTTGGAGTGGTTTAAATTCAAGTGACTATACTCTTTATGGTGGAGTATGATTGTCGGTGAAGAAAATGAAATTCAATATATCATTTTCAATCAAAGTGGTGATTGTTGGGATTGGTTGAAAATATATATGTTGTAGAAGTCTCACATCGGCTAGTTTTGTGAAGGAAGAGGGAGTCCAAAGCTATATATAAGATTCAAGTTTTTCTTTTCCAAGATGTACCAGTCAAAAGCACTTGAAGCTTGTATTTGATTTTCTTTGTTCTCTTATACTTTTGTCTTAAAGTGTTGTGAGATGTAGTTAACTATTTAGGGTTAAATATGTTTGAGGTACTGAGAAATATCCCATCATTCAATTTTAGTCCCTGTAAAAATTTTCTTCAAAGAATAGTTCTCTTAAAAATTTTCGTCTCCAATTTTGATCTCTACTGTATATTTGCTCTAACGTAAGCTGGCGTGGCACGTCACGTGTCATACCACGTCACTCAAAGTCAACAGTATGCTTGACTAAAAAAAAGACATATTATATTGTAGGGGCTACAAACCTCTCTAAATTTGAAAATTACTCAACAAAAATTTATTCAAAATAACTTTAGCTTTCATTAAATTTTCCAGCTCGGATGATACCTGCAGTATCACCTCCAAATCTGTATAACATTGTTATTCCAAGATTCTATCCTAAGCATATTAACGGCCAAAATAGAAAATGACAAATGCATTGATATTTAATTCATGAAATTCTAAAATAAGATTTCATAAATCTTTTTTAACTAAATAAATGTGAATTGTTTTTCAAATAAGATATCTTTCTAGACATAAAACATTTTTCAACTAATCCTGCTAAAATGAATTCTACTGTCAAAGCCTTTTTATCTTGTAATAACTTAACATGTTCACTGTAATGCATGACTAATTTATTATGTAATAGGTTTCATACATGCTAATGAAACACAATGACCAAATTAAGAGTCCCAACATGGCATGTTACGAGACTTAAATGATCTCTGCTCAAATGCATTATGTAACATGTTTGGACCAGGTGTGTATGTTGGTTATATTCAAATTAGTCTTGGGAAAATCAAAAGTCAGATTCCCATGAGCAGTGGGAAAATTTATTCCTTAAGGACCTAGACATAGTTATTGTTGTAACTCTTAATATTCTATCATGTGACTCTATATAAATCACATTGTATATCATTGTAAAATTTAGTTGGACAAAATCTATAAAGAAAAAAGATAGTTAAAAGTCCACTCTCATTCTCTCAATATCTTTTCAAATTGGTATCAGAGCGCATGGCAAATATGATGGGTCAGATGCCACTGCCACGACTTTCAAAGTCGAACTATGAAAACTGGAGCATCCAGATGAAGGCGCTGCTAGGATCCTTAGATGTATGTGAAGTGACTAACGATAGGTTTGAAGAACCATCAAATACGACGACATACACATCTGCTTAGAACAAGGCGTTGAAAGAAACGCGAGCAAGGGACAAAACAACATTGTACATGCTGTTCAGAGCAGTTGATGAATCAACCTTCGAAAAGATTGTTGGTTCGACTATATCGAAGGAGGCGTCTGAAACGGTTGAAAAGCCTTTTAGAGGAGCTGATAGAGTCAAGCAAGTTCGCTTGCAAACTCTTCGGGGAGAAATGGAGAGAATGAAGATGAAGGAGATAGAGTCTGTATCATACTACATTACTCGTGTGCAGATGGTGGAAAATCAACTAAATCGAAATGGAGAAGCAACGTTTGATGCTCGTATTGTCGAAAAGATTCTGAGATCTTTGACAGACAAGTTTAAAAACATAGTATGCATAATAGAAGAGGCAAAGGACCTTTCAACTATCACTGTCGAAGAAGTCACTGGTTCGCTTGAGGCACATGAACAGTGAAAAATAAAGAAGAAGGAGGAGACAGTTGAGGATGCAGAACCCAATAGAAATGAAAAGGCATTTTTCTCTCAAAATTGGTGTGGGAGAGGACATGGTCGTGGAGGAAGTAATGGTGGTCGAAGTTACCAAAATAACAACTTCGACAGAGGACAATCAAGTCAACAAAACTGGCATGGAAGAGGACGTGGCCAGAGAGGTGGTAGATTTAATTACAACTACATCGAATGTTACAAATGCAACAAACAGGAGCACTATGCGAAAGATTGCAACTCCTACAGTTGCTACAACTATGGTAAAACGGGACATTTTGCAAAAGATTGTCGATCCAGAAGAAAGATAGAAGAAGCAACAAACTTTCCCTAGAAACAAAATCGAATGAAGGATTTCTGTTAATGACTCAAAAGGAAGCAGAAGCAGAAAATGACACTATGTGGTACCTAGACTCAAGAACAAGCAACCATATGTATGATCATAAGCATTTGTTTAAAGACATAAAGAAAATCGAAGACGGTCATGTTTCATTTGGAGATGTGTTGAAAGCAAGAGTTGAAGGAAAGGGGACAATTTGTTTCCTGCAGAAGAATGATTTGATAGGATTAATCCAAGACGTGTATTATGTACCAAACCTCAAAGAAAATATTTTAAGTCTGGGACAACTCACTGAAAAGGGTTATTCGATTCTCATGGAAGATTGAAGCCTACATTTAAAAGACAAGTTAGGACATCTGGTCGCTCAAGTCGAAATAGGGAGGAATCGAATGTATAAGTTGAATTTGAGAAGCATTCGGAAAAAAATGTTTACATGTCAATATCGAAGACCAAGCATCCCTGTGGCATCTTCGATTTGGTCATCTACACCATGCTGGACTAAGGAGGTTAGCAAAGAAAAATATGGTGCATGGACTGCCAGATGTAGAATTCGAAGGAAAATTCTATGAAGAATGTGTGTTTGGCAAACAGACGAAAACTTCATTCCCAAGGAAGGCAGAATATCAGGCCAAAAAAATTCTGTAATTGATCCACACTGACATATGTGGACCAATTACCCCAGAATCCTTCAGTGGAAAAAAGTACTTCATATTCTTCATTGATGATTTTTCAAGGAAAACTTGGGTGTACTTTCTGAAAGAAAAATCTGAAGCCTTCGAAGTATTCAAGAAGTTTAAGATAATGGTTGAAAAAGCAACAGACAAACACATCAAATCTCTTCGATCAAACAAAGGTGGGTGTGATCGGTGGATATGGAACTGACTGTTTAACGCTGGTTCGCGAAATGTCGCGGAAGCAAGAGTCGCCACCGTCTTTTATTTTCTCCAAATGGAAAGGACAAAAGCACAGAAAAATTCCTTATTGAGATAGTTTCTCGGTTCGGGAGGTAGATTTATAGAAAGGGAAGGTGTTAGCACCCTTTCTATCCATGGTTATCCATGGGCTCTTAGATACTTGCTCATTTGTGTTTTCAAAATGTTTGTTTGCTTTTCAACTGTGGGTTTAAAAAGTTCCGTTTAAAATTTCAGTTCGGCTCTTGTATCAGTCCTCAAGAGTGTTTGAAAAGTTGTTTTTGAAAGCTTTTTGAAAAGTGTCGGTGTGAAAAGAAGTTTTTGATTTGTTTTGAATTAGAGCAAGTATCTACGAGTCATCTACCTACCCTAAGGAATTCGTCTGTGTAAATGTCCTTAAAGTAGTGCCATCCCACCATTGAGAGGTAGGTAGCACCACCATTGGAGGTGTTCGGGTCAATTCGAGGGTTCGGGACATTGTGGTCACCAGAGCAATAGGAAGACACCTTAGAAGCTACCCCCATGCCATGTTCATGGACATGAGGACTTACTAAAACGTCCTCTACTCGACGACCACGTTTCGAGGGGCAAGGCAACAGTGAGGCGTACCCTAGGAGTGGTGTGTGAATTGTGTGTCATTTTCAGTTATATTTGTCTTGTTCATGTATTGGTGATCTACGCTTTGTTTTTATTTTTGGCATTCATTCTTTCATGTGGTTATTAACAGTTAAAAGGTGTGGCATTTAAAAGTCATACGTTATTACAAAGGCGCGGGTCCACATCGCCAAATTAATCCAAGACCCGATTTAAATAAAATACGGAAAATAAATGTCCTAATTAATCTATTACAAGGCTTTGGGGCAATTACATGAACTTTAAAAAAGGAAATAAAAGTAAATGTGCGAAAAGAAATAAAATCGGGAATGCGAGGGCGTTGGACCCTTTTAAAGAAATTAAATTGAAATCATAAATTAATTAGATTAAATAAAAGCAAGAACTTACTTTTTGGAGTTTTTGTATTTATGGAATTTAATGAGAAAGTTAATTATTGTAGGAAACCCTAATTCTAATTGTTTTTAATTTATTAAAAAAAATGTTTAAGTTGTAACCTAATTTACATTAATCATTTACATGGCATATTTATTTACAAAATAATTAATAATTAAATATGGTAAAAGAAAAGAAAAAGAATAAAAGTATTGAAACCCTAATTTCTACATTTTTTAGTTTATTAAAAAAAACACTAAAATTAAACCTAAGATTAAAACTAAATTAGTTAATAAAATTTATTTACAAAAAAAACTATTTATGAATTAAATATTAAAACATATTTTTATTTTGACTTTCTAATTTTTGTGTGTTTTTATATTATAAAACTTATTTTATGAATTAAAAGAAAAAATCATTAAACTAAAACAAAAAAAAAGAAAAAAGAATGAGAAAAGAAATACAAACATATGGGGGTTTGTTGACCCTTTTGGAGGTATATTGCAGTAATGAAGCCCATTGAAATCTGGCCTTTTTTTGACCTTCCCATGATCACGTATGGATCATTGACCAAGGTGCATGGTGGAGGTCCTGTGTTGGCCTTTGGATTCATCTCCTGAGACATGTGGCGCACCAAGGTAGTGGATGCATGATGGACCCTAGGCAGAGAATTACACATGAACGCATATTGGACAAAATTATGAAGAATATAGGGGACCTGGGAATCGAACCCAGGTCCCAATACCTGCCTGCCAGCGTGTTTACCAACTGTGCTATTGAGCCACTTTGATATTATAATGGATGCTGAATAAGATATGTGAGAAAGCGCTTGTAGCTTGAAAAACACGCTAAATTCAAATCGTCCACTCTGGCTGAGACACGTCCTCCTTCTTCTTCGTGTTACCTGGAAAAAAAACATGGATAGCGGGGGTTTTATACCCCCACTAAATGAAACGTACAAAAATAGCGAATAGAACACTGTTGATCATAAATTGAGCACGACGTGTGGAATTAATTCGTATGAAGCTTCTGATTCTAATGGCATGGGTCTTGTTGTCTGATTTTTCCAGAAGAGGAAAGCCCCAAATTCACATCTCTGAAAACCTAGAAAACATCAATGGCATTTTTCTATACAAGCACTATTAATCCAATTCAATGGCACCATTAGCTTTATTGAGTTCATGTTAGTGCAAAACAATCATTAGAATGCATTAATATGACATGAAAAGGTAAATACGAATATGCAAAATATCAAGAACAGGGCGGCTTCAATCTACCAGTTCTTTGTGTATAGAGGCTTGAAACGTATTGGGTTATGTTCAGGGAAGTCTCAGCAAGCTTTTGAGATACTTTTCACGCCTTGAAATGCCTTCTAGATGCCAAAACAGTTTTGAGGTTTTTTAGAAAAAAGTGAGTTTTGGAACTTGATTCTGAGCGCAACTTCTAGGTTTTGTGCATTAGGGTTCTGATCTGTATATGTATGTGAGTGTTTTAGGTCAACAAAACAAGCCCAACATCCAAGTTTTAATGCCTTTGAATTTTTGTGATCTTCCATGATTTTCCAATCTTTTTCATACCTTTCTCATGCCAATCAAATGAAGATTCTTGCCTTTTTGGGGTGTGCACGAAATCTTGAGTGAGTAAATGAGAGAATATGCTGCAAAAAGATTCAAAATACATGCTTTGCTATTTTTGTCATATTTTATTTTATTAAATGAATTAATGGTGATAAAAATTCAAATAAATAATAAAAAATGATGAAATAACTCCCCTTTGGGTCAATGGGTCGTGCATAGCTTTTGGATGATGATTCTTGGAAGAAATTGAGGCCCATTAGCAATTTTGAGGTATTTGAAGTAAAGTTGACTTTTCAAAATTTCCAAAAATTTCCCAACTTCCACAAGGCATATCTTGCTCAATGTTTAAGCTTTGATCATGTTCTTTGACATTTTGGAAAGGTCTTGAAGTCCTCTAACCAATGCCTTTGGTCCCATGTCATTTTGATTTACCAATCTCAAGTTATGGTCTTTGACTTAAAGTGCCTTTTTGTTGACTTTTGAAAATGACCTATAATGTTGAGATTGATAACTTTTTGTGAGAGTATTTCTTGGACTTGAAGTGTGAAGAGGAGTTGTAGGAAATGTCTTTCTCTTTAAAATGAGCTTTGGATGGAAGTTTTCTGATAAACCATGTGGAAGTTATGCCTTGGTCAAGTTACAGTTGACTTTTTCAACTGTCCAAATATGGAAACTTTTGCATCTTGAGACTTTTTGAGCCATGCCTTGAGAATCATGATCAAGAATTGATCAAATGATGTTTGTGGCTTCAAAATAAGATGTTGACCAAAAATTTGGACTTTTGACTGTCAAATGACCATTTTGCCCCTACAGTTGACTGTTGAGCAATTAGGGTTTTTGACTGTGCAATTTTGTGCTGTAAGTCTTGAAGCTTGACATGAGGATACTTGACAATGTTTTTAGGCATGTAGGACTTGATTGGACCCTTGAAAACTTCAATTTCTTTGACAGAACCAAAACCCTAGTTTTTGACTGTTAGGAGGCCCTTGAACTGTGCAACTCTTGAGAGATTGTGAAGCATGCTCTTTGCAAATCTTGAAGAATATGGGAGGGAAAATTTTGGGGTACAACAGTTGCCCCTGTTCAATCTTCTTAAACCTGAGGATGTAGATTGGCTGGCGTGCCTTTCGTAATCCGAGGGTGGAAGATGATTGGACACTAGAGTGCCCAGAAATTTGCACTCACATAGTAGAATGTCAGCAGTGTGATGCAGGGAATGGGCTTACAGATGCCATTTGGAGACTGATGGATAGGATGATGGGCTTATAGATGCCATGCTAAGAGATGATGGAAGGTGGATGGGCTTATAGATGCCATCTGGGTGTCAATCGCGTAAGAGATTCCTTAGCGAGAACTTACGTACCTGAAAAAGAAAATGATTACCTGGCCTGTTACAGGAACTGGTATTCAAACTCTTTGTATAGATGCGCCCTGACTGGTTACAGGAATTGAATCTGGAGCTTCAAAAGGTGATGAATGAACCAGGGATGGTTACTACCTCAACGGGACGGTGAGAGAACCTTGGACGATTACTACCTCAACAGGAACGCTGAGAGAACCTTGGACGATTACTACCTCAACAGGAACGCTGAGAGAATCTTGGATGATTACTACCTCAACAGGAACGCTGAGAGAATCTTGGGCGATTACTACCTCAACAGGAACGCTGAGAGAATCTTGGATGTCTTCTACTGGGATAAGAATCAGGGAGATCTTAGGGTCGATCTGACTGAACCGGAGAAGGCCTTTGACTGGATAAGAATCAGGAAAATCTTAGGGTCGATTTAACTGAACCAGGCTAGGTCTTGGAATATCTTCAACTGGATAAGAATCAGGGAGATCTTAGGGTCGATATGACTGAACCAGAGAAGGCCTTTGACTGGATAAGAATCAGGAAAATCTTAGGGTCGATTTAACTGAACCGGGTAAGGTCTTGGAATAACTTCAACTGGATAAGAATCAGGGAGATCTTAGGGTCGATCTGACTGAACCAGAGAAGGCCTTTGACTGGATAAGAATCAGGAAAATCTTAGGGTCGATTTAACTGAACCGGACAAGGTCTTGAAATCTTCAACTGGATAAGAATCAGGGAGATCTTAGGGTCGATCTGACTGAACCGGAGAAGGCCTTTGACTGGATAAGAATCAGGAAAATCTTAGGGTCGATTTAACTGAACTAGACAAGGTCTTGGAATATCTTCAGCTGGATAAGAATCAGGGAGATCTTAGGGTCGATCTGACTGAACCAGAGAAGGCCTTGGACTGGATAAGAATCAGGAAAATCTTAGGGTCGATTTAACTGAACCGGACAAGGTCTTAGAATATCTTCAACTGGATAAGAATTAGGGAGATCTTAGGGTCGATCTGACTGAACCAGAGAAGGCCTTTGACTGGATAAGAATCATGAAAATCTTAGAATCGATTTAACTGAACCAGACTAAAGTCTTGAAATATAGATGAGAACCTAACTGGATCTTTCCTGAAAGGTAAAGGTCAGTCATATGCAATGCATGATATGGATCAAGTAATGATGTTCTCAACATAAATGAGATTTGTAAGATATGATGCGTATATGCATTCTATAATGTATGGAAATGCGATGTTTATGAATGCATGTTTTTCATCTAGGAAAATAAATCCTTGGCGGGTGCCGGGAAGTCACATCCTGGGCTGATGTTGGAGGATAGCGCTTTGTTGTCTCCGCTGGGGATGATAGTTGCAAGAATACCGGTAGGAGAAGATAACTCCGTTGGGGGATAAACTTGGCGAGTAGAACACTCTGCGGGGAATGCTCTGTGGGAAGAGATGTACTTTGCTGAGGTTTGATGATAACTCCGCTGGGGATACCATTGTTATGTTTTGCTGGAAGTATTGATAGACTTTGCTGGGGATAAGAAGACTTCGTCGAGGACGGTCTTTCCGTGGCTTTTGGCTGAGGATAACCCAGTTATATCCTGATGGGGAAATAACCTTTGAATAAAGCCGGGAGACGCGTTCGTGCTCTACGGAGATAGGCTTCCAGAATCTACTGGGGATAAGCTTACTGCTTGGGGAGATGGACTCCAACTTTCCTGGGGAACTGAATTGGACTCTCCTGGGGAAGTTTTGAACTATATTGGGGAAGTGACTCCATTGAATGTTTGATATACCTCCGGGGAACAATCTTTAGGTCAAGACTGCCGGGGATGCTTGTTTAAGAATATTTGTATGATGTGCTGAGGAATGTTGAGATCTGCTGGAGGACACCCAACTTCCTTAAGGCTCACTGTATAGCTTTGCTTGGGGAGAGTGCATTGATTTGCTGGCTCACTCTCTGGGGAATTAAGGTGTATTGGTTGTGTTCTTCAGCTGAACCTACCTTGGTACCTTGGTGGACAGAGCAATTAGATCGCTTTGACAACTTATTATTGCCCCTGTTTCTAATGTTACCTGTAATTAATCCTTTGTTTCGTATGCAAATATTTATGAGTTAGCAATTAGTGTCAATGCATATATCACTGTTGTACCCCAAAATTTGCCCTCCCATAATTCTCCAAGAAAATGCCAAGTCAAGCTTCAAAGTTCCCCAAGGGTTGCACAGTGCAAGAGCCTCCTATACAGTCAAGATTAAGGTTTTTGTTCTGATCAAGAAAATGAAGTTTCCAAAGGTCCAATCAAGTCTCATATGCCTACAAATATGGTCAAGCATCCTCATACCAAGTTTCAAGACTTTCAGCACAAAATTGCACAATCAAAAACCCTAATTGCACTACAGTCAACTGTAGGGGCAAAATGGTCATTTGGCAGTCAAAAGTTCAAATTTTTGGTCAACATATCATTTTGAATCCATAAACATCATTTGATCAATGCTTGATCATGATTCTCAAAATTTGGCTCAGAAATCATCAAAATGCAAAAGTTTCCTTATTTGGACAGTTGAAAAAGTCAACTGAAATTGACCAGGGCATAACTTTCACATGGATTATCATAAAAATCCCATCCAAAGCTCATTTTGAAGAGAAAGACATTTCCTACAACTCATCTTCATACTTCAAGTCCAAGAAATGCTCTCACAAAAAGTTATCAATTTCAACATTATAGGTCATTTTCAAAAGTCAACAAAAAGGGACTTTAAGTCAAAGGCCATAACTTGATATTGGTAAATCAAAATGACATGGGACCAAAGGCATTGGTTAGAGGACTCAAAGACCTTTCCACAATGTCCAAGAACATGAGAAAATCTTAAAAATTGAACAAGTTATGCCTTGTAGAAGTTGGAAAATTTTTGGATATTTTGAAAAGTCAACATTGATTCAAATGACCTAAAATTGCTAATGGGCCCATTTTTTTCCACAAATCATCATCCATAGCATATGCACGACTACTTGGCCCAAAGGGAAGTCTTTATTCATTTTTTTATTTATTTATTTGAATTTTTATTTATAATAATTCATTTAAATCAAATTAAATATATGAAAAATGTCTAACCTAATTTTTTTCAATCTTTTTGTGCACATTATATCATCAATAATTCGTGCATATCCCAACATGGAAAGATTTGGATTGATTGGTATGATTGAGAACAAAAAAACACTTGGAAAAGATTGAAAAAAGATATTGAAAATCAAATTTTCAAAATCAATGAATGCAATGGATTTGTTCTGTTTTTCTTGACCTAATGGACTCAATACAAAAGCCAAAAGACAACCCTAATGCTCATACACACGCAGCTGCTCAGAAAACTCCATTCACAAAATTGAAAATTTTCTCTAAAAACTCAAAACTGCAAACTCACTTCCAGGGCGATTCAAAGCATAATTCTTGTTCCATTAGCTTGCCAGGGTTGTCCAGAAGCGATTACAATCAAAAAGATCCATCAAAGCTCAAAGAATTGGTAACAAGAACCGCCCCTGTACAGAAAAAATCCATGATCGTGTTTTGACATCTAGGCATTCTTAGGGCATTTTAATTGTTAATTTGCATTCCTTATGCCATTCTAATGCTAACCATATGATTCAATTGTGTTTTTATGCTGTGTACACGATTATGCCATTGATGATTTTTAGGGTTTGCAGAGCTTCAGATTAGGGGTTTTGTAATAAGGAAAAATTGGAACCCCTGACCACCACCATTCAACTCAGCGCATATGGACGATCTCAAACATACTATCGCGCCTAATTTATGAGTGCCCTAGCGCTAATCGTTATTTTCTGTAAAGATACTTTCTGCAACGGTGTAAAAACCGTTGCTTATGTTGTTTGTATTTCAGGAACATGAAGAAGATGATGTGTTGGCCGGCGCTGATTGGAGGGTTCAAAATTTCGCGCGTTTTGAATCACTAATGCAGCTGTTCTTTTTATAATATTTGTTGATTATTTAATGTTAACAATGCATGAAGTGACTCAGTGGCAAGCATATCTGGAGATAACGCATATGACCTGGGTTCGAGTCCCAGGTCTTCAAATATTCTCAATATTATTTTGCCCTTAATAATCATATGCAGGTCAACATCAAAGCGTGTCATACACCCTTCAGGATCCAATGTCCACGCGTCCAACCTCATCCATCCAAGGGCCAGAAATTAGGGAGCATGATAGGCTGCAGTCAACGTGCTACATGCTAGTGAAAAAGTCCAACAAGGCCACAGTCAAATGGGCCTGAATTGCTAGAGAGAGACCTCCATATTGGGGACTGCAACCCCCTAGGTTTGCATAATTTTTACTTTCTTTATTTTTTAAATTCTATTTTTATTTTAATTATTACTTGTTTAATTAATTTATTATTTTTCACAAAAATATAAAACATCATAAAAAATCAGAAAAGAGATAAAATAATAAATATTTTTATTTTAGTATTTTCATAATTAAATTTGCATGTAATTAAATTTAGTTTTAAATTAGGTTAATTTTAATTCTTTTAACAAAAATCTAAAAAATGTAGAAATAGGGTTTTATTAATAATTTTTTTCATCTTTTTATTTTTCTTTCATAAATATATCAAATAATTAAATATTTTATTTTCATAATTAAAATTGTAAATTAATTAGGGTTTAATTTAGGTTAAAAACTTCAATATTTTTCTTAATAAATTAAAAGCCATTAGAATTAGGGTTAGTTTTAATTTTAGTTAATTCTCTTTTTCATATTAAATCATAAAATACTAAAAAACACCAAAAAATAATTCCTTTTCCTTTAATTAATTAATTCATCATTAATTCAATTTTTTGCAAAAGGGTCCAACGCCCTCGTTTCGTTTTAATTCTTATTAATTCGCATTTATTTTTATTTCTTTATAATATTATGTATCTCTCCCGAAGCCATGTATTTAATTACTCGCACTCTTTAATTCTTTTATTTTCTTTATTTTCCGTCAAATCGGGTCCTGGTTAATTTTGGCGATGTGGACCCGCGCCATTTGTAATAGCTTAGAATTTACTTTCCTTGCAACTTTTAACTGTTAATCAAATGCATGAAAGAATGTATGGACAAAATAAAAACAAGTGTAGAACACCAATAACATGACAAGATAAATGCAAATGAAAACGACACACGAATCGCACACACCACCCCTAGGGTACGCCTCACTGTTGCCTTGCCTCGAAAGGTGATCGTCGAGTAGAGGATGTCTTAGTAAGTCCTCATGATCCGGGAACCTGGCATGAGGGTAGCTTCTAAGGTGTCTTCCTATTGCTTTGGTGATCACCATGTCCCGAACCTCGAATTGACCCGAACACCTCCAGCGGTGGTGCTACCTACCTCTCAATGGTGGGATGGCACTACTTTAAAGGACATCTACACAGATGAATTCCTTAGGGTAGGTAGGTTCTCGTAGATACTTGCTCTAATTTCAAAACAAATCAAAAAATACTTTTCACACCGACACATTTCAAAAAGCTTTCAAAAGCAATTTTTCAAACACTCTTGAGGACTGATACAAGAGTCGAACTGGAATTTTCAAAGAAACTTTTTAAAACCCACAGTTGAAAAGCAAACAAACCATTTTTTTGAAAACACAAATGAGCAAGTATCTAAGAGCCCATGGATAACCATGGATAGAAAGGGTGCTAACACCTTCCCTTTCTATAACCTACCTCCCGAACCGAGAGCAATCTCTATAAGGAATTTTTCTGTGCTTTTGTCCTTTCCATTTGGAGAAAATAAAAGACGGTGGCGACTCTTGCTTCCGCGACATTTCGCGAACCAGCGTTAAACAGTCAGTTCCAGATCCACCGATCACAGAACTGGCGACTCTGCTGGGGAATTTTATAAAGTGAGGTGTACCTCAGGGTTAGTTCATAACTGTGTTTTCAATTGTATTGACTTGTGTGCTTTAAATTGTGGGTTGCTTGGGAGTTCTATAGATCCTAACCCGGATCTGGGGATACCTTCTTAGAAAGTAGCAACAAGGCTGTGAGGGAACTGTGCGGGGTATACCGACATGGTTGAAACAGTCTGCTACGTTGATGTGGCACTTTGGTGTGTACCGGTAACCCTTGAGTTCAGTCAAGGAGAGTACAGGGCCTCCGCGTGGTGTCATGAAGCATCAACAGACCTTAGGAACCTTAATTGAACTATCTTGGCCTCTTTAGGGTAGTGAGATAACTGACTTTGGTGCAGTCCGAGGTTGGTTGATACTCGATATTACACTCAATTGAGGGTTGCTTTCCTGGAATATTTCGGTCGCCAGTTCAGTGGCTAAATCAAAACGATGAACAATGAAAGCAATCCCGTGATATTGGGAACCTTAGAACCCGGTTACTTTGATTAGGACAGGTTGAACCCACCAACTTCAAGAGGGTACTACCCAGACCCCATGCTGGCCTTAAACCTTAAGGGCTTGTCTTGTGTGCCTTGTGTGCCTTACATGTTTGTCTTTGTAAATATCTGTGGTGTGTTTAATCATAGCATCATGACATCATCCAGCATCATATGCATTGACTAACCATTTCAGGGGTTCGAATTTTCATCTTTGTTCTTGTTTTGTAGGACATGGAAACTGTTCGTAGAAAGACAATTCAAATCAGTCTTGTAAGGATCCCTCCTCAGCTTAAGGAGCTTATATCCAGGATTCCTGAGAACTCTTCATTCAGTGAAAGACATGGAAGCCTCATCAGCTTGGTCAATACCAATATTGAGGAAGATATGATAAAGGTCCTGTTCCAGTTCTTTGATCCTCTGCATCACTGTTTCACCTTCTTGGACTATCAGTTGGTACCTACATTGGAGGAGTTCTCCCGGCTCCTGAAGATCCCTATCCTTGATCAGCTACCCTTCAACGGTACAGAAAAGGAACCTAAGCTTGAAGAGATTGCTAAAGCCTTGCACCTATAGTCATCTGACCTCAAGGGACATTGGGAAGTTAGAAGTGGTATCAAAGGGTTCTTAGCCAGGTTTCTGTTTGAAAAGGCCCATGAATGTTGGAACTCCCTTTACTTGCAAGCTTTTGAAGAGGTTGTGGCCCTCCTTGTCTATGGTTTGGTGTTGTTCCCTAATCCAGATCAGCTTATTGATATCAGTGCTGTTCAGATCTTTATGTCCAGGAATCCTATACCTACGTTGCTGGGGGACATCCTTCACTCATGTTACACTCGAACCATGAGAAAAAGAGGTGTCCTTATGTGTTGCACTCCTCTCCTGGGAAGGTGGTTTATTTCGCACCTTCCACAATCAGTTTTGAAGAATGAGCGGGGTTTGAGATGGTCACAACGGTTGATGACTCTTACACATGCAGATATACATTGGTGTCCTAGGTCCAGAGAAGATGTCACTATCATTGATCGTTGCGGGGAGTACCCTAATGTTCCTTTACTTGGAATCAGAGGGGGTATTACTTACAGCCCATGCCTGGCTTGGAGACAGTTTGGTTATGCTCGGAGGGATGGTCCTCATGACATGTTAATTCCTGACATAGTTTTTGACTTCGACAATGATACCCAAGGACTTCGCCAGAGATTTATCAAAGCTTGGAGGATGCCCAGTAGGATAGACAGCAAGACACTGGGGCACAGGAACTCCATCCCGTTGGAACCTTATCTCAAGTGGGTACGCACCCACTCCCAGAAGTTAGTGATGCCTTATCCTCATATGCTCCCTGTGATCAAAGAACCAGTCTTGGAAGGAGAAGTGTCCTGCACTATTCAGCACCCTGATATGCCCACATCCTGGGAAGAGATGCATAAGAGTTGGACCCAGCTTAAGGAAGAACGGAATTCTCTTGAGACTAGTCTACATGCCAGTGAAAAGAAGGTCTTGGAGCTCACCCGCCTGTTGCATGAGGAGAGGAATCTCAACACTTACATAGCTCCAAAGAGGATGCGTAGCATATTCTGGGATTGATTTGATTTTTGTATTATTTGCCCATGAGGCTTTGATGTACTAAACAATTATTTCCTTAATGATAACGTGTGTTCCTTTTTGTCTACAACAAATTTGAACTTTCGAACCCTTGAATGCATTGCATAAACACATATCATTCATCATGTGCATAGCAGGTTTTTCCCTTTTCAAGTTGCTTACAGTTCTTCGCTGTTTATTTCAGCATCATGAATCCTGACTCTGCATCAACTGAGACATCAATCAAGGCTCTTCAGGTGCAGAATGCACAATTCCAGGAATTAATCAAGGGTTTGGCTCAAGGCCAAGAAGAACTGAAGGCTATGCTCCTGAAGAAGGAGAAGAAGAAGAAGAGAAGAACTGTTCTGTTCAACTCGGGCCGAAGGTTTGGCAATACTCTACAGCATGAAGAGGCTGGTTCTTCTGTCGGCAAGAGTAGTCCTCAGGCAGAAGCAAGGGTTCCTAGTCCGGTAGTCTCCGACAACGAGACAGATTTTGATGAAGAGCAGTACCCTCCGGCAGAAGACAGATACAAGCAACTGGAGGATAGGTTGAAAGCTATGGAGGTTCAACAGGTACCTGGGCTGGATTTCGGAGATCTGGGTTTGTCAACTGGTGTGATCATCCCTCATAAGTTCAAAGCACCATCCTTCTCTAAATATGACGGGGCGTCTTGTCCCAAGCTGCATCTAAGGTCCTATGTTCGGAAAATTCAACCGTACTCTGCGGATAAGAATTTGTGGATCCACTTCTTCCAGGAGAGTCTTTCAGGGACTCATCTCGAATGGTTCTATCAGCTGGATGGGACCAAGGTTCGTAACTGGGAGGAGTTGGCTACTGCTTTCTATAAGCAGTATCAATATAATGCCGACCTTGCCCCTACGCGTACCCAACTCCAGGGTATGTCGTTAGGTTCAAGTGAAGGTTTTAAGGAGTACGCTCAGAAGTGGAGAGACCTGGCTGGCAGGGTGCAGCCACCATTGACTGATCGGGAGTTGGTAGACATGTTCTTGGGGACCCTATCTGGGCCATTTTTCAACCATCTCATTGGGAATTCTTCTGCTGGGTTCACTGATTTGATTCTGACTGGAGAGAGAATTGAGGCTGGGCTGAAGTCTGGAAAGATTCCGAAGGGGGCATCATCTAGTTCTGAGAAGAAACCCTTCAAGAAGGAGGCCAGTGCCGTATATGGTTCCAGGAAATCAGAGAGACCTGAGCGCCGCCAATCTGTCAGTGCGGTAATGATTGCCAAGCCTGTTGCCGATCCTCGGCCAAACAATCCTCAAAGGGCTGAAAGACCCCGGAGAGAGTTCACCCGGTTAAGCATGACCCTATCGTAGATCCTGCCACAGTTGCTATCCACCAATTTGGTGACTGTCAGGGAGGCTCTGAAGTTCCCCAATACTGCATCTCTTAAGTATAACCCGAATGCTCGTTGTGCTTACCATTCAGATAGCCCGGGGCACTCTACCGATGACTGTTGGACGTTAAGGAACAAGCTGCAGGACCTTATTGACGCCAAGGAGGTACAGTTTGAGGCATCTGAGAAGCCTAATGTAGTGACAGCGCCCCTGCCTGCTCATGGAGTGAATGCTATTGGGGACAAAGAGGAAGTTGATGAAGCTGAGTTTGATAGCTGGATTTACCCGGCAACCGACGGTGGACTTAACAATTGGAGCGCAAAAGACAATCTCCCTGTTTCTCTTGTTACTGAGTAATGAATTCCTATGTTTTGTTATTTTGTAATAAACAATAAATAAACTCTATGGCCCGGTGTCTTACCCGAGGCACCGTGGTTCTATTTGTGAGGGCATATAAATTGTCATTTCATATATCATGAATGAAAATCTTGGACGTTTTCTCGCATTGCAAATCTTATGCTCCTTTTCTGTCTTTCTTTCCTTTACATATATTTCAAAACAGCTGTATTTACACACACACACTCACTCATACAGGTTTCAATCCACTCTGGATCTCACTGGTAACGACTCTGCTACTGCCAGTTATGACTTCGAAAATCCGATCAACTTAGCCGAAGACGAAGGTGAAGATGATTGCGAAGTGCCTGGCGAGCTTGCAAGACTGTTGCTTCAGGAAGAGAGGGCAATTCAACCCCATGAAGAGCCAGTGGAAACAATAAACTTGGGTACTGAGGCAGACAGGAAAGAGGTAAAGATTGGTGCCAACCTAGAGCTCAGCGTGAAGCAACGGTTGACTCAAATGCTGCATGATTATATGGAGATCTTTGCCTGGTCCTACGAAGACATGCCCGGGTTGGATACCGATATTGTGGTCCATCACTTGCCAACTAAAGAAGACTGCCCTCCAGTGAAGCAAAAGGTCCGTCGGATGCGTCCAGAGATGTCCGAGAAAATTAAAGCCGAGGTTATGAAGCAGTTTGATGTCGGGTTCCTTGCAGTGACTTCTTACCCTCAGTGGGTTGCTAATGTAGTGCCGGTACCTAAAAAGGACGGTAAGGTCAGAATGTGTGTCGACTACAGGGATCTGAACAGGGCCAGCCCCAAGGATGACTTCCCCCTACCTCACATTGATGTCCTTGTTGATAATACAGCTCAGTATAAGGTGTTCTCTTTCATGGATGGCTTTTCAGGTTACAATCAGATCAAGATGGCACCTGAAGACATGGAAAAGACTACATTTGTTACTCAGTGGGGCACCTTCTGTTACAAGGTCATGCCGTTCGGGTTGAAGAACGCCGGGGCAACCTACCAACGTGCCATGGTTGCTTTGTTTCATGACATGATCCATCATGAGATAGAAGTGTATGTTGACGACATGATCGCAAGGTCCCAACTGAGGAAGAGCACCTAGATCATCTGCAGAAGTTGTTTGACCGGTTGAAACTATACAAGCTGAGATTGAACCCGAACAAGTGCACCTTCGGGGTAAGATCTGGAAAGTTGCTAGGCTTCGTGGTAAGTGACAAGGGCATTCAAGTGGACCCTGTCAAGGTCAAAGCTATTCAAGAGATGCCAGTTCCTAGGACAGAGAAGGAAGTCAGAGGCTTTTTAGGACGTCTGAATTACATCGCTCGGTTTATCTCACATCTGACTGCTACCTGTGAGCCAATCTTCAAGCTGCTGAAGAAAGATCAGGTAGTACGTTGGAACGATGAATGTCAGGTTGCTTTCGACAGAATCAAAGAGTATCTCCAAGAACCACCTATCCTTATGCCACCAGTTGAAGGGAGACCTCTGATACTATACCTGACAGTGCTTGACAACTCAATGGGGTGTGTGCTGGGGCAGCATGACGAGTCTGGCCGAAAAGATCATGCCATTTATTACCTTAGCAAAAAGTTTACCGACTGTGAGACCCGATACTCACTGCTTGAGAAAACTTGCTGCGCTTTGGTATGGGGTGCTCTCCGGCTGAGACAGTATATGCTGACTCACACTACCTTATTGATCTCAAAGATGGATCCTATAAAATACATATTCGAAAAGCCTGCTCTGTCTGGGAGAATTGCAAGATGGCAAATGATCTTGACGGAATACGACATTCAGTACACAACCCAGAAAACCATCAAGGGAAGTGTTTTGGCAGACCACTTGGCACATCAGGCCGTAGACGACTATCAGTCAATGAACTTCGAGTTTCCGGATGAAAGCATCATGATAGTAACTGATTGTGAAGTACCTGGACCGGATGAAGGACCTGAACCAGGATCCCGATGGTCTATGCACTTTGACGGAGCCTCCAATGCTTTGGGAAACGGTATCGGCTCCATAATCATATCTCCACAAGGTACTCATACTCCACTCACTGCCCGGCTATGTTTCAACTGTACCAACAACATGGCGGAGTATGAGGCATGCATCATGGGTCTTCAAGCTGCGATCGACCTAAGGATCAAGTTTCTAAGTGTCTTCGGAGATTCCGCTCTGGTGATCAAGCAGATCAAAGGAGAGTGGGATACGAAACATCTGAATCTTATTCCTTACAGAGAATGTGTGTTGACCCTGATCCCCCACTTCACAGAGATAACCTTTGAGCACTTTCCAAGAGAAGAGAATCAGTTAGCGGACACGTTAGCTACAATGTCTTCTATGTTCAAAGTTAAATGGGATAATGAGGCTCCCCAGATCATCATCTGGAAACTGGACGAACCGGCATACTGTTGCGATCTCGAGACTGAATTGGTGACTGAGAAGCCTTGGTACCATGAGGTGAAGAGATATCTGGAAGCGCAGGAATACCCTGAAGGTGCATCTGTCAATGATAAGAAATTCCTGAGAAGGTTCGCAGCAAAGTTCTTCCTTAGCAACGGCATCTTGTACAAGCGAAACCATGATTCAACCTTACTGCGTTGTGTGGATAAGACTGAAGCAGAAAGAATCATGGAAGAGCTACATGAAGGGACCTTTGGCACACATTCCAGTGGGCATACAATGGCTAAGAAAATCCTACGGGCAGGATATTACTGGTCCACAATGGAAGCTGACTGTTACCAACATTCCAGGACATGCCACAAGTGCCAGATTTACGCAGACAAGGTGCATGTTCCTCCAGTTCCCCTGAATGTTCTGACTGCGCCTTGGCCGTTTGCAATGTGGGGCATAGATATGATCGGCGAGATCAAACCTACGGCATCTAACGGGCATCACTTCATCCTAGTAGCGATTGATTATTTTACGAAGTGGGTTGAAGCAGCTTCCTATGCTACGGTAACCAAGACTGTTGTGGCACGGTTCATTCGACATAACTTGATCTGTCGGTACGGCGTCCCATAGAGAATCATTACAGACAACGGTACCAATCTGAACAATAAGATGATCGCTGAGCTTTGCGAACAGTTCAAGATACAGAACCACAATTCTTCTCCTTACAGACCGAAGATGAATGGGGCTGTAGAAGCAGCAAATAAGAACATCAAGAAAATCATGCAGAAAATGACAGTGACTTATAAAGATTGGCACGAGATGTTACCGTTCGCTCTACATGGGTACCGTACCTCAGCTAGGACGTCAACCGGGGCAACTCCTTTCTCTCTGGTTTATGGTATGGAGGCAGTCTTACCGATCGAAGTGCAAATACCCTCTCTCCGGATAATGAAGGATGCAAATCTGAACGAAGATGATTGGATCCAGACACGACTTGATCAGCTTAACCTCATTGATGAAAAGAGACTTGCTGCTATCTGTCATGGTCAGACGTATCAGAAACGGATGATCAGGGCATTTAACAAAAAGGTCAGACCACAGGAGTATCAAGTTGGGGATCTGGTAATCAAGCGAATCATCCTTCCTCAGAGTGATCCAAGGGGCAAATGGACCCCTACGTACGAAGGGCCATTTGTGGTTAAGCATGTGTTCTCAGGAGGAGCAATGATATTAACCAATATGGATGGTGACGACCTTCCTCACCCCGCCAATGCAGACATAGTAAAAAAATACTACGCATGAAAAAAGACCCGCTAGGCTGACATGCCTAGGCAAAAATTAGGGCTTCCCGTCGAACCAAAAGGGTTCGGGCAAAATGAAGGGATGAAAATGAAAAAATCTGTACACCCGGCAAGTCGAAAACCTGAAAAGGAGGCTTGGGCAAAAATGGGTATCCCGGTGGACTGAAAACCCGAAAGGGCGGTCCAGGCAAAAATTAGGGATAAAGCGTAATACTATGTCTCATTGATCACTTTGCATCCAGAATCCGGTATCTACATCAAGTTCAGACGGCATCGATCAGTCAGCTTCACCTTCAACCAAGGTCATCAAGTGATGAGACGCTCGGAGTTATAAAGGCAATAGCAGAGTTGAAACCCAGTGGGATCATTCATTTCACACAGCTGTTTTATTTTCTTTTGTACAAAATTTGTATAAACTCTTTTGTTCGGCGGCGTTCTCTTACTAGGACGTCAGCCTCTTGTACACAAAACGCCTATTTTTCAGGCCATTCAAAAATCAATGCAAATATACTTTTCAGTTAAATGTGCCAATGATTTTTCTTTTTCTGTTTTGTTTTGCGAAGAACGTCCAAGGTTCAATTTGTGATATATGCATTGACAATAATGTGCTAACTCATAAATATTTGCATACGAAACAAAGGATTTATTACAGGCAACATTAGAAACAGGGGCAATAAAGAGTTGTCTAAAGCAATCTAATTGTTCTGTCCTCCAAGGTACCAAGGTAGGTTCAGCTAAAGAACACGACCAGTACATCTTAATTCCCCAGAGACTCAGCAGCCAGTACACTCTTCTCCAAGCAGAGTTATCAAATCTCAAGGAAATTGAGTATCCTCCCGTAGATCTCAATACTTCCCCAGCAGCATGTATATCCATAACAAGCATCCCCGGCAGTCTTTGTCTAAAGATTGTTCCCCGGCGGTATATCAACATTCAAAGGAATCACTTCCCCAGCATATCAAAACTTCCCCAGAGAGAGTCCAATCCAGTTTCCCCAGGAAAGTGGACTCCATATCCCCAAGCAGTAAGCTTATCCCCAGTAGATTCTGGGAGCTTACCCCACGCAAGAGTACGAACGCGTCGTCCGGCTTTATTTAAAGAGTTACTTCCTTAATAGGATATAACTGGGTTATCCTCAGCCAAGAGCCACGGAAAGAGCGTCCTCGACGAAGTATCCTTATCCCCAGCGAAGTCTATCAGCATTTCCAACGCAACAAGAGTATCCTCAGCAAATTATTATTAACACTCAGCAAGGCATCCCTCTTCCCACAGAGAATTGCTTCCCAGCATGGTCGCTAGAGTATCTTTTCTCCCCGCAGAATCTTCCATTTGCCAAGTTTATTCCGCAACGGAGTCATCTTCTCCTACCGGTATTCTTGCAGTTATCATCCCCAGCGGAAGCAAAATCTATTCTTCAACATCAGCCCAGGATATGACTTCCCGGCACCCGTCAAGGATTCACTTTCCTAGACGAAAACATACATTCATAAAACATCACATACATCATTATAGCATGCATAGACGCATTATATCATACAAATCTCATTTATGTTGAGAACATCATTGCTTGATCCATATCATGCATTGCATATGACTGACCTTTACCTTTCAGGAAAGATGCAGTTGAAATTCTCAATCATATTTCAAGACCTGGACCGGTTCAGTTAATCGACTCCAAAGATTTCTTATCCAGTCCCAGGCCTTCTCTAGTCCAGCTAAATCGACTCCCAGCAGATTTTTCTGATAAAGACTCAGTAGAAGTTATCCCATGTTATAATTTCCTATTGGTCCTCTCTCCGACGGTGCATGAGATTTCCATTTTAGGGTTTTCTTTAAGATTATAATTTCTTATGGTTCCCTCTCCGACGGTGAGTGAGGTGATAATTCCTTTTCAGATGGTTCCCTCTCCGACGGTGAGTGAGGTGGTAATTCCTTTCCTATTGGTTCCCTCTCCGATGGTGCGTGAGGTGGTAATTCCTTTCCTTATGGTTCCCTCTCCGATGGTGCGTGAGGTGATAATTCCTTTCCAGATGGTTCCCTCTCCGACGGTGAGTGAGGTGATAATTCCTTTTCAGATGGTTCCCTCTCCGACGGTGAGTGAGGTGATAATTCCTTTCAGATTATAATTCCAGATGGTTCCCTCTCTGACGGTGAGTGAGGTGATAATTCCTTTTCAGATGGTTCCCTCTCCGACGGTGAGTGAGGTGATAATTTCTTTTCCCATGGTTCCCTCTCCGACGGTGAGTGAGGTGATATTTCCTTTTCAGATTATAACTTCCTATGGTTCCCTCTCCGACGGTGAGTGAGGCGATAATTCCTTTTCAGATTATAATTTCCTATGGTTCCCTCTCCGACGGTGAGTGAGGCGATAATTCCTTTTCAGATTATAATTGCCTATGGTTCTCTTCCCGATCCTGCGAAGATGGTAATTCCCACCAAGATTTGCTCAACGGGCGTTGTTGAAGTTAAAGTCACCCAAGGTTCTCTCAACGTTCATGCTAAGGTAGTAACCATCCCTGGTTCATTCATCACCTTTTGAAGATCCAGACTCAGCTCCTGTAACCAGTCAGGACACATCTATACCAACCATCTGAAAACCAGTTCTTGCAACGTGTCAGGTACTCATTTTTCTTTTGCAGGTATGCAGGTTCTCGCTAAGGAATCTCTTACGCGATCAACATCCAGATGGCATCTATAAGCCCATCATCCTATTCATCAACCTCTAAATGGCATCGATAAGCCCATTCCCACCACATTGCTACTATGTGAGCGCAAATTTCTGGGCACTCTAGTGTCCAATCATCTTCTACCTTCGGATTACGAAAGGCACGTCAGCCAATCTGCATCCTCAGGTCTAAGAAGATTGAACAGGGGCAACTGTTGTACCCCAAAATTTGCCCTCCCATAATTCTCCAAGAAAATGCCAAGTCAAGCTTCAAAGTTCCCCAAGGGTTGCACAGTGCAAGAGCCTCCTATACAGTCAAGATTAGGGTTTTTGTTCTGATCAAGAAAATGAAGTTTCCAAAGGTCCAATCAAGTCTCATATGCCTACAAATATGGTCAATCATCCTCATACCAAGTTTCAAGACTTTCAGCACAAAATTGCACAGTCAAAAACCCTAATTGCACTACAGTCAACTGTAGGGGCAAAATGGTCATTTGGCAGTCAAAAGTTCAAATTTTTGGTCAACATATCATTTTGAAGCCACAAACATCATTTGATCAATGCTTGATCATGATTCTCAAAATTTGGCTCAGAAATCATCAAAATGCAAAAGTTTCCTTATTTGGACAGTTGAAAAAGTCAACTGAAATTGACCAGGGCATAACTTTCACATGGATTATCAGAAAAATCCCATCCAAAGCTCATTTTGAAGAGAAAGACATTTCCTACAACTCATCTTCATACTTCAAGTCCAAGAAATGCTCTCACAAAAAGTTATCAATTTCAACATTATAGGTCATTTTCAAAAGTCAACAAAAAGGGACTTTAAGTCAAAGGCCATAACTTGATATTGGTAAATCAAAATGACATGTGACCAAAGGCATTGGTTAGAGGACTCAAAGACCTTTCCAAAATGTCCAAGAACATGAGAAAATCTTAAAAATTGAGCAAGTTATGCCTTGTAGAAGTTGGAAAATTTTTGGATATTTTGAAAAGTCAACATTGATTCAAATGACCTAAAATTGCTAATGGGCCCATTTTTTTCCACAAATCATCATCCATAGCATATGCACGACTACTTGGCCCAAAGGGAAGTCTTTATTCATTTTTTTATTTATTTATTTGAATTTTTATTTATAATAATTCATTTAAATCAAATTAAATATATGAAAAATGTCTAACCTAATTTTTTTCAATCTTTTTGTGCACATTATATCATCAATAATTCGTGCATATCCCAACATGGAAAGATTTGGATTGATTGGTATGATTGAGAACAAAAAAACACTTGGAAAAGATTGAAAAAAGATATTGAAAATCAAATTTTCAAAATCAATGAATGCAATGGATTTGTTCTGTTTTTCTTGACCTAATGGACTCAATACAAAAGCCAAAAGACAACCCTAATGCTCATACACACGCAGCTGCTCAGAAAACTCCATTCACAAAATTGAAATTTTTCTCTAAAAACTCAAAACTGCAAACTCACTTCCAGGGCGATTCAAAGCATAATTCTTGTTCCATTAGCTTGCCAGGGTTGTCCAGAAGCGATTACAATCAAAAAGATCCATCAAAGCTCAAAGAATTGGTAACAAGAACCGCCCCTGTACAGAAAAAAATCCATGATCGTGTTTTGACATCTAGGCATTCTTAGGGCATTTTAATTGTTGATTTGCATTCCTTATGCCATTCTAATGCTAACCATATGATTCAATTGTGTTTTTATGTTGTGTACACGATTATGCCATTGATGATTTTTAGGGTTTGCAGAGCTTCAGATTAGGGGTTTTGTAATAAGGAAAAATTGGAACCCCTGACCACCACCATTCAACTCAGCGCATATGGACGATCTCAAACATACTATCGCGCCTAATTTATGAGTGCCCTAGCGCTAATCGTTATTTTCTGTAAAGATACTTTCTGCAACGGTGTAAAAACCGTTGCTTATGTTGTTTGTATTTCAGGAACATGAAGAAGATGATGTGTTGGCCGGCGCTGATTGGAGGGTTCAAAATTTCGCGCGTTTTGAATCACTAATGCAGCTGTTCTTTTTATAATATTTGTTGATTATTTAATGTTAACAATGCATGAAGTGACTCAGTGGCAAGCATATCTGGAGATAACGCATATGACCTGGGTTCGAGTCCCAGGTCTTCAAATATTCTCAATATTATTTTGCCCTTAATAATCATATGCAGGTCAACATCAAAGCGTGTCATACACCCTTCAGGATCCAATGTCCACGCGTCCAACCTCATCCATCCAAGGGCCAGAAATTAGGGAGCATGATAGGCTGCAGTCAACGTGCTACATGCTAGTGAAAAAGTCCAACAAGGCCACAGTCAAATGGGCCTGAATTGCTAGAGAGAGACCTCCATATTGGGGACTGCAACCCCCTAGGTTTGCATAATTTTTACTTTCTTTATTTTTTAAATTCTATTTTTATTTTAATTATTACTTGTTTAATTAATTTATTATTTTTCACAAAAATATAAAACATCATAAAAAATCAGAAAAGAGATAAAATAATAAATATTTTTATTTTAGTATTTTCATAATTAAATTTGCATGTAATTAAATTTAGTTTTAAATTAGGTTAATTTTAATTCTTTTAACAAAAATCTAAAAAATGTAGAAATAGGGTTTTATTAATAATTTTTTTCATCTTTTTATTTTTCTTTCATAAATATATCAAATAATTAAATATTTTATTTTCATAATTAAAATTGTAAATTAATTAGGGTTTAATTTAGGTTAAAAACTTCAATATTTTTCTTAATAAATTAAAAGCCATTAGAATTAGGGTTAGTTTTAATTTTAGTTAATTCTCTTTTTCATATTAAATCATAAAATACTAAAAAACACCAAAAAATAATTCCTTTTCCTTTAATTAATTAATTCATCATTAATTCAATTTTTTGCAAAAGGGTCCAACGCCCTCGTTTCGTTTTAATTCTTATTAATTCGCATTTATTTTTATTTCTTTATAATATTATGTATCTCTCCCGAAGCCATGTATTTAATTACTCGCACTCTTTAATTCTTTTATTTTCTTTTAATTTCTTTATTTTCCGTCAAATCGGGTCCTGGTTAATTTTGGCGATGTGGACCCGCGCCGTTTGTAATAGCTTAGAATTTACTTTCCTTGCAACTTTTAACTGTTAATCAAATGCATGAAAGAATGTATGGACAAAATAAAAACAAGCGTAGAACACCAATAACATGACAAGATAAATGCAAATGAAAACGACACACGAATCGCACACACCACCCCTAGGGTACGCCTCACTGTTGCCTTGCCTCGAAAGGTGATCGTCGAGTAGAGGATGTCTTAGTAAGTCCTCATGATCCGGGAACCTGGCATGAGGGTAGCTTCTAAGGTGTCTTCCTATTGCTCTGGTGATCACCATGTCCCGAACCTCGAATTGACCCGAACACCTCCAACGGTGGTGCTACCTACCTCTCAATGGTGGGATGGCACTACTTTAAAGGACATCTACACAGACGAATTCCTTAGGGTAGGTAGGTTCTCGTAGATACTTGCTCTAATTTCAAAACAAATCAAAAAATACTTTTCACACCGACACATTTCAAAAAGCTTTCAAAAGCAATTTTTCAAACACTCTTGAGGACTGATACAAGAGTCGAACTGGAATTTTCAAAGAAACTTTTTAAAACCCACAGTTGAAAAGCAAACAAACCATTTTTTTGAAAACACAAATGAGCAAGTATCTAAGAGCCCATGGATAACCATGGATAGAAAGGGTGCTAACACCTTCCCTTTCTATAACCTACCTCCCGAACCGAGAGCAATCTCTATAAGAAATTTTTCTGTGCTTTTGTCCTTTCCATTTGGAGAAAATAAAAGACGGTGGCGACTCTTGCTTCCGCGACATTTCGCGAACCAGCGTTAAACAGTCAGTTCCAGATCCACCGATCACAATCACAAATTGAACCTTGGACGTTCTTCGCAAAACAAAACAGAAAAGGAAAAACAATTGGCAATTTTAATTGAAAAGTGATTTTCTATTGATTTTTGAATTTGCCTGTAAAATAGGCGTTTATGTACAAGAGGCTGACGTCCTAGTAAGAGAACGTCGCCGAACCAAAGAGTTTATAAAATTTTGTACAAAGGAAAATAAAACAGCTGTGTGAAAAGAATAATCCCACTGGGTTCCAACTCTGCTATCGCCTTTATATCTTCGAGCGTCTCATCACTTGATGACCTAATTGAAGATGGAGCTGATTGATCAATGCCGTCTAAACTTGATGTTGATACCGGATTCTGGATGCAAGGTGATCCAATGAGACATAGTATTACGCTTTATCCCTAATTTTTGCCTGGACCGCCCTTTCGGGTTTTCAGTCCACCGGGATACCCATTTTTGCCCAAGCCGCCTTTTCAGGTTTTCGACTTTCCGGGTGTACAGATTCTTTTCATTTCATCCCTTCATTTTGCCCGAACCCTTTTGGTTCGCCAGGAAGCCCTAATTTTTGCCTAGGTATGTCAACCTAACGGGTCTTTTTTCATGCGTAGTATCTTTTTACTATGTCTGCATTGGCGGGGTGAGGAAGGTCATCACCATCCATGTTGGTTAGAATCATGGCTCCTCCTGAGAACACATGTTTAACCACAAATGGCCCTTCGTACGTAGGGGTCCATTTTTCCCTTGGATCACTCTGAGGAAGGATGATACGTTTGATTACCAGATCCCCAACTTGATATTCTTGTGGTCTGACCTTTTTGTTAAATGCCCTAATCATCCGTTTTTGATACGTCTGACCATGACAAATAGCAGCAAGTCTCTTTTCGTCGATTAAGTTTAGCTGATCAAGTTGTGTCTGGATCCAATCATCTTCGTTCAGATCTGCATCCTTCATTATCCGGAGATATGGTATTTTCACTTTGATCGGTAAGACTGCCTCCATACCGTAGACCAAGGAGAAAGGGGTTGCCCCAGTTGACGTCCTTGCTGAGGTACGGTACCCATGAAGAGCGAATGGTAACATCTCGTGCCAATCTTTATAAGTCACTGTCATCTTCTGCACGATTTTCTTAATGTTCTTATTTGCTGCTTCTACAGCCCCATTCATCTTTGGTCTGTAAGGAGAAGAGTTGTGGTGCTGTATCTTAAACTGCTCGCAGAGCTCAGTGATCATATTGTTATTGAGATTGGTACCGTTGTCTGTAATAATTCTTTCAGGGACGCCGTATCGACAGATCAAGTTGTGCCGAATGAACCGTGCCACAACGTTCTTAGTTACTGTAGCGTAGGAAGCCGCTTCAACCCACTTTGTGAAGTAATCAATCGCCACCAGAATGAAGCGATGCCCGTTGGATGCCGTAGGTTTAATCTCACCGATCATATCTATGCCCCACATTGCAAAAGGCCAAGGCGCAGTCAGAACATTTAGAGGAACTGGAGGAACATGCACCTTGTCTGCATATATCTGGCACTTATGGCATGTCCGAGAGTGTTGGTAACAGTCGGCTTCCATTGTGGACCAGAAATACCCTGCCCGAAGGATCTTCTTAGCCATAGTGTGTCCACTGGAGTGTGTTCCGAAGGTACCCTCATGCAGTTCTGCCATGATCCTTTCTGCTTCAGTCTTATCCACACAACGCAGTAAGGTCGAATCATGGTTTCGCTTATACAGAATGCCGTTGCTAAGGAAGAACTTTGCTGCGAACCTTCTCAGAAACTTTTTATCATTGACAGATGCACCTTCGGGGTACTCCTGAGCTTCCAAATATCTCTTCACCTCATGGTACCAAGGTTTCTCAGTCACCAACTCAGTCTCAAGGTCACAACAGTATGTCGGTTCGTCCAGTTTCTAGATAATGATCCGGGGAGCCTCATTGTCCCATTTGACTTTGAACATAGAAGACATCGTAGCTAACGCGTCCGTCAGCTGATTCTCCTCTCTCGGAAAGTGTTCCAAGGTTATCTCTGTGAAGTGGGGGATCAAGGTCAACACACATTCTCTGTAAGGAATAAGATTCGGATGTTTCGTATCCCACTCTCCTTTGATCTGATTGATCACGAGAGCGGAATCTCCAAAGACACTCAGATACTTGATCCTTAGGTCGATCGCAGCTTGGAGACCCATGATGCATGCCTCATACTCCGCCATGTTGTTGGTGCAGTTGAAACATAGTCGGGCAGTGAGTGGAGTATGAGTGCCTTGAGGGGATATGATCACAGCGCCGATACCGTTACCCAAAGCATTGGAGGCTCTGTCAAAGTGCATAGACCATCGGGATCCTTCCTCAGGTCCTTCATCCGGTCCAGGTACTTCACAATCAGTCACTATCATGATACTCTCGTCTGGAAACTCGAAGTTCATTGGCTGATAGTCGTCTACTGCCTGATGTGCCAAGTGGTCTGCCAATACACTTCCTTTGATGGCTTTCTGAGTCGTGTACTGGATGTCGTATTCCGTCAAGATCATCTGCCATCTTGCTATTCTCCCAGACAGAGCAGGCTTTTCAAATATGTACTTTATAGGATCCATCTTTGAGATCAACAAGGTAGTGCGAGTCAGCATATACTGTCTCAGCCGGCGAGCAGCCCATACCAAAGCGCAACAAGTTTTCTCAAGCAGTGAGTATCGGGTCTCACAGTCGGTAAACTTTTTGCTAAGGTAATAAATGGCGTGCTCTTTTCGGCCAGACTCGTCATGCTGCCCCAGCACACACCCCATTGAGTTGTCAAGTACTGTCAGGTATAGTATCAGAGGTCTCCCTTCAACCGGTGGCATAAGAATGGGTGGTTCTTGGAGATACTCCTTGATTCTGTCAAAAGCGGCCTGACATTCATCGTTCCAACATACTACCTGATCTTTCTTCAGCAGCTTGAAGATCGGTTCACAAGTAGCAGTTAGGTGCAAGATGAATCGAGCAATGTAATTCAGACGTCCTAGAAAGCCTCTGACCTCTTTCTCTGTTTTGGGAACTGGCATCTCCTGAATGGCTTTAACCTTGGCAGGGTCCACTTGAATACCCTTGTCGCTTACGACGAAGCCTAGCAACTTTCCAGATCTTACCCCGAAGGTGCACTTGTTCGGGTTCAACCTCAGCTTGTACAGCTTCAGACGGTCAAACAGCTTCTGCAGATGGTCAAGGTGTTCCTCCTCAGTTTGGGACCTTGCAATCATGTCGTCGACATACACTTCTATCTCATGGTGGATCATATCATGAAATAAAGCAACCATGGCACGTTGGTAGGTTTCCCCAGCATTTTTCAGTCCAAAAGGCATGACCTTGTAGCAGAAGGTGCCCCACTGAGTAACAAAGGTAGTTTTTTCCATGTCTTCAGAAGCCATCTTGATCTGATTATACCCTGAAAAACCATCCATGAAAGAGAACACCTTATGCTGAGCAGTATTGTCAATAAGGACATCAATGTGAGGTAGGGGAAGTCATCTTTGGGGCTGGCCCTGTTCAGATCCCTGTAATCAACACACATTCTGACCTTACCATCTTTCTTTGGTACCGGAACCACGTTGGCAACCCACTGAGGGTAAGAAGTCACTGCAAGAAACCCGACATCAAACTGTTTCATAACCTCGGCTTTGATCTTCTCAGACATCTCTGGACGCATACGGCGGACCTTTTGCTTAACCGGAGGGCAGTCTTCCTTGGTAGGCAAATAATGGACCATAATGTCGGTATCCAACCCAGGCATGTCTTCGTAGGACCAGGCAAAGATCTCCACATAATCATGTAGCATCTGAGTCAACCGTTGTTTCACGCTGAGCTCTAGGTTGGCACCAATCTTGACCTCCTTTCTGTTCGTCTCGGTACCCAGATTTATCGTTTCCACCGGCTCTTCATGTGGTTGAATTTCCCTCCCTTCCTGGAGTAACAGTCTTGCAAGCTCGCCAGGCACTTCGCAATCATCTTCACCTTCGTCTTCAGCTAAGTTGATCGGATTTTCGAAGTCATAACTGGCAGTAGCAGAGTCGTTACCAGTGAGATCCAGAGTGGATTGAAACCTGTATGAGTGAGTGTGTGTAAATACAACTGTTTTGCAATATATAAAGAAAGGAAAGAAAGAAAAGGAGCGTAAGATTTGAAATGCGAGAAAACGTCCAAGGTCTTTATTCATGATATATGAAATGACAATTAATATGCCCTCACAAATGAAACCACGGTGCCCCGGGTAAGACACCGGGCCATAGAGTTTTAATTAATTGTTTATTACAAATAACAAAAACAAAGGAATTTATTACTTCGTAACAAAAGTAACAGGTAGGTTGTCTTTTGCACTCCAATTGCTAGGTCCACTGTCGGCTGTCGGATAAATCCAACGGTCGAACTCAGATTCTTCCACTTCATCATCCTCCCTGATAGCATTCACTCCATGCTTAGGCATGGGAGCAGTCACCACATTGGGCTTCTCAGGGGCCTCAAACTGTACCTCCTTTGCATCAATAAGGTCTTGCACCTTGTTTCTTAAGGCCCAGCAATCATCAGTGGAATGCCCCGGGCTATCGGAGTGATAAGCACAACGGACATTTGGATTATACTTGGGAGAGGCAGTATTCACAACCTTCGGGGCCTCTCTAACAGTCACTAAATTGGTGGATAGCAAATGCGGCAAGATTTGCGATAGGGTCATACTTAGACGGGTAAACTCTCTTCTGGGTCTTTCAGCCCTGGGTGGATTGGTTTGCCGAGGAGCGGCAGCAGGCTTTGCAATCATCACCGTGTTGACAGATTGGCGGCGTTCTGGTTTCTCTTGCCTCCTAGGCCGATACACATCACTGGCCTCCTTTTTAAAGGGTTTCTTTTCAGCACTTGAAGACGCACCCTTCTGAATTTTACCGGACTTCATTCCAGCCTCTATTCTCTCCCCAGTCAGAATAAGATCAGTGAACCCTGCAGATGAGTTACCGATAAGATGATTGAAAAATGGCCCAGATAGGGTCCCCAAGAACATATCCACCAGCTCACGGTCTGTTAACGGAGGCTGCACCCTGCCAGCCAGATCCCTCCACTTCTGTGCATACTCTTTAAAACCTTCGCTTGATCCTAGCGACATACCCTGGAGTTGGGTACGTATAGGAGCAAGGTCGGCATTATATTGATACTTCTTGTAAAAAGCAGTAGCCAACTCCTCCCAGTTACGAACCTTGGTCCCATCCAGCTGATAAAACCATTCGAGATGAGTCCCTGAAAGACTCTCCTGGAAGAAGTGGATCCACAAGTTCTTGTCCACTGTGTACGGTTGAATCTTCCGCACATAAGATCGGAGGTGTAGCTTGGGACAAGACGCCCCGTCATACTTGGTGAAAGATGGTGCCTTAAACTTGTGAGGAATGATCATACCAGTAGATAAGCCCAAGTCTCCGAAATCCAGTCCAAGCAACCTGAAAAGAAGAATACCTGCTATGCACATGATGAATGGAATGCGTATGATTTATGTTTTCAAAGACAATCAGGAATCAAATTTGTAAACAAAAAGGAACACACTTCATTAGATTCAACTTTGAAACTTAAATTGTTCAACAGGTTGCCCTTAGGCGTTACATAAAATGGAAATACTGAAAAGGGAAATAAAACTGTAAAAGAACATTCAGAGCTCCTTATTGATCCAAGGGTCTCCTCTTCTCAGTACGGATGTAGTCATTCAGAGCTCGCTCATTCTCCAACTGCTTTGTTAGCTTCTGGATCTTCAATTCCTGCTTATTGAACTTTTCCCGATACGAATCTCGTTCTTCTCGCAGTTGCGACCAAGACCTCTTTAATGTCTCATAATCAGTGGGTATCTGAGGAGGGAGGACAATTGGAGGAGCCCCATCTTTGTCAGGATACTCAAGAATGACGGGTCTGACAGCTTCGTATGGCATACCTAACTTCTGAGCACGGATGCGAACCCATTTGTAGTAGGCTTCCATAGGTAGAGAAGTCTTTGGTCCTAACTCTTGTGGGTCAGCTTTATGAACTCTGTCCCAAGCCTTGATGAACTTACGACGCAGCTCGTCACTATCCACCTGAAACTCAAAACTGATGTGAGGCACCAACATCTCATGAGGCCCTGCTCTTCTGGCTCTTCCAAACTGACGGAGTGCTAGACATGGATTGTAAGAGATTCCTCCTTGGGTACCAATCAAAGGAACATTAGGGTATTCTCCGCAACGATCAATAACATCTATCTCATCCAAACCTCTGAAAGTCCAAATGATGTCCTTGTCGGTGAGAGACATTAACCTATGAGCCCAACCTCTTCCTTCTTGGTTCTTCAGCACGAACTTAGGGAGGTGCGAAATAAACCATCTCACCAACAAAGGGATACAACACCACAGAGTTCCTTGTCTTCGGGCCGTACGAGCATAAAGTTGTTGCAGGATGTCACCCAAGAGAGTGGGCACAGGGTTCTGAGACATAAAGATCCTTATGGCAGTGACATTGATGAAGTTGTCAGGATTAGGAAACAAGACTAGCCCATAGATTAAGAGAGCCAAGATGTCTTCATATGCCCTAAAGTCCAAGTCATTCCAGAAACTGTTAGCTTTAACAATCAGAAACTTGGCCAAGAAACCCTTAACTCCGCTTCTAGTCACCCAGTTGTCCATTACTTCTTGATGGGTCAAGGGAAGAGCTGCAGCAACCTCCTCAAGCCTGAGGGTCTTTTCCCAACCAGTGAAGGGAGTCTGATCCAAGATAGGGATACCAAGCAAATCAGAGAACTCTTCCAGGGTAGGGACCAGCTGGAAGTCTTGAAAGGTGAAACACTGGTACAGAGGGTCATAGAACTGGGTCAGGACACTCATCAACTGTTGATCCCGCTTTGCAGTGACTAAACTGAGAAGAGAACCATGCCTCTGGATGAAGGAAGTGGTATTTGGAATTCTGCTAACCAACTCTTCAAGCAACTCAGGTGGGTGAACAAAGTTGAACCGGATAGTATTCCTTCGCATAGGCATCATGACGTCCTACAAAACAGAGCAAAGGTGAAACCCTCTTGTCTTTGAAATGGTCAGTCCCTATGCAGGATGCATGCAATGCTCATGATGTTATGATGTTATGATAAAGCACACCACAAATATTTACAAAGGCAAACATGGTAAGGCACACAAGTCACACAAGGCAAGCCCTTAAAGTTTAGGCCAGCATGAGGTCTAGGTATTACCCTCTTTCAGTTTGTTGGTTCATACCTGTCCTATCAAAAGTAACCGGGTTCTTAGAGGATCCTAATATCATTGACTACCCTCAATCGGTCATAACTCCAGCATCGCAATCTTTTCTTGCGGCCAGAACCATCACGAGAGTTTAGCCTCAATGGGCGTAGCATACTGCTACTGTTCTAATGGCCAAGTTGTGTCATTTAAGGTTCTAAGGTCTGTTGGTGCTTAATGACTCCCCAGAAGACCCATATTCTCCTCGTTGCGACACAAGGGATATCGGTACAGACCAAGGTGCCACACCAACGTAGCCACTGCTTCACCCATGTCGGTCTACGCCGGACAGGTCCCTCACAGCTTATGCTACCTAAACAGGGTATCCTCAGATCCGGGTTAGGATCTATGTAACTCCCATGCAACCCACAATTTTAAAGCAAACAAGTCAAAACAATTGAAAACACAGTTATGAACTATCCTAAGGTACACCTCACTTTAAGTATAATTCCCCAGCAGAGTCGCCAGTTCTGTGATCGGTGGATCTGGAACTGACTATTTAACGCTGTTTCGCGAAATGTCGCGGAAGCAAGAGTCGCCACCGTCTTTTATTTTCTCCAAATGGAAAGGACAAAAGCACAGAAAAATTCCTTATTGAGATAGTTTCTCGGTTCGGGAGGTAGATTTATAGAAAGGGAAGGTGTTAGCACCCTTTCTATCCATGGTTATCCATGGGCTCTTAGATACTTGCTCATTTGTGTTTTCAAAATGTTTGTTTGCTTTTCAACTGTGGGTTTAAAAAGTTCCGTTTAAAATTTCAGTTCGACTTTTGTATCAGTCCTCAAGAGTGTTTGAAAAGTTGTTTTTGAAAGCTTTTTGAAAAGTGCCGGTGTGAAAAGAAGTTTTTGATTTGTTTTGAATTAGAGCAAGTATCTACGAGTCATCTACCTACCCTAAGGAATTCGTCTGTGTAAATGTCCTTAAAGTAGTGTCATCCCACCATTGAGAGGTAGGTAGCACCACTATTGGAGGTGTTCGGGTCAATTCGAGGGTTCGGGACATTGTGGTCACCAGAGCAATAGGAAGACACCTTAGAAGCTACCCCCATGCCATGTTCATGGACATGAGGACTTACTAAAACGTCCTCTACTCGATGACCACGTTTCGAGGGGCAAGGCAACAGTGAGGCGTACCCTAGGAGTGATGGGTGAATTGTGTGTCATTTTCAGTTATATTTGTCTTGTTCATGTATTGGTGATCTACGCTTTGTTTTTATTTTTGGCATTCATTCTTTCATGTGGTTATTAACAGTTAAAAGGTGCGGAATTTAAAAGTCCTACGCTATTACAAAGGCGCGGGTCCACATCGCCAAATTAATCCAAGACCCGATTTAAATAAAATACGGAAAATAAATGTCCTAATTAATCTATTACAAGGCTTTGGGGCAATTACATGAACTTTAAAAAAGGAAATAAAAGTAAATGTGCGAAAAGAAATAAAATCGGGAATGCGAGGGCGTTGGACCCTTTTAAAGAAATTAAATTGAAATCATAAATTAATTAGATTAAATAAAAGCAAGAACTTATTTTTTGGAGTTTTTGTATTTGTGGAATTTAATGAGAAAGTTAATTATTGTAGGAAACCCTAATTCTAATTGTTTTTAATTTATTAAAAAAAATGTTTAAGTTGTAACCTAATTTACATTAATCATTTACATGGCATATTTATTTACAAAATAATTAATAATTAAATATGGTAAAAGAAAAGAAAAAGAATAAAAGTATTGAAACCCTAATTTCTACATTTTTTAGTTTATTAAAAAAAACACTAAAATTAAACCTAAGATTAAAACTAAATTAGTTAATAAAATTTATTTACAAAAAAAACTATTTATGAATTAAATATTAAAACATATTTTTATTTTGACTTTCTGATTTTTGTGTATTTTTATATTATAAAACTTATTTTATGAATTAAAAGAAAAAATCATTAAACTAAAACAAACAAAAAGAAAAAAGAATGAGAAAAGAAATACAAACATAGGGGGGTTTGTTGACCCTTTTGGAGGTATATTGCAGTAATGAAGCCCATTGAAATCTGGCCTTTTTTTGACCTTCCCATGATCACGTATGGATCATTGACCAAGGTGCATGGTGGAGGTCCTGTGTTGGCCTTTGGATTCATCTCCTGAGACATGTGGCGCGCCAAGGTAGTGGATGCATGATGGACCCTAGGCAGAGAATTACACCTGAACGCATATTGGACAAAATTATGAAGAATATAGGGGACCTGGAAATCGAACCCAGGTCCCAATACCTGCCTGCCAGCGTGTTTACCAACTGTGCTATTGAGCCACTTTGATATTATAATGGATGTTGAATAAGATATGTGAGAAAGCGCTTGTAGCTTGAAAAACGCGCTAAATTCAAACCGTCCACTCTGGCTGAGACACGTCCTCCTTCTTCTTCGTGTTACCTGAAAACAAAACATGGATAGCGGGGGTTTTAAACCCCCACTAAATGACACATACAAAAATAGCGAATAGAACACCGTTGATCATAAATTGAGCGCGACGTGTGGAATTAATTCGTATGAAGC
Organism: Vicia faba; assembly: GCA_948472305.1. Taxonomy (NCBI): domain Eukaryota; kingdom Viridiplantae; phylum Streptophyta; class Magnoliopsida; order Fabales; family Fabaceae; genus Vicia; species Vicia faba. The sequence goes on from CATIWC010001086.1 coordinate 69,079, forward strand.
TTCTGATTCTAATGGCATGGGTCTTGTTGTCTGATTTTTCCAGAAGAGGAAAGCCCCAAATTCACATCTCTGAAAACCTAGAAAACATCAATGGCATTTTTCTATACAAGCACTATTAATCCAATTCAATGGCACCATTAGCTTTATTGAGTTCATGTTAGTGCAAAACAATCATTAGAATGCATTAATATGACATGAAATGGTAAATACGAATATGCAAAATATCAAGAACAGGGCGGCTTCAATCTACCAGTTCTTTGTGTATGGAGGCTTGAAACGTATTGGGTTATGTTCAGGGAAGTCTCAGCAAGCTTTTGAGATACTTTTCACGCCTTGAAATGCCTTCTAGATGCCAAAACAGTTTTGAGGTTTTTTAGAAAAAAGTGAGTTTTGGTTCTTGATTCTGAGCGCAGCTTCCAGGTTTTGTGCATTAGGGTTGTGATCTGTATATGTATGTGAGTGTTTTAGGTCAACAAAACAAGCCCAACATCCAAGTTTTAATGCCTTTGAATTTTTGTGATCTTCCATGATTTTCCAATCTTTTTCATACCTTTCTCATGCCAATCAAATGAAGATTCTTGCCTTTTTGGGGTGTGCACGAAATCTTGAGTGAGTAAATGAGAGAATATGCTGCAAAAAGATTCAAAATACATGCTTTGCTATTTTTGTCATATTTTATTTTATTAAATAAATTAATGGTGATAAAAATTCAAATAAATAATAAAAAATGATGAAATAACTCCCCTTTGGGTCAATGGGTCGTGCATAGCTTTTGGATGATGATTCTTGGAAGAAATTGAGGCCCATTAGCAATTTTGAGGTATTTGAAGTAAAGTTGACTTTTCAAAATTTCCAAAAATTTCCCAACTTCCACAAGGCATATCTTGCTCAATTTTTAAGCTTTGATCATGTTCTTTGACATTTTAGAAAGGTCTTGAAGTCCTCTAACCAATGCCTTTGGTCCCATGTCATTTTGGTTTACAAATCTCAAGTTATGGTCTTTGACTTAAAGTGCCTTTTTGTTGACTTTTGAAAATGACCTATAATGTTGAGATTGATAACTTTTTGTGAGAGCATTTCTTGGACTTGAAGTGTGAAGAGGAGTTGTAGGAAATGTCTTTCTATTTAAAATGAGCTTTGGATGGAAGTTTTATGATAAACCATGTGGAAGTTATGCCTTGGTCAAGTTACAGTTGACTTTTTCAACTGTCCAAATATGGAAACTTTTGCATCTTGAGACTTTTTGAGCCATGCCTTGAGAATCATGATCAAGAATTGATCAAATGATGTTTGTGGCTTCAAAATAAGATGTTGACCAAAAATTTGGACTTTTGACTGTCAAATGACCATTTTGCCCCTACAGTTGACTGTTGAGCAATTAGGGTTTTTGACTGTGCAATTTTGTGTTGTAAGTCTTGAAGCTTGACATGAGGATACTTGACAATGTTTGTAGGCATGTAGGACTTGATTGGACCCTTGAAAACTTCAATTTCTTTGACAGAACCAAAACCCTAGTTTTTGACTGTTAGGAGGCCCTTGAACTGTGCAACTCTTGAGAGATTGTGAAGCATGCTCTTTGCAAATCTTGAAGAATATGGGAGGGAAAATTTTGGGGTACAACAGTGGGGAATATACTTTGATAGCCTTTATGAAGTACTGTGAAGAGCAAGGCATAAGAAGATTTTTTACTACAGCTTACTCACCCCAACAAAATGGTGAGCAGAAAGGAAGAATCGAATAGTCCTTGACATGGTTCGATTAATGCTGAAGAGCAAAAAAATTTCGAAGGAGTTTTGGGCAGAAGCTGTACAGTGTGCTATCTACGTTCAAAATAGATGTCCACATTCGAAGCTGGGAGATTTAACACCTCAAGAAGCTTGGAGTGGTTGAAAGCCAATTGTGTCTCACTTCAAAGTGTTTGGAAGTGTGGCTTATGCACATGTGCCTGATCAAAGGAGGACAAAGCTGGAAGATAAGAGTTAGAAATACATACTCATTGGGTATGATGAAAAAACGAAAGGTTACAGACTCTTCGATCCAATAAACAAAAATGTGATAGTCAGTAGAGATGTTCGAGTAAATGAAGGAAGCAAATGAGACTGGGACAATTTGAATGAGGTTGTGGCTAAAGTACCAGATGCTATATTGAAATACACTTCGACAGATCCATAAGACTCTAATGATGAAGAAGGACCCTTACAGCCCAGGTAACGAAGCTTACAAGACTTGTATGAAAACACAGAAGAAATACATCTTGTATGTTTATTGGCAGACACTGAAGATGTCAGCTTCGAAGAAGCAATAAGAAACAAAAATTAGAAGGATGCTATGAATGAAGAAATTAAGGCCATCGAACACAATAATACTTGGGAACTTGCTGAGTTACCAAAAGGAAGTCAAACAATTGGTGTAAAATGGGTGTTTAAGAAAAATATAAATGCACAAGATGAAATCGAAAGATTCAAGGCGCGACTTATGGAGAAAGGATACAGGAAGAAAGCAGGAATCGATTATGATGAAGTCTTCGCACATGTTGCGATAATGGAGACTATTCGACTGCTCATATCTCATGCTGCTCAATACAAATGGAAAATACATTAGATGGATGTCAAGTAAGCCTTTCTGAATGGCGTGCTTGAAGAAGAAGTTTACATCGAACAACCCCCTGGATTCATGAAAATTGAAAATGAAGGAAAGGTGCTAAAGCTGAAGAAGGCACTTTATGGGATGAAGCAGGCACCACGAGCATGGAACACTCAAATTGACACATACTTCAAAGAAAATGAATTTCAGAAATGTCCTTTCGAACATGCCTTGCATGTGAAAAAGAAAAAAGATAAAATATTGCTTGTTGCTCTCTATGTTGATGATTTGATTTTCTTGGGCAACGATAATCAGATGGTCGAAGAGTTCAAAGGCTCAATAACAAAAGAATTTGAGATGACTGACCTAGGCCTGATGAAATATTTTCTTGGTCTTGAGGTTCAACGGGAAGAAACAAGAATCTTCATCTCACAAGAAAAGTATGTGAAAGATATCCAAAAAAGATTTAAGATGGATAACTGCAATCCTATTTCGACACCAATGGAGCCAGGAGCAAAGCTTTCAAAATTTGATGGGGGAGAGCGTGTCGAAGCAAACAAATTTCGAGTCTTGGTGGGAAGTCTTCGATACCTCACATGCACAAGGCCATATATTTCGGTTAGTGTTGGAATTGTGAGTCACTTCATGGAAGAACCAGTTGTTGCACACTGGAAAGCTTTGAAGAGAATCCTTCGATATGTCCAAGGAACTGTGTCACTTGGAATGTTCTATTCGAAAGTAGAAGAATACAAGTGAACTGGCTACTCTGATAGCGACTGGTGTGGCGACATTGATGATCGAAAGAGCACTTCAGGCTATGTATTCTTCATGGGAAACACTTCTTTCACATGGTTGTCAAGGAAGCAACCCATTGTAACTCTTTCAACTTGTGAAGCAGAATACATAGAAGCATCCTGGTGCGTATGCCATGCAATATGGTTGAGAAGACTGCTGAGCAAGATGGAATTGAAGCAGGAAATTTCATCAATGATTCGAGTTGACAACAAATCTGCAATCGAACTGGCGAAGAATCCAGTCAACCATGAATGAAGCTAGCACATTAATGTTCGATTCTATTTCCTTCGAGAACATGTGAAGGATGGAATCATCAAACTAAATTATGTTGCAAGCAAAGATCAAGCAGAAGACATCCTCACAAAACCACTATCGAAGGAGCTTTTTGACAGAGGCAAGAAAATGCTAGGCATGATGACTCGAAGGAATATTTGAATTTATGGGGGAGTTTTGTTGGTTAAATTCAAATCAGTCTTGGGAAAATCAAAAGTTAGATTTCCTTGGGCAGCGGGAAAATTTATTCCTTAGGGACCTAGACATAGTTATTGTTGTAACTCTTAATATTCTATCATGTGACTCTATATAAATCATATTGTATCTCATTGTAAAATTTAGTTGGACAAAATCTATAAAGAAAAAAGGACAGTTAACGGTCCACTCTCATTATCTCAATATCTCTTCAGTGTCTAGATCAATGTAAGCCAAGAAAATGGCCTTACTATATGCACCATTTATCAACCAAGCTTACGTTGTCTATGTAATAATTTTCTAATAGCTGCCATGAAATGTACGATTTATAGTATCTTGCTAAATGGAGAAAATATCAGTTTGTTTATGCTCTACTCTTCTAATTAATATATCTTCATTTCTTTTACGATATTTCTCAGTTTGATTGTTTTCTTCAAAATATTCAGTTCAATAATGAAACTTCTCATGGAGTAAAAGGATATCTCCAAGAAAGGTAAAAACTGCAACATACGATATGTTGTTCACAAGGAATGTTCAGATATGAATCATTATTGAAAATGTGGAGATATGTGTAAGTTGTCTTTCAAGTGAACTAAATGAAAGACCTTTTGTGAAATATATTCATTGGATTGTGTAGTTTGCAGCATAGGTTCAGCATTCATGGAAAAAAGAAACTAGTTATTATATAGACACTATGTCATATAAGGAAATAGACAGCACTTTTTTGTTGCCATAGACAATGCTTATAAGCGTTGCCTATTCCTGCGCTGCTGTAACCATAGACAGCGCTTTTTGGCTATGTGAAAGCACTGCTTAATGTATACTTTAGACAACGCTTTATTGAATAAGCACTTTCTAAAGACCCATATAGGCAGCGCTTTTAACATTATAAGCGCTTTCTATAGTGTTCCTATAGCAACGCTTTCACTTTAGACAGCGCTTTAGAAAGCGTTGTGTAATTTTTTTTCTTCTCTTTTTTTTTTTATATTTTAGGAAGCGCTTTATTTTGAAGCACTTTCTAAAGTCCCATTTAAGGCAGCGCTTGTTATTTCACAAATGCTTTCTATTCCCCGTCATAGGCAGCGCTTTTTGGTTTAAAACGGTGTCTAATGTTCACGAATGTTTTAATATATTCAACTTATATTTTAAGCGCCCTGTACACATAATCACTTAAAATTTAAGCGTTGTCTATCAAATTTGCACCAGATTTTATAAATTTGAAGCTTCAATCCAATAAGTATGCACCAAATTTATATATTTATATATACAACTTTAATCCAACAATTTATATATACATAAAGGGATACAACTTAAAGAATTTAATAATTTATATATACATAAATTTAAATATTTACATACACAACATTATAAACCAATAAATATGCACCAAATATACATATTGTTATCTTCTAGAGCTGTTATATTCTCTACTATCTTCTCTACAAACAACAACGATGAAGAATCCTAAATGAATCTATATATCTTCTACATATGCACCTACCTGAAACAAAACCAACAAAGACATATATATCATAACCAAGTTATATATAACACTTAAACCTTATAACTATTATAATTTAATACAAATCAATGTAACAAAAACAAATCAAGAATCCGTTATAACACATCATTAAAAATTCTCCAATTCATACCATGATACAAATAAAATTTTGTTTGAATTTAAATCCAATACCATCCTAACTAACTTTCCACATAACAACAACAACATTGCAACAATTTACCGCACTATGACGACATAGTATCTCATCAAAACTCAAACTTATATATACTCAAAATTATCATCAATGAAAGTGTCACGATACCTTATAAAATTCTCATCTCAATAATGTATTGACACCAATCCTCCTTAATTTCGTCCAAATGATCTTTCGAATAAGTAGAAGACTTGTATTCGTCAAAGTACTACATAATATAACATAATATAATTTAGTTAAACATAATTAATTAGATGCAATGTGTTAAATGTATTAAAATAAATCATAATTTAGAAACTCATACCATGGTTGGAATCTCTATTTGATTCAAAAGAATAATTTCTTTCATAAACCTCAACATGAAATAACCGCAATTTATACCCTTGCACTGACGAGGACACTACCCATGAAAAAATATATAAATATATATCAGTATATATAGTTTAACTTGTTTTATCAAGTAGCATCACTAATATAATCAAAATTGTGAAAATATATCTGCACTATAATCCATGTAATGTTGTTTCCCTTACTCTTTGATACTTGAATATCTCTTTGTGATCTAAAAATTTGTATAACCCTAAAAAAATATAAATGAAGATTTAGAAAAATCTCACATAAAAAAATAAATAAGTATACAAATGAAGATTTAGAATAATCTAACTTACGTATCAACCATCTCCTTCATATTTGGGTATTTTGTCCAATCGCCTTCTAACGAATCCAAATAATATACAACTTCTCTTATTGGATTAATCGCAACCAAAAACCAGTGTCCACTATAAGATTAACAAAAGTTAGATGGAAAATTTCTACAGAACGTCAAAACACGAAAAATTATAATAGATGAAGTTTGAATAATAATCTTACCCATTGCAGTATTAAATGGAAGGAAAAAACAATTTTTATGTATCTGTTTTGGCCATAAATGTACGGACAAAATACTCTTTTACATCATCTGGTCTTTATTCGATTAATAGTGTGTTGATATTATTTGGAGATAAGAAGGAGAATCTTTGGTCCAATTTATGCGGGCGCATCAAGTTGGCATACATGAAACTTAAATAAAAACATCATTAAAATTAAGACCAGTCATTGAAATGAGTAGATAAATTGTTCAATAAATTAAATAAAGTTGATCGGAGAATACCTGATGTATGTATTGACAACACTGAGGCCTAATTCTTCATGTCTAAGAACTTGATCCATATCTTCTGTATGTTGTTTCGTAATAGGAAAACCCAAAAATGAAGAATAAAAAAACACAAGAAAGGGGGGTTTGAATTGGGATTTTTAAAACTTAAAGTAAAGAATAAGTTGGTTATCCTGGTTCGTTTGAACTCAAACTACTTCAGTCCACCCACCAAGGTGATTTCACCTCTCTCAACGAGGTCTTAATCAACTAATCAATCTTGATTATAAATCTACTTTGACAACCTTCAAAGTCTTCTTGAGTATAAACCACAACCCGGTTTTTCTCAAGGAATTTCTCTAAACAATGTATGAATAAAATTGTACAATAGTGTTTCTAATAAAACAGTATCATAAGACAAGTGATGTTTTACACAATTTGAATGTTGAACGTTTGAGGATGAAAATGATAACAGCATTATTGTATGTGTGAAATCGTAAATGATTTATACTCAATGCTTTGTTTAAATAGGTGAAGCATGAAGGGGCATTTGGAAAGTTGATCAATGACAATTAAGGTGCTTTCAAAAAATAAAGATCCTTGTTCCCTTCCAACCGTTACTCTTGAAATGGAAATATTTAATTTGTAACGCTTCGGAACATGCTTGCTTCAGAAGATGGAAGTAACCATTGTTGCTTGCTTCAGAACTTTGTACATCTAAAAGACGGAGTCTCGATTGCAGCTTTAGAAATTCTTTTAGAGATGTTTATAATCAAAGTTGAAACAGCGTTTTAGTGCTGTTGTACCCCAATTTTTGGCCCTAATATCCCTTCATCATACCATATTGATTCAATCACTACAAGATCACATTAGGGCTTTTGGTTCTCCTCCCTATCTTTAGCCTTTATCTTTGAGGAATCACCAAACACCTTGACTTGTTTTTCTTTTGTGATCATGCATGTTTTGTTTTGACTTTCCTTTTAATTAATAAAATGCAATGTTTGTTTGTCTTACTTGTTAATAATGTAGGTAAAGGAAATGTGGCTTAGCAAGTTGATGCATGGGTTCATGAGTTTATTTCCATGCCCTAGTCAATAAAGCTTGAGAAATTCAAACCTCACCATTGAAGTTGTTTTTGGAAGAAATTTCATGGCAAGGTTTATTTTGGTTCACCACATTTCAAAGTTATCAAGATTGATTCAAAAGTACAAGGGTTCGATTGAAGAAGTTGTCATGGTTGGAAAAGGCCTTGTTCCCATTGGTCACAAGTGCATATTTCTCTCAATTATCAAGATATAGAAGTGGTTTTGGTTGCTATGATTTCTCATTATCATTCTCAACAACTTCTATCTACAAAGCAAAAGTGTTGGTACAAGAAGGTTGTTTAAAATTGTCAAAGTTTCTCAAAGCATTTTCTTGATCTAGGAGCTAGGGTTTTGAACTTCAAAGAAGTATATCTTGCTCATATTTTGGTATTTTTGAGTGATTAAAAAAACATCCTTCTCTTCAAATGGTTATTAAAAAATCACTTCAAAAGTTTCAAGGATTTTTCATGTGTAAGAAACTTGATGATGAAGAAAGATTACAAGTCCTCCAGATGAACCCCCAACTTCCCATGTGTTACTTCAAATGATCATAACTTGGTAAATTTTTATCACCTTGAGCCCACTCTTTTTTCATAATAATCTTGAGGAGATGAACTTTATTCTTTCTTTCATGTGAAAAGTGAGAAAATGGATGGAAGATTCCCTAAGGATACAAAAGATTATAGGCCATTTCATGATTTTTTTGCAACTTCAACAATTCACAACTCTCTCAATTTTTGGAGATTTTGAATGATTCAAGTTTCAAAATGTCACGCAAGAGGTCTATTTCATGCCATATTTTTTGGTCACTAGCAAATTCCAAGAGGAAGGTCGTGTTTGGATGCAAAATAGTATAGGTCACTTTTGAAGAAAAATTTGAAATATTTCTAAGTATGGAAAGTCAACCTCTTTTTCCCAACTTTGACTCATTGCATCTTTCAGCTCAAACATCCATTTGATTCCATTGTTTTCCCATTGCAAAGCTTTTAATATCATCTTTCTAAAGCATCAAGAACCATGCCTTAAGACCCCTTAAGTTGAGAATGCCATTGTTTCAAAAGTGGTAACTTGGAATTGAAGTTTCATCGCAAGTCGGAATTTGAATTTCATGTTACAACTTCTAACCCTCAAATTAGCACGCGTTTTGGGTCTAAACATGATTATCCAACCTTCTCAAGTGGATTAGTGCATTAAAATGCGCGTTTTTGATGAGTTTTGACAAAAGAGAAGTCACATTTCTTCATGATGCAGACCCATACGAATTCCCTCCAAATTGCATCATTCACCCTTCCTTTTGATCCCATTTGCTTCTCCTATAAATACATGAGCTATCCCATTTGTTTTCTCAAGCTTAAAAAGCCAAAATCATCCAGCCAAACTCGCTCCATAACTCATTTTTCTACAACATCGAAATCATTATTCAAGCCTTTTTCAATCCATTTTTTCTATCAATTCACCTTCCTTGATCTTCCATGAAGCTAACAGAAGAAGAATTGAGCCTTGAAACCTTATGAACTGATCTGACCAAGTCCATTTAAAGAGCTCTGGAACTGAACTTCAATAGGTAGATTTCTCCATCAATTCTTCCAAACTTTGATATCATTGTGAAGCTCTCGTTTCCCTGGTTCTAGTTGTAACACTTTCTTTTAACTGGAAACATGTTTTGGCCATGAATTTTCAAATTCCTTTTCAAAACTTTCCTTCCAAATTGCTTGAGCTACAATTTATATAAATTTTTCGCAAATGTGTGGTTTTCTTCGTCTTGATGAGGCGAAGCGAATGGTACCGGTCTCGTGCTCTAATTTTACAGTTTGAGCAAGCTCGATTTGAGACTGGCTGGAGGTTGAAGATGACCAACGTGTCATCCTTCAACCAATGAAAGAGTGCCATTTGGAATTTTTGAAAATCTGATTTAACTAATGATCATGTGTGTTATACACTAATGACCATGATATGCACAACACGTCTGATCCATTGGATTAACTTACTAACGCGTTTTGACTCTCATCCATTGGTCCATATTTTTTTGACTTTATTTTCTTTTCTGATTTTTATATTTAAATTGTTTTAAACTTCAAAAAATCATAGAAAATTCATTTTAAGTCCAAAAAATATGAAAAAATTATGAAAAATATTTTTGATATTTCTCTTTCTAATTTTTTTTTAACAATTTTATTTTGTCTTTTGATATTTTTTATAAATTTTCACTTTATTTGAATTGTTTTAAATGTTTAAAAATACTTTTATGCATTTTTAAATTCTAAAAAAAATATAGAATGATCCAATAATATTGTGACAAATATTAGTGACCTCATTTATTTTTTATTTCTGACTTTGTTATTTTTTTTTATCATTTTTCGTTTATTATACTCATTTATTTTTATTTTAAAAATAGATCCTAACTTTAAAAAATTACCAAAATTTTTATAAAAAGATTTGAGTTCATTTCTTATTTTTCTATGGTCTCACTTAATCTTTCTTGATTAATTTGAACATAGTTGATATTTTTCTCTCTTATTTCTATTTTAAAACATTTTAAAACCCTTTTTAGTGCATATATTAAATGTAATATTATTTTGTGATTATTTTCTGGCTGATCTTGGGTTGAATTTTTTATCATAAACTATGTTAACATCATTGGTTCCATGGTGTTGAGTCTAACTCCATAAAAATGGATGAATGATTTTAATAATAGTTTGATTAAATTTTAATTCAAATGTAGTTTATATATTCTTTCCCACCCTTCTTCATCTCATCCCTTTCTTATTGCACTAAGTGTTATTGGAGCATGATCTCTATATCATGTCTCAAAACAAATGGTGCATAGATTGCTATTGACCGGCCTCAAAATAGGTGCAACTTCTATATAAGTCCACTTACGGCTGCTTAGCATAGCGCTAAGTTTTGTCCTAATTCGAATAAATGATCATTCATGGCCCAAACCTATATTTGTAAGCCCGAGTATGTTAATTTAATCCCTTTGATCCAATAAACTTGAGATTCATTGTGTGGAGGCTTTGGTTCTACCAATCCTCTAATGGATCTTCATCAATTTTGGTCAACGCGGATCACTTAAACATCGTTGATGATTAAATGTTACTTTTTGAGGATTCCAAAATGGATGATATACTTGACAAAAAGCAAATGCAACTTGTTGTGTGGAGGCTTTGGTTCTACCAATCTTCTAATGAGTTCCAAATGCAAGTTTCAAGATGGTCATCCAACTAACCACTAATTTCTAACAATTGACTTTATTTTATGCTTTTATTTTATGATCTTTACTTTATGTACCATTTACTTTTTGCATTTACATTTCATGCTATTTTCATCTTTGCTCACTTGAGCATTTACTTTTATGTCATTTTTATTTTGCTCACTTGAGCTTTTCTTTTCCTTTTAAAGATACTTAATAATCAACATGAACCATAAAAAACTTTAATGATACTTGGACTATTTGGTTACTATCCTTGGCATTATGGAGTGTTGGACTTCTTAGACTTAGGATTAGAAACCTTGGTCTATGTTGGAGACCTTGTGACCTTAATTGATATTTTGTATGGAGTTTTTAAGGTTTACCTCAAGACATTGGGTTGTTTGTTTGTATTTGTGTGCAGGTTATTGTGATTACATACTTTGTTTATAATCTGGAATTCACTCGTATACAGTTGTTACTCTGCCCAAATTTTGTGAAGACTTAATACACTTGAAGCTTGATTCTCTCAAGAGGTCTAGCATCTTTTATTGCTTGGTTTCAATCCAAACAATGAGAATTCTATCTTGACTCATAATGTCAAGTATTGGCTTTTTGTTGGTTAGATGGTTCTTCTCCTTAGATTTTACCTTATGCTTTAGGTTATTCTCTTCTCCTCCTCCCATCTTCTTTAATTTCAAAAATCTTCTCCCTCCTTTTGAAAACTCTTCTTTTTTTTTTTAAACTTGAAACATTTTCATAATAAACTTGGACTTAGATCCATGAATTTTCAAAATATTTTTCATAAATAAACTCCAATCAATTTAATAATACCTTGACATTTTTTGTGACAAGACTAAAAGTCAATCAAATCTCATTTCAAACCATTTTGCCACTTTGACTTTTTATTTTAAAAACTTTCTCAAAAGATTAGACTCTTGTCAATCTTTGTAGTGATGCAAACAACTATACTTCTACAATATGTAGTGAAGAGAGATATTTTCCACTTGGGTGTTGAGTGAGGCATTGTTGATTTTAAAATCCAAACCATGTTCTCCACTTTGAGATGATGCAAATTCTACTTTCTCGTGATTGTGGGTAAGAAGTATGTTTTCCATACGGAAAATGATGATGATGTCTTATCTCATAAAATTAACCAACACACTTGTGTTTTAAAGTTTTTAAAGGTGAACTACGTGTACCCTGATCCCCTGTTACACAAAAAGGTGGTACATAGGCACTAATGGTTCGCAATTGCGGCGGGTGCAAAAAAAATCATAAAAAATATATTTCTTTTCTCACCTCCACCATCTATTTTACATACAACATTTTATAGCCAAAATATACAGATTTTACGAAGAGGTTCCTACGGAGTACCGTAGATGTTTAGGGTTCTAATACCTCCCCTTTGCATAACCAACCCCCTTACCTAGAATCTTTCCCCCTCTTTTTTGGTTATTCGCTCTTTTCCCATTCCTTTGGAAACAATAAAGCGCGGTGGTGATTTTTATTTTGATCTGTATAAGTCTAGTCAATCTAATGGCTTAGTCATAAACATTTCTACCGCTACAGAAAAAATGGCGACTTCACTGGGGAAAGATTGACCTCTTGCTGGTCCATCGCTAAGTAGGTTAAACCTATCTTTGTTTATATCTATATATGTGTTATTGTTTTTTATATATTATATGTTGTATATCTATTTTTCTGGATTTTCCTGGTTTTCAAGGTGCTTGGTGATTACTTATAAGTCATATACCCGGACTTGGAAAAACATTAAGAAAGGATGGGCGGTAGAGTCATGCTAACTTTGAGGGAGTAATCCCAAAAAAATGAGGCATGAGATCCCCCACTCGATGGAGGCCTCTTTGACTGTAGTATCGTTTACTGAGTAATCGGAAAGACGTGTTGCTTTCGACCTGGGAGCCTGCTGAAGCTGAGGACCGTAGAATACCTAACTCATCTTGGCCTTTTAGGTGTAGTGAAAAAGCTATGACGGAGTAATCCAGAAATAGTTGTCACGCGATACTATGCTCGGACGAGTTTTTCTTGAGAATATTACTAATTACCGAGTTAATCGGGAAGTTGGTAATATTCGAAGGAAGGATGTAGACCCTGGGAACCTCTAGAACCTTGTTCGGCAGGTGATAACTTTTAGACCATACCTTATGGGTAGTAACTTCGACCTCATGCTCGTGACGTTGAACCTATGAACCCTATGTTTATGATCTTGTGTGTGATTGTTGCATCATGCATCCATGCACTCATAAGCATCTTTTGAAGAAATTTTATTTCAAGGGACTTAAAAGTTGACCATTTGTGAATATCTCAGGTACTTTTTGACCATGGATTCTGGACCGGAAAATACAGTCTCAAAGATCCCAAGATAGATGAGTTGATCAATCTAATACCCGAGATTGAGTGTTCTGCAGATTTTCGGAAGAAGTATGGATCCATCATTCCTCTCATGAAGCTTAGGATGAAGGAGGGTATTCTTTCGACCTTGTTCTAGTTCTATGACCTGATGTATCATTGTTTTACTTTCCCTGACTATCAGTTGATGCCTACACTAGAGGAGTATTCTTATCTGTTAGATTTACCTATTACCGATCGTGTTCCTTTTACTGGTTTGGAGGGTGATCCAAAACTACACGAGATTGCTGCTTTGATCCATTTGGGAAAGTTTGAGGTTGAAACCCATATGACTACTAAAGAAGGGATTAGAGGATTACCATATCAGTTCTTATTGGAGAAAGCTCGTTATTTTGCCAGGATGAAGAGTGCAGTCACTTTTGAGGCCATCTTTGTTCTACTTGCTTACGGGTTGTTTTTATTTCCTAATGTGGATAAGTTTATTGACATTAATGCTATTAGGATCTTCATGATTGGAAACCTAGTTCCTACATTGTTGGATGATGCTTATTACTCTATTCATCTTCGAAATTCTTATCATGGGGGGATGATTATCTGTTGCACGCTTCTGTTGTACCTGTGGTTTATTTCTCATATGCCTCAGTCAGATGCTTTCTGGGATGTCAGGAAGGAACCCCGTTGGGCTCCTAAGATCATGGCACTTACTCACTCAGATATTGATTGGTATCATCGGGCTTACCATGATATAGAGATTGTCGACAGTTGTGGTAGTTTCCCCAATGTACCTCTTCTTGGTACAAAGGGAGGAATTAACTACAACCCAGTTCTTGCACGACGACAACTTGGTTATCCGATGAGGGATAAACAAAATAGTATTCATTTGAGTTGTTTCTTCATGAAGGAGGGAGAAGACCATAAGGAAGCTAGGGAGCAGATTGCGAAGGCCTGGCGTCACATTCATAGGAAGAGTAGGAAAGACCTGGGACCTAGGGGGCTATTTCTTTGGATCCTTATCTTCAGTGGGTCCAAACGAGAGCTATTCAGTTTAAGATGTTGTATTCCCGGGAAGCACATATTCCTGATTTGTTTGTGAAGACCACTCCTCCCTTATTGGATGATGTGGAAGAGCTACAACTTGCTTTGGTCAGGATGCAGCAGGAAAAGGTCGCTTGGAAGAATAAGTGCCAAACTTTAGAGATTTCCTATAGAGCAGACTTGAAGGAGAAAGACGACTTGATTGAGATTCTTAAGAGTCGGGCTATAGAGACAATGGAGAGGAAAGGGGATTTATTTTCCTCTAAGCCTCATTCAGATGCTAGTTGCTCACTTCATGATTCAGGTGATTAGAAGGAGGTTGCCACCAGATATGCGGAAGAAAACCAGAGGTTGAAGGCTCATATTTCCAGGCTTACAGGGAAGCGCCAGCGTACAGAGTGATCTCCATCAGCGTTACTTCTTAGGGTTTTAGACTTTATTTTCATCTTGTACTTGGGATTATTGAAACTTGTAATCCATTTTGAAGTTATTATAATAAAACTTTTCAGTATTTCAAATGTGTTATTACTTTGATATTTGCAATGTGTCTATAAATCTTTAAGTCCCTTGAAATATTAATAATAAAATAAATCATGTGCATTGCATATCATGTATCATATTTCACATATTTCTTGCATTTATTATGCATATCCAGGTGTCTTACCAAGCTTCTTTACTTTGTTCAGCAAGCTGTATCACCAGTATAATACTCGAGCTAATTTCAGAAGGAAGATGGACAACTTAGAACAAGAGAATCACGAGCTGCGCGAGGAAGTTTCTGCTCTGAAGGTCGGCATGGCCAATCTCACTGCTATGATGGAATCTCTGGTGGCTGCTCAAAATCAGCCACTGAGTGTTCAACCTCGATAGATAAAGGTTACTACTGAAGCTCTGACTGTTCCTGTGTCTGTTATTCTAACTGTTGTTCAGAATCGCATGCCTCAAGGTTGTCCATGAGGAATTCCAGAGAACTTTGTGCTTGAAGGTTTAAACCTTGGTCCTCAAGTAACTCCAGTTGTTCAGACTACTGTTACTCCTGCACCTCCTGTGGTGCGTGCTACTCCTGTTGCACCTCCTTTGGTGAATATGGTCCCATTTGCTAATGTTGATATGTATCACCCTTTTCCTCCACCAAGTGAAGGCTTAGGTCTCTATGATCGAATGGATGATTTTCAAGATCAGTTTGACAAGATGCAGAAGGAGATGAAGGCCCTCAGGGGAAAGGAATTGTTCAGGCAGAATGTGAATGATTTATGCTTGGTCCCGAATGTCAAGATACCTGCGAAGTTTAAAGTCTCGGAATTCGAGAAGTACAAGGGAAACACTTGTCCTCGTGCTCATCTTGTGATGTATATAAGAAGAATGTCTACCCACACTAATGATCAATGTCTGTTGATTCACTTTTTTCAGGATAGTTTGACTGGTGTTGTGTTAAAGTGGTATATGAGTTTGGACAACGTCAATATCCATACTTTCAATGACTTGGGAGAAGCATTTATCAGATAATACAAATATAACATGGACATGGTGCCTGATCATGATCAACTCAGGGCCATGGTCTAGAAGGACAGGGAATCATGCAAAGAATATGCACAGAGATGGCGTGAGGTAGCCTCCCAAGTGATTCCTTCCATGGAAGAAAAGGAGATGACAAATATTTTCCTAAAGACTCTGGGTGCTTTCTACTATGAGAGGATGGTAGCGAGTGCAAGTGACTTTACTAAAATGGTGGGCATGGGTATCCGTCTAGAAGAGGTTGTAAGAGAGGGCCGTTTAACAAAAAGTGAAAGTTCCGGAAATACGAAGAAGTTATCCTATGGGTTTTCCAAAAAGAAGGAAGGAGATAAAAAATGTTGTTATTCAAGAGAGGAGGCTTAATCCTCCTAGAAGAAATTATCAGTGTCATCAACAAGTCGTATCAGTAACTCTAGCTGTTGGTGTAGCACCAACCATCGTTGCTTATCAGAGACCATCTAATCAGGGGAATCAAGGGTATAATCAGAGAAGGGAGAGTTATGACCCTATCCCTATGAGCTATGCAGAATTACTCCTGGCATTTATTCAAAAGAAGTTGGTTCAGACCAGACCACCTCTCGCTATACCATCACCATTGCCTTGGTATTACAAGACAGACCAAACATGTGCTTTTCATCAGGGAGCACCAGGGAACAATGTTGAGAACTGCTATCCTTTGAAAACTGAAGTACAAAAATTGGTGAAGTCTGGTATCTTATCCTTCAAAGATGTTGGCCCTAATGTGAAAGATAATCCTTTGCCAAATCATGGAGGAGAAAATGTTGTGAACATGGTGGCCGGTTGTCCAGGAGACTTCCAGATTTTTGATATTAATTTGGTTAGAGTGGATTTGGTAAAAATGCATGTAGACCTATGTGAATTTAGCTATTATACGCATGACCATGCCAGTTGTGCTATTTGTAGTACGGATATACAGGGTTGTGATAAGATAAAGGTTGATTTGCAGGAGATGATGGATGAGGGCCTCATCCACATAATCAGGCCTAGGGCAGAGTATGAAGAGGAAGTAAACATGGTTTCTGGATGTTTTGGAGAGTTCAGAATCTTTGATGTGGAATATATGAATGAGGATCTTGTACAATTGCATGCTACTTTCTGCCACATGGCTGGTCAAGTAAAACATCAGTATGGATCTTGCCGAATTTGCTGGCGGGACTCCCGAGGATGTTCCATTGTAGGGAAATATATTCAATTATTATTGGATAATGGAACTATCAAGGTTACAGGCCAAAGGGATGATTACCATTAGGTTAATGAGATTGAGGTTTGTTTGGCTGAAGAGGAGTCAGATGATGAGTATGCCTCTGCGGATGAGTTCTTCTCCTCAGATGAAGATATGTTTTCAAGAGATGAATCTGTAATGAATGAATGTGTTAAAGAGGGAGTAAATGTTATTGTATCTTGTTTTGGTTTACCTACCCCTTTTGAAGTTTAATATAATAGCAATCCAGCTATTACTCCATTGGTGATTAGTTTGCTGGGTCCTGACCCCTACAAGTTAGACAAGGTTGTACCCTACAAATATAATGCTACAATTTTAGAGGATGGTGTGGAAGTTCCCATCCATCCAATGCCTAATGTTGGAAATATTGCTGAGACTAGCAGAGTGACCCGCAGTGGACGTATATTTGCACCAATTGTTCATGGAGATGTTAGTGCTAGAAAGAAAATTGTTGAAAATGTTGAAAATGTTGAACCCAAGAAGGCATTGGGTGAATCTAGTGGAGCTACGTTAGAAAAGGAGGTTGATGATATTTTGAAGATAATCAAGATGAGAGACTACAGAATTGTAGATCAGCTACTGCAGACTCCTTCAAAAATATCTATCTTGGATTTATTGATGAACTCCTCTGCTCACAGAGAATCTTTGATGAGGGTATTGGGCCAATCTTTCATGGAAAGTGATATGCCCGTAGACCAATTCATAAGTGTGGTAGGAAACATTACATCATGTAATAACCTGAGTTTCTGCGACGATGAACTGCCCGATGAAGGAAGGAATCACAATCTGGCCCTCCACATCTCTATGAACTGCAAGAATGATTCATTATCCAATGTGCTGATTGATAATGGATCCGCATTTAACGTCATACCGAGGAGCACGCTCATGAAGTTGAAATATCAAAGAACTCCCAAGTGGCATTATTGTGAAAGCGTTTGATGGATCAAAGAAATCTGTTATTGGTGAAGTGGACTTGCCTATTCATATAGGCTCATATTTGTTTCAGATTACTTTCCAGGTCATGGATATTATACCTACTTACAGCTGTTTGTTGGGACGGTCGTGGATACATGAGGTAGGGGTTGTCACTTCGACTTTACACCAGAAGTTGAAGTTTGTGCGTGAAGGAAAAGTGGTAATTATAAATGGAGAACATGCATTATTGATATCTCATTTATCCTCTTTCAGCATTGTGGAGGTGGATGAAGCTGCTGTCGGAACCCAGTTCCAAGCTTTAACCATTGATAATATAAGAGGAAATGAGAACTTTATGGCTTCATTTAAGGATGCTCAGCAGGTTGTGCGTAATGGCCATAGTGAAGTATGGGTACAGATTGTTGATCCACTTGTAAATAAGAATAGAGTTGGCTTGGGGTTCTCTGTGAAGAATGATAAAGGTAAGAGCATGAAACCGAAGTCTATTGTAGGAAAGTATCAAGACATATTTCGTAGCGGGGGTTATCTCTATCCATCTATTTACGAGATTAATGTCATTATGGAAGATGAAGCATAGCCAAAAATGCCAAATTATGTGACGCACAGAGTTAGGGTTCAGAACTGGATCACCATAGATGTTCCCTCTTGCATACATGTTTCTAAGTAATTTTTTTTGTTAATCTTTTTGAAAATCTTCCACTCGGCCCAAGGTGAAAGTATTGTATGGGCTTATCTGTTTGCTTTGATTTTTAAAATCAATAATAAAAGTTGTCTTTGTTTCCAAAATTGTGTTTTTATTTTTTGCTTTTTTATTGGAAAATGGTAATCAGAAAAAACCTTTCAAAATAAATAATAACTGAAATTCAATCTGCATAATCACTTGTTATATGTGTCCGTTTCTAAAAGCAATCATAAATCATATGTGCAGATTAATTAAAAAACCCGTTGAATACAATGACCCTGCACCCTCTCCCAACTTTGAATGTCCTGTGTATGGGGCCAAAGAAGAAGACTATGATGAGATTCTAGAAGAGGTCTCACGGTTGCTTGAGCGCGAGGAGAATGCCATTCAGCCATATAAAGAGCCATTGGAAGTAATCAATTTAGGTTCAAAAGAAGATCTGAAGGAAGTCAATATTGGAGCATTACTGCATCCTGATGTGAAGGGCATGTTGATTGAGATGTTGAAAGAGTGTGTGGATATTTTTGCTTGGTCTTACCAAGATATGCCTGGTTTAGATACAGATACTGTAGAGAACCATTTGCCGCTGAAGCCAGAGTGCCCGCCAATCAAACAGAAGTTGCGAAGAACTCACCCAGATATGGCAGTGAAGATCAAAGAAGAAGTTCTAAAGCAGATTAATTCCGGTTTTCTTGTGACCTCAGTGTACCCTCAGTGGATTGCCAATATTGTCCCAGTACTGAAGAAAGACGGAAAATTTCGCATGTGCGTAGATTACAGAGATCTAAATAAAGCTAGTCCAAAATATGATTTTCCATTGCCACACATTGATATGTTAGTGGATAACACGGAAAAATTAAAAAATTTCTCGTTCATGGACGGATTTTCCGGATATAATAAAATAAGGATGTCTCCTGAGGACATGGAAAAAACAATGTTTATCACACCCTGGGGAACATTCTATTACAGAGTGATGCCGTTCGGGTTGAAGAACACTGGTGCACTATATCAGAGGGCTATGACAACCTTGTTCCATGATCTGATGCACAAGGAAATTGAGGTATATGTTTATGATATGATTTCTAAATCCCAGACTGAAGAAGGGTATGTAGAAGATTTTTTTAAGTTGTTTCAACGTTTTGAGGAAGTATCATCTCCGCTTGAATCCAAATAAATGTACCTTCGGTGTTCAGTCAGGGAAATTGTTGGGTTTCATTGTTAGCCAGAGAAGGATTGAAGTTGACCCTGATAAAGTCAAAGAAATTCAAGAAATGCCAACGCAGAGAACTGAAAAGCAAGTCAGAGGGTTCCTCGGGCGTTTGAATTATATTTCCATATTCATTTCCCATATGACTGCAACGTGTGAACTAATCTTTAAGTTGTTAAAGAAAGATCAAGGTTGTGTGTGGACAGATGACTGCCATAGGGCATTTGAAAGTATTAAAGAATATCTGCTTGAACCTCCTATCTTTCTCCCTCCTGTTGAAGGAAGACCATTCATTATGTATCTGACTGTGTTAGATAATTCATGGGCTGTATTCTGGGACAACAAGATGAAACACGGAAGAAAGAGTACACCATTTATCATCTCAGTAAAAAGTTTACTGATTGTGAGTCGCGGTATTCCATGCTGGAAAAGACATGTTGTGCTCTGGCCTGGGCGGCAAAACGTTTGCGGCATTATATGTTGAATCACACTACTTGGTTGATCTCCAAAGTGGATCCAATCAAGTATATTTTTGAAATGCATGCTCTTACTGGGAGAATTGCCCGCTGGCAGATGCTGTTATCTGAATATGATATCGAATACCACACCCAAAAAGCTATTAAAAGCAGTGTGTTGGTAGATTATCTTACTCACCAACTAGTTGATGATTATCAGTCTGTGATGTATGATTTCCCCGACGAGGATGTGATGTTTCTAAAAGTAAAAGATTGTGATGAACCATTGTCTGATGAAGGTCCTGATCCTGAATCTCGCAGGAGCATGATATTTGATGGAGTTGTGAATGCTTATGGTAAAGGAATTGGTGTTGTGATTGTCACTCCACATGGATCACACATTCCTTTTACTGCAAGGTTGACATTTGATTGTACTAATAATATAGCAGAATATGAGGCTTGCATCATGGGTCTCGAGGAAGCTATTGATCTTAGAATTAAAACTCTAGATGTGTATGGCGATTCAGCTTTGGTAATAAATCATGTGAAAGGAGATGGGACACTCGTCACCCCAGCTTGATCCCTTACAAAGATTATGCTAGAAGATTGTTACCCTTTTTTAATAAAGTTGAATTCTGTCACATCCCCAGAGACGAAAATCAAATGGCGGATGCTCTGGAAACTCTGGCTTCTATGTATCAAGTGAATACTTGGAATGATATACCTCGAATTATAGTTTGGCGACTGGATAGGCCCACTCATGTGTTTATGACAGAAGAGGTAGCAGATGATAAACCTTGGTATTACGATACCAAGCATTTTCTCCAGACTCAGGAATACCCGATTGGTGCTTCGAATAAAGATAGAAAGACATTGATAAGATTGGCCGACAACTTCTTCCTTAGTGAAAATGTGCTGTACAAGAGAAATTATGACATGGTCTTGCTCAGATGCATGGATAGACACGGAGCAAACAGTTGATGCATGAGATTCATGAAGGTTCATTTGGCACTCATTCCAATGGACATTCGATGGCTAAAAAATGCTAAGGGCAGGTTACTATTGGCTGACAATGGAATCTGACTGTTATAGATTTGTAAAGAAGTTCCATAAATGCTAGATTCATGTGGACAAAATTCATGTGCCTCTGACACTTCTCAATGTTATTTCTTCCCTATGGCCTTTATCTATGTGGGGTATTGACATGATTGGAATGATAGAACCTAAAGCTTCGAATGGATACCGTTTTATCTTGGTAGCAATTGATTACTTCACCAAATGGGTGGAAACTGCTTCATATGCTAATGTTACTAAGCAGGTGGTAGTGCGCTTCATTAAGAATAATCTTATATGTCGGTATGGTGTGCCGAGCAGAATCATCACCGATAATGGCTCGAATCTGAATAACAAGATGATGACAGTACTTTGTGAAGAATTCAAGATTATCCATCACAATTCATCTTCGTACAGGCCGAAGATGAATGGGGTTGTTGAAGATACTAATAAGAATATCAAGAAGATTATACATAAGATGGTTGTTACTTATAAATATTGGCATGAAATTCTCCCTTTTGCTTTACATGGATATCGGAAATCTGTCCGCACTTCAACAGGAGCAACCCCGTTCTCCCTTGTGTATGGAATGGAAGTTGTGCTCCCAATCGAGGTTGAGATTCCCTTTTTGCGTGTGATAATGGAAACCAAGTTGTCAGAGGCTGAATAGGTCTAAAACAGGTTTGACCAATTGAATTTGATTGAAGAGAAGAGAATGACGGCTTTGTGTCATGGGCAGTTATATCAGATGAGAATGAAGAAAGCTTTTGATAAGAAAGTCAAACTTCATGAATTCAGAGAAGGCGATCACGTGCTCAGGAAGATCATGTCTTTTAACGCTGATTCTAGGGGCAAGTGGACTCCCAATTTTGAAGGCCCGTATGTTGTCAAGAAAGCCTTCTCCGGCGGTGCGTTAATTCTTGAAACTATGGATGGCGAGGAGTTCCCACGTCCCATGAATGCTGATGCAATCAAGAAATACTTCGCCTAAAGAAATAAAAGAACATCTCACTAAGTTGAAAACCCGAAAGGGAGGATTAGGCAAAAAGTACCGTCTCAGTAGGCAGAAAACCCGAAAGGGCAGTCTAGGCAAAAATTAGAGACATAAATAGAATAAAATTTCCCTCTAAGTTGAAAACCCGCAAGGGCAGCTTAGGCAAAAGTTAGGTACTTTCTTAGCAAGTAACTACATCAGAAAAGACTTGATCATTGAAGCAACAATCTTCTTGGATCCTCACCATACTTCAACGGAAGTTGCTGCTTAGAATTTCAAAGTTGTTAGAGGGAATAGTGGTCATTGTATCTCAATGTATTTTTTCCATTATATATTACCATTTTCCGAACTTTGTAATCATTTGTGGAGTCTCGCCATTCGCAGACTACCATTATATCAATAAAATTTGAGCTTTTACCCAATGCTTTGTATTTCTTATTTTTATTCAGCTTACAAAGACTTCATTTGCTATTGATAATAATTTTCAAAGCAAAAAGATTAAATAACATTATTTTTCAAAAAGAATTTACAACTTACTTTTACTTTAGATTTTGTGATTCAAGAGGAAAAAAAGTGGTGATCCCAGGAATGGACGAACTCCAGTAATTTTGGGAAGGTTTGTTTCCCCCGGGAATGTTTTCTCGAGTCATTTTTGCTGGTATGCGTGTGATTTTTGTATATTGAAGACGATACTAATTGGCATAAGGTGCAGTATTGGGTTTATGATCCCAGTGTCCCCAGTCAAGTCTTGGTTCATTTTTTTTAATTTTTGGGTTTGCATGGTCTGAGGCCTCTATCTCAGACTCCCCAACGAAGTCTTCCCTCATATGACGAAAGGTCTTTTTTCCCTTGGTGTGCTGAGATGGAACTATTTGCAAAATGTCGCTCTTTCTGCAGTATTAGCATTATTGTTGGTATTTATTTCCCAGGCAACTAGACCAGGGAAGTATATTTTCTAAGAAGTGTTGAGACAGTTGTCAACCCTTTGGGTTTTCACTCGCCAAGTGCTGGGTTTGATTTAAAATCCCCATGAGTTTGACCTTTTTCTATAATGTTGACTTCTTGATTCCCCAGGAAGGCTATCTCGGGGCATCTTTTTGTTGGAATAAGTTTAAATGATATGAAGACTCAATCCAAGATTCCCCAGTGAAGTCTTTGCTATTTGATATGGAACTATTTGCAAAATGTCGCTCTTTCTGCAGTATTGGCATTATTGTTGGTATTTATTTCCCAGGAAACTAGACCAGGGCAGTATATTTTCTAAGAAGTGTTGAGGCAGTTGTCAACCCTTTGGGTTTTCACCCGCCAAGTGCTGGGTTTGATTTAAAATCCCCATGAGTTTGACCTTTTTCTATAATGTTGACTTCTTGATTCCCCAAGAAGGCTATCCCATGGCATCTTTTTGTTGGAATAAGTTTGAATGATATGAAGACTCAATCCAAGATTCCCCAGTGAAGTCTTCGCTATTTGATAGAAGTCTTTTCTCCCCGTGCATGCTGAGATTTGACTCATTTACGAAGCATCTCCCTTTCAGTAGTACTTGCATTTTGTTTGATTGCCTGATAATCAGGCAAGGGCAATGTTTTATTTAAGAAGTGTTGAGGCATTTGTCAGTTTTTTTGGGTTTTTACCCTCCAAGTGCTAGGTTTGATTTAAAATCCCCATAAGATTGATTTCTTGCTGTAATGTTTGACTTCTTAACTCCCCAAGTTGTTATCCCTATGAGGTTTCATACTTTTCCCCCAGAGATGTTGGTGCAATACTTACTCTCAATATTGAAGAAAGTATGTTGGTTTCCTCTCTTTAATGTGGTGTTGACCTCCCCAATGAAGTCATCACGAGGTCTTCCATTGATATCTCGACAATGAGGCATTATCTCCCCTAGTTAGGTCTGTATGATATTCCCCCAATGAAGTCAGCTCGAAATCCTCAGTAGATGTTTTGCTGATATGGTTTCCATCTGCCTTATTTGAAATCAGTGTTGCAATCCCCAGTAGAAGTGCGGACCGTGAAAACGTTTGTTTCCCCATTGAAGTTTGAGTGCTATTCCCCGGTGAAGCCTGGAGAAGGATGTTATATCCTTGTATCTGTACTATTTTGTCGCTATGATTTGTTTACTTCCGGATTATGTTCCTTCCCAGTGAAGTTAAGCCGTGAAATAGGATTCTGTTTCCTCGTTTGGTGCTTATTTTCTTATGGAATGTTCATCTTGGATGTGATTTAGCCGAGTGTTGATTGTGCTCGAGTTGGTTTTACCTGGTTTACTCCCAGTGTTATATGTCTGTTTTGTCAGCATATACATGATAATACTCATACATTTATACATACATCATGCATAGTTAAATTTAGCAAATCATTTCTCATTCACATTAGTTAATATTTTGTTGACATATTACCCTGTTATGCAGAGTTGTATTGTCCTCTCTCCAATAGAGTGTCGGCCTTAAGCAGAAAGTGTATATTCTTTCAATTTCCCCACTTAGTTATCCCTCGTGGAAGATTTTTGCTTTAGCCTTCCTGTACATCCTTTGTCTGGATAGATTGGGTTTCCCTCTTGAGTTTATTTCTCAAAGGATGTATTTTGGTTGACTATTTCACTCTAGTTTATTTCTGGTTTAAATCTTTGTTTCCCAGCAATATTATTACTTATGATCTCTGCAAGTTGCGATCCTTGGTTTGAGAATGTGCATTTATTTTGCACGAGAAGATTTTATCTCCTCAGCAGGAATATATTGGCATTTCCCCAGGAAGTCATGATTCATTCCCCAGGAAGCTATATTGATTTCCCCAGAAAGTCATTTTTACAATCCTTCCTATAACAGCAAGTGGTAGTATCTTTATTTGTGATAGCTTATATATTACCCTTTCCAGGCGGAATGCCTTGGTTAAAGAAGAAGTTGAGACCCGTTATAGGTGAAACGCCAGAATTTTGGAGAAACTTGTTATTTCTTTTTGCTACCTTCAGTGAACGTTGGTAGTTCACCGTCAATGAACGTCGGTGCTATGATATTTCTTTTCTCTTTACCTTCAGTGAAAGTTGGTAGTTCACCATCATTGAACGTTGGTGATTGTTATCTTTTTTCTACCTTCAATGAAAGTTGGTAGTTCACTGTCAGTGAACGTCAGTGCTATGATATTTATTTTCTCTCTACCTTCAATGAAAGTTGGTAGTTCATTGTCAGTGAACGTCGATGATATTTTCTCTTACTACCTTCAGCAAATGTTGGTAGTTCACCATCAGTGAATGTTGGTGATTGTCATCTTTTTGCTACCTTCAGTGAACACTGGTAGTTCACCGTCAGTGAACGTCGGTGCTATGATATTTATTTTCTCTCTACCTTCAGTGAAAGTTGGTAGTTCATTGTCAGTGAACATCGATGATATTTTGTCTTACTACCTTCAATAAAAGTTGGTAGTTCACCATCAGTGAACGTTGGTGATTGTTGTCTTTTTGCTACCTTCAGTGAAAGTTGGTAGTTCACCGTCAGTGAACGTCGGTGCTATGATATTTTCTCCCTACCTTCAGTGAAAGTTGGTAGTTCATCGTCAGTGAACATCGATGTTTGTCTCTCTACCTTCAGTGAATGTTGGTAGCTCACCATCAATGAACGTTGGTAGTTTCGCCTTCTGTAAAAGTTGGTGTATCCTTTGATCTTTTACCATCATTTATGAGTCGGTGTCCTTTTGATATTCTACCTTTAACTACGAGTTGGTAGTTTACTGTCATCTATGAGTCATTATCTTTTTGATCTCCTACCTCCGACTATTGAGTTTGGTAGTTCACAGTTGGTTGTCAATCACTTATATCCTGTAGTATCTCCTCTTTAGCTGAGTTGATGCTACCTTATCTCTTCTTTGGGTGTTACACCAATAGAGTCGGGTATTTTTGATTCACCAGTGATTTAATTTCCTAGTAGGGTTTCTCTTTTGATCCTTATTTCCTTTGATATATCCCTAGTGGTGATTTGCGTCCCTTTGAAGTTGTTCATATGCATTCATACTCATAAGCATTGCATGCAATCTTAGGGCCAAAAATAGGGTTTGTTTTATATTTAAGTATCTTCGATCACGTATACACAAAGATTTTTAACCTTTGTATATCAGGATAGAAGAAACTTAAATAAGGGTAGTTGTTGTACCCCAATTTTTTCCCCTAAGATCCCTTCATCTTACCATATTGATTCAATCACAACAAGATCACATTAGGGCTTTTGGTTCTCCTCCCTATCTTTAGCTTTTCTCTTTGAGGAATCACCAAGCACCTTGACTTGTTTTTATTTTTTGATCATGCATGTTTTGTTTTGAATTTCTTGTTAATTAATAAAATGCAATGTTTGTTTGTCTTACTTGTTAATAATGTAGGTAAAGGCAATGTGTCTTAGAAAGTTGATCCATGGGTTCATGAGTTTATTTTCATGCCCTAGTCAATAAAGCTTGAGAAATTCAAACCTCACCATTGAAGTTGTTTTATAAGAAATGGCATGGAAAGGTTTATTTTGGATCACCACATTTCAAAGTTATCAAGATTGATTCAAAAGTACTAGGGGTCGATTGAAGAATTTGTCATGGTTGGACAAGGCCTTGTTCCCATTGGTCACAAGTACATATTTCTCTCAATTATCCAGATATAGGAGTGATTTTGGTTGCTATGATTTCTCATTATAATCCTTAAGAACTTTTATCTACAAATCAAAAGTGTTGGTACAAGAAGGTTGTTTAAAATTGTCAAAATTCTTCAAAGCATTTTCTTGACCTAGGAGCTAGGGTTTTGAACTTCAAAGAAGTATATCTTGCTCATATTTTGGTATTTTTGAGTGATTCCAAAAACATACTTCTCTTCAAAGGGTTATTAACAAATAACTTCAAAAGTTTCAAGGAGTTTTCATGTGGAAGAAACTTGATGATGAAGAAAGATTACAAGTCCTCCAGATGAACCCCCAACTTCCCATGTGTGACTTCAAATGATCATAACTTGGTCAATTTTTATCACGTTGAGCCCACTATTTTTTCACAATGATCTTGAGGATGTGAAATTTATTCCTTATTTTATAAGAAAAGTGAGAAAATAGATGTAAGATTCCCTAAGGATACCAAAGATTATAGGTCATTCCATGATGTTTTTTCCAACTTCAACATTTCACAACTCTCTCAATTTTTGGAGATTTTGAATGGTTCAAGTTTCAAAATTTCATTCAATAGGTCTATTTCATGCCATATTTTTTGGCCAAGAGAAAATTACAAGAGGAAGGCCATGTTTGGATGCAAAACATTATAGGTCACTTTTGAAGAATAATTTGAAATATTTCTATGTATGGAAAGTCAACCTCTTTTTCCCAACTTTGACTCATTGCAACTTTCAGCTCAAACATATATTTGATTCCATTCTTTTCCCATTGCAAAGCTTGTAATATCATCTTTCTAAAGCATCAAGAACCATGCCTTAAGACCCCTTGAGCTGAGAATGCCATTGTTTCAAAAGTGGTAACTTGGAATTGAAGTTTCATCGCAAGTCAGAATTTAAATTTCATGTTACAACTTCTAACCCTCAAATTAGAATGCATTTTGGGTCTAAACATGATTAGCCAACCTTCCCAAGTGGATTAATGCATTATAATGCGCGTTTTGGATGAGTTTTGACAAAAGAGAATTCACACTTTCTTCATGATGCAGACCCACACAAATTCCCTCCAAATTGAATCATTCACCCTTCCTTTTTATCCTATTTGCTTCTCCTATAAATACATGAGCTATCCTATTCGTTTTCTCAAGCTTGAACAGCCAAAATCATCCTGCCAAACTCACTCCATAACTCACTTTTCTGCAAGTTCGAACTCATTGTTCGAGCCTTTTTCAATCCATTTTTTCTATCAATTCACCTTCCTTGACCTTCCCTGAAGCTAATAGAAGAAGAATTGAGCCTTGAAACCTTCTAAACTGATCTGACCAAATCCATTTACAGAGCTCTGCAACTGCACTTCAATAGGTAGATTTCTCCATCAATTCTTCTAAACTTTGATATCATTGTGAAGCTCTCATTGCCCTGGTTCTAGTCGCAACACTTTCTTTTAACTGGAAACACATTTTGGCCATGAATTTTCAAATTCCTTTTCAAAAATTTCCTTCCAAATTGCTTGAGCTACAATTTATATAAATTTTTCGTGAAGGTGTGGTTGTCTTCGTCTTGACGAGATGAAGCGAATGGTACCGGTCTCGTGCTCTAATTTTACAGTTTGAGCAAGCTCGGTTTGAGACTGGATGGAGGTTGAAGATGACCAACGTGTCATCCTTCAACTAATGAAACAACGCCATTTGGAATTTTTGAATATCTGATTTAATTAATGATCATGTGTGTTATTCATTAATGACCATGATATGCACAACGCATCTGATTCATTGGATTAGCTTACTTACACGTTTTGACTCTCATCCATTGGTCCACCGTTTTTTGACTTTCTTTTATTTTCTGACTTTTATATTTAAACTGTTTTAAACTTCGAAAAATCATAGAAAATTCATTTAAAGTCCAAAAAATCTGAAAAAATTATGAAAAATATTTTTGATTTTTCTCTTTCTGATTTATAATTTTTTACAATTTTATTTTGTGTTTTGATATTTTTTATAAGTTTTCACTTTATTTGAATTGTTTTAAATGTTTAAAAATACTTTTATGCATTTTTAAATTCTAAAAAAATATAGAATGATCTGATGATACTGCGACAAATATTGGTGACCTCATTTGTTTTTTATTTCTGACTTTGTTATTTTTTATCATTTTTGGTTTATTTTACTCATTTATTTTAATTTTAAAAATAGTTTTTGACTTTAAAAAATTACCAACAAATTTATAAAAAGATTTAAGTTCATTTCTGATTTTCCTATGGTCTTACTTAATCTTTCGTGATTAATTTGAACATAGTTGATATTTTTCTCTCTTATTTCTATTTTAAAACATTTTAAAACCCTTTTTAATGCATATATTAAATTTAATATTATTTTGTGATTATTTTTTGGCTGATCTTGGGTTGATTTTTGATCATGAACTTTATTAACATCATTGGATCCATGGTGTTGAGTCTAACTCCATAAAAATGGATGAATGATTTTAATAATAGTTTGATTAAATTTAAAATCAAATGTGGTTTATATATTCTTTCCCACCCTTCTTCATCTGATTCATTTCTTATTGCACTAAGAGTTATTAGAGCATGATCTCTATATCATGTCTCAAAACAAATGGTGCATAGATTGCTATTGACCGGTCTCAAAATAGGTGCGACTTCTATGTAAGTCCACTTACGATTGCTTAACATAGCGCTAAATGTTATCCTGATTCGAATAAATGATCATTTGTGGCCCAAACCTATGTTTGCAAGCCCAAGTATGTTAATTTGATCCCTTTGATCCAATAACCTTGAGATTCATTGTGTGGAGGCTTTAGTTCTACCAATCCTCTAATGGATCTTCATCAATTTAGGTCAACGCGGATCACTTAAACATCGTTGATCATTAAATGTTACTTTTTGAGGATTCCAAAATGGATGATATACTTGACAAAAAGCAAATGCAACTTGTTGTGTGGAGGATTTGGTTCTACCAATCCTCTAATGAGTTCCAAAGGCAAGTTTCAAGATGGTCATCCAACTAACCACTAATTTCTAACAATTGACTTTATTTTATGCTTTTATTTTATGCTCTTTACTTTATGTACCATTTACTTTTTTCATTTACATTTCATGCTATTTTCATCTTTGCTCACTTGAGCATTTACTTTTATGTCATTTTTATTTTTCTCACTTGAGATTTTCTTTTCATTTTGAAGATACTTAATAATCAACTTGAACCATAAAAAACTTAAATGATACTTGGACTATTTGGTTACTATCCTTGGTGTTGTACCCCAAAATTTGCCCTCCCATTTCTCATTGATTTCTCACCACAAAGCCCTTGAAGCTCAAGATCCAGTTAGGGTTTCATCTGCTCAAGACCTCTCCTTGCACTGTTGACTCAAATTAGGGTTTGTATTTGCATAAAGATATTTTGACCTAAAATGCCTAAGATGACTTTCATGCCTCATATTGGACTCCCAAGTTTACCCATATCAGGTTTCAAGTCTTGATTCCAAGTTTTGCCCAGTCAATTGGACAGTTGACCTAGAAATCAGCTGTATTGGGGAAAAAGTCAATTGTGGCCAATTGACAGTCAAACCTCATGAAATTTGACCCACATCAACATTATGAACTCACATGGACCATTTGATCAAGTTTGGATCACAATTCCCCAAGAAATTTGATCAGATCACCAAAAGGGCAAAATGGTCATTTTTAGGGTTTTGACTGCACAAAGGCAATTTTTGACTGTTTGACCTAGCCAATGGCAAACCTAGCTCACACATGGACTCAAGGACCCTATGGAATTATCTTGACATGATCAACAAACTCAAAAGATCCCAAGTACACAGGATTGACAGTTGAATTTCCCAGTCAATTGATCAATTTTGACTGTGTACTGAAAAGTCAAACTTTGACTTTTTGGTCAAAATCAAGAATCAAGATTCATTTTTCATCAAAGCATGCTAAATCATGAAACTTGTTCACCAAGAAATCACAAAATGCAAATTAGGGTTAGAAATTTGAATTTTTCATAACTTAGAATTTTTCTAAGTTATGAAAAACCCTAATTTTTTCCCAACTTTTCCCTACTTTTTCATCAAGATCCATTTGGATTCAAACAAAAGTCAAAACATGAAAGTTGTAGCTTGTTGCATAATCTACAACTTTGATTCACAAAGTTTTCTCATTTGAAGCTTGTATCTCAAGTTACAATTTTTTGAATAAGGGCACTAAACCATTTTTAACTTAGTGAAATTTTAACCTATTTTGACAAGGTTTTCTACCCCACTTCAAGGCCATTTTCCATACACTTCCACTTGTAATTTCAAATTTCATTTCAAAGATGGATTGTAGTACACATTCCAAGCTTTCCAAAATGTCCAAGAACTTCTCAAACAACCTCATGGTTAGGGAGAATCGAATTTCACAATATAGCAAAAAACCACTTTGTTCATGACCAAGTTACATGTTCATAACCTTACAATTTGAACTCAGCATGCTTTAGATTAGATTACAGGTCCTTAAACCAAGTTACACTCAATAATTTAATGCTTATTCATTGTGTCAAAGTGTTATTCTATGAGTTCAAGTATTATACACAAGCCTAATCCATTTTTAGATAAAGTGAACTATCCATTTTTGCAAAAGTTCACTTTATGTCCAATTGGTAAATCAAGCAAGTACAAGCTAAATCTCTTTGGCACAAGATTATGGACAAAATTGCTCTGATCAAGAGAAGCTTTGCAGCAGGATTAGAGGTCCCCTACTGACCTAAACCAACAAGTTGCATTTTGTTGCTTAAGTGTGAAGAAAAGTTCCATAACTCACAACAACTCTCATCTCAGCATTAGAACACAAGAACAAACTTATCAAACACACTCAAGACAACATAACCAAGCTAATACACGACCCTTGCACCTCTAAAACACCCTCCATCTCAGAATCATCCTCAAACTGCAAAAACAGAGTTGCCTCTGCAATTTGAGTGCCAACTCCCATTTCTCTCGAGCATTCTTGCCAAAACCAGTTCATACACATCCCCTAGCATCTATGCAAGCTAACCATGACCTGAAACCTGACCTGTAATCCCTCTAACGAGTTCCACCATTTTCATTTTTTCCTTTTGCAGTTGAAGTTCCACAGCTCGATACAAGAAGTTTCAAGACAAAGTAAACATTGGAATAGCATCCCTGGACCTCAAGGAAGCTTTTCCAACCATCACCTTGCACTGAAAGTCCCCCCATTGTCAGATAGAACTTCAACTGAACAGGTAAGTTCATGGGGTCGTATCTCTCTTATTAGGCATTGTTAGCTTTAAGTTTGTGAAGAAAACATGTCACAATCATAGTCCTAAACATGCTCATATGATTAGATTTCATTTATATTACGTGTGCTTAGAGAATTTTATGTCTGAACATTGGTAAAAATTTAGGTCAGGATTTGGGAGAGAAGAAATTCTCTCTCATTTCTGAGAGTTAGCTTGACTTCTTTATATGTCTAGAACCGTGGTTTCAAGCTCTACAGGTTTCATGTTGGAAGATTTGGCAAAAGATCAAGGAATGGGAAGTTAGAAAATGCGTGTTTTTTGAACAAAGATGTGTTCTGAGGTTGAAGATGACAGGCTTGGTGGGCTGGGCTTGTGTTATCTTTCTTTTTGCACCATACATTTATTTTTACACCCCCTGGGCCCATTTGCTTTATTTTTAATGATTTCTGACTTTTTTTTTTGATTGGTTCATTTATTTTTTCTCAGCATATTAAAAACATAAAAATATTTTTTCTATCATTTTTTGAATTTATTGCATATTTATTTGATTATTTCTTTTGTTTATACATAAATAAATACATATTATTATTTAGAATAAATAGAAAAAATAGTGTAAATATATTTTCATTTTCATTTTTATTTTTTTTATTACTCTCTGAAATACTTCATGTAAAAAATACTATTTTCTAAAAAAAAATTAACTATTATTATTATTTACATATAATACATATTTAAAATAATATATATATATATATATATATATATATATATATATATATATATATATATATATATATATATATATATATATATATATATATATATATATATATATATATATATATATATATATATATATATATTAATGCATTTAGAGTAAAAAACACCCAAAAAATGTACATATTTTATTTTTTAATATTTAATACTAAAAATGCCTTTTTACAAATATACCATATTTTATTTTATTTTTGTATGTAAATAATGAATATTATATGAATTAATTAATTAATATACATTTTTATTAAAATTAGGGTTTTTGCCCTAAATTTGAAAATACTCCAAAAAATAATACCTTTTTATTTTTCTTTTACTTTTTATATATAATACTTTTTTTTCATATAAAAACCTTTCTTTTTGCATTTTGCATATTTATTTCAATTTCTATCTATTTATACAATTAAATTACCTTGCAAATATTCAATACTGATGTAATAGTCTTAGGTTTTAAATTCTTGTCCAAATAACCCCCATTTGAAACATTGTACCCCCCTCCCCATATTATTGTGATGTAATAGCGTAGGAATTTAAATTTCGCACTTTTAATGCTTTCTAAACATACTATGCTAGAATTAGGGTTTTGTATGCGAATAAAAATGAACAAAAATAGTTGGACCTAATACAAGATAAATGAGCATGAAAAATAAACAACACATCTCACACTTGCACCCCCTAGGGTATTCCACTTTGGTTGCCTTTCAAAAAATGGGCCATATTGCATGTTGAACTTCTTTGGGTAAAACAAACAATCAAATGATCATAGTCCCTCAAAATGTTGCTTAAATGAATGATCAAGTCCCTTTTAAAGAAAATTGCCCAAAGACATTTAACACTATTGCAACTATGGTCTTAACGATGACCCACGCCCGTCCCTTTAAATCTCCTAAAACAAGATTGTCCACCAAATGCAATGGTGGAACAAAATTGTCAAACGGTTTAAAACATAACAAAAATCTTTGAGAAAACTTTAGGATAGATGAATTCTTAAGTACTTGTCAACTTTCCAAGAAAACACTTGCCTTATTTCAAAACCCACTTCACAAACACTTTCAAAACGAACTTTCAAAAAACCTTGAAACATCTTTTCAAAAAGACAAACACCTTTTGTAAAACATTCGAGTAAAGAATTGTTACAAGGGTAGCCTATACAAGGCATCTTTTCAAAACATTTTCAAAACCACACACAAAGCACCATTTCAAACAATTGAAAACCAAAGGCAAGTTGATCTAAGCAAGTACCTAAGAGCCCATGGATAACCATGGATAGAAGGGGTGCTAATACCTTCCCCTTCTATAATCTACTCCCCGAACCCAAGAAAAATCTCAAAGGTTTTTTGCTGTGCTTTTTAAACCTTTCCTTAGGATAAAATAAAAAGTCGGTGGCGACTCTTGCTCAACCGAAACATTTGCGAAAACAAACGCAAAACCATAGTCAGTTCTCCCACCGTATCACACTTGGCATTATGGAGTATTGGACTTCTTGGACTTAGGATTAGAAACCTTGGCCTATGTTGGAGACCTTGTGACCTTAATTGATATTTTGTCTGGAGTTCTTGAGGTTTACCTCAAGATATTGGGTTGTTTGTTTGTTTTGTGTGCAGGTTATTGTGATTACATACTTTGTTTGTAATCTGGAATTCACCTGTATACAGTCGTTACTCTGCCCAATTTTTGTGAAGACTTAACACACTTGAAGCTTGGTTCTCTCAAGAGGTCTAGTATCTTTTCTTGCTTGGTTTCAATCCAAATAATGGGAATTCTATCTTGACTCATAATGTCAAGTATTGGCTTCTTGTTGGTTAGATGATTCTTCTTCTTAGCTTTTACCTTATGTTTTAGGATAGTCTCTTCTCCTCCTCCCATCTTCTTTAATTTCAAAAATCTTCTCCCTCCTTTTGAAAACTCTTCTTGTTTTTTAAACTTGAACCATTTTCATAATAAACTTGGACTTAGATCCATGCATTTTCAAAATATTTTTCATAAATAAACTCCAATCAATTTAATAATACCTTGACATTTTTGTGAGAAGACTAAAAGTCAATCAAATCTCATTTCAAACCATTTTGCCACTTTGGCTTTTTATTTTAAAACCTTTCTCAAAAGGTTAGACTCTTATCAATCCTTGTAGTGATGCAAACAACTATACTTCTACAATATGTAGTGAAAAGAGATATTTTCCACTTGGGTGTTGAGTGAGGCATTGTTGATTTTAAAATCCAAGTCATACCCTCCATTTTGAGATGATGCAAATTCTCCTTTCTCATGATTGTGGGTAGTAAGTATGTTTTCCACACGGACAATGACGATGATGTCTTATCTCATAAAATTAACCAACACACTTGTGTTTTAAAAATTTTAAAGGTGAAATACGTGTACCCTGATCCCCTATTGCACAAAAGGTGGTACGTAGGCACTAAAGGTTCTCAACCGCGGCGGGTGCAAAAAAATCATAAAAAATATATTTCTTTTCTCACCTCCACCATATAGTTTACATACAACATTTTATAGCCAAAATATACAAATTTTGTGAAGAGGTTCTTACGGAGTACCGTAGATGGTTAGGGTGTTAATACCTTCCCTTTGCATAACCAACCCCCTTACCTAGAATCTTTCCCCCTCTTTTTGGGTTATTCGCTCTTTTCCCATTCCTTTGCAAACAATAAAGCTCGGTGGTGATTTTTATTTTGATCTGTATAAGTCTAGTCAATCTAATATCTTAGTCTTAAACATTTCTACTGCTACAAGCGCATCTTCTAATCTTCTTCCATCAGAACTTCTCTACAAAACATAATATAATTTTAGGGAGCATAATTGTTATTTGCGTTTGTTATCATCAAAACTCTTATAAGGGTTGTAGAATCAAACTATGTTTTAACAATATCCCCCTTTTTGATGATGAAAAAAACTAGGATATTTCAATAGAAACAGAAATAACATAAAGCACTTGAAGGTCTCCCCCTGAGTTGAATACTCATATAGAGATGAAATAATTCCATGAAGTTTATTCTGATCAGAAATTTTGATGCATCTACTTCTGTCTTCACCAGTGTTTTGTTCCTATTTTGCTTTCAGAGAAAAAAAAGAGAAGTTATGATATTCAAAATGTTTGAGACTGTGTCTCGATACTGTTATTATAAATATCTTACGTTCTCCCCCTTTTTGCAAAGAATCAAAAAGAAATATAAACACGTTTAAGCAATAAAAGTAGAGTTGTATTAAAAAAAGATTTCAATAACACATTCAGAAGAAAACAACACAAAAAATATTTAACACAGTACAAAAAACAATTTTCAAAACTAAGATTGAGGCGGAGGAAGTCGTGTGAACAAGGCTTCCAACAAGTTCTTAATCTGAGTGTTTGACTCTTCTTCTTTTCCCAACATTCCTTTGATTTCCTTGCATGTGTCATCTTGCTTGTCTAGTCTCTCCTTGATGACTGCATTTTCTTTTTTCAACTCCTCCAGAGTTTGCATAACCAGAGATGAAGAAGGTATATCAGCACAAGGTGCCACCTTTTCAGAGCAAGCTGCGACAGATTCTGGCTCAGTAGCTTCTTAAATTTCTTTGCCTTTGTCTTGAACTATAACCAGAGGAAGAGTATTAAAGCAAGGTTCATCAACTTCTGAAGGCTGGTGATCTTCCCAAGGGGCATTGTCCAGTAGAAGAAGAGGTTTCTTTTCCCAGTGGCGTAGAACTTGATCCTTGAAAACATTCAGCTGATCACAGAAGTTTTGTTGAGCCATTTCATAACTTAACTCCTTGAGTTTCTGGGATTCGGAATTGAACCATTTTCTGAACTGGTTATAGTGTGAATTAGAAGTAGCAAGATTCAGATTTTCTAAGCAGGCTAACTTCAGAGAGTTAACCCATTCAAGTATCTCTGTTTCAAAAATCGGCAAGTTTTTACCAACATCTGCCTTGGTGATATTTGGTTTTGGTTTTGGGATGGCAATTTTATGAGAGCTAGAGGAAAGGTTGTCCAGTGCTTTTAAGTCTATTATTGTACGAAGGTGATCTTCTGGAGGGTTAATAGATGAGGGAGAATCATAAATGATAATGGGTGAATAAGGTGTGTTTGGTGGAGTGGAATGGTAAGGAGATGGAATTTCTGGAATGTCGTCAATTGTGAGTGGTTTTCGGACCATGAGAGGTTTTGTTATTCTAGGAATGGGTGAAGTGGTATCAGAGTCAAGATTTGGAATTTTTGGTTGGGGAGCGTGAATGTTTGGATTTTATGGTTGGGGACCATGAAGATTTGGATTTTCTGATTGGGAAGTTTGGAACACTGGATCAAATTGATCAATATCAGAAAGAACTTGAGCAAGTTCTAGCTGATTTTGGTCAAGATATGCAGAAGTAGAATGTGCTTCGTTCATAATGTTTTCTAGAGTGACTGAAGGGTCAAGCTCAATATCAAAATCATCAAAGGTTTGTGGTGAAGGGTCTTCTGTGGGTTTTGGAAAGGAGGGGGTTTCAGATGTTGATAAAAGCACCGATTCTACAACAGAAATAAAAGAAGAATTACCTTTTTTCTTAGCAACCTTGGGTACCTTCTGAGAAGATCATTTTCCCATAGCATTCCTTTTCCTTGATTTCTTGAGAACAACCTCTGGAGCCTATTGTCGTAGATCACGAATGTTTACTTCTGGATTAGTCCCATCCATTTTGCAAGCCTTCAGATATCTGACAATGATTTCTGAAGAAGCATCTGTTTGAGAGAAAAGAGGAAAATCCTTCATAGGAACTCTCCTAGTTGTGATGACTTCCCTTGTGGTAACAGTTGGATCCTTTTCTATGGTGTCAATAATTCTCATCTTCTTCAGATTCTTCACATTCAGAGGTTTTCCAGCACATGCTTCCAGAGTGCTGGCCTATTGTGCTTCAGTCAAATATTCTACCAGTTTGTTTTCCGCTAGAATATCTGATATGAGCCTACCCAGAGGTATCCAATCTCTCTTAGTCCTTTCTTCTTCTCTAGTCTCTTTGACGCTTGTCTTCAGATGATTAAACATAAGATGAGAAAGATTTACCTTTGCCTTGGTTGCAATGAAGTACAAAAGAAATTGCTGGTCAATGATGATATAATCAGGAGAACTTGTGGGCTTTATGTGGTTGATGCAGCCAAAGATGATTTTTGACCAAATTCTGAAGTAGTCCTTCAGGTCTTTAATTTTTTTTTATGGTTGGCCAGAAGTAAAAATCTCTTTTGAGATTGTTGTTAGGTCAGAGCATTTTTCTGCCAGGTCACTGCAACGAATGCCTCTGCAGCCATGACCTATCAAGTGTGTAATAAGGTCTTCAGAAATTACAATTTTATTTCCAATCACAAACAAAGTAACTTAATGGTTTGAAGCAGTAGCATGAATCCAGAATTCTTTGACTAATCTTGGAAAAACTGGACCCAGTAGACGATCAAAATACTTGGTCCACCCTTGAAGTTCAACATCAGGAGTAAGGTTGTAGCCATTTTTCTTCATGCTTTCGAAGTCCACAATGAGTTCACAAAGAACTTCTAGCGAATCATTTAGAGTCAGGCATGTTCTTGAAGGTTCTTCATACCTTTCTGCTGTTGAAGAAGAAGATCCAGGAACACATTGAGAGCTTTGAGCGCTTTGAGAAGAAGCCATTGTTCACACATACTTTTTGAAGGCTTTTGAAAGAAAATTGCACATAAATAGTAGAGAGAAAATAGTAGCAAGAAGAAGTGAGAGTGAAAAAGTGAAATTGAAAGTGAACGGTGTATTTATAAACAAATAGAAACCTTAATTAGAAAGAAAAGAGTGAAAAATAATGATTACATAGCATTAATGATTCCTGAAAATAGGGAGATGGCGTGGAGATATAGAACAGTTACCAATACAACACGAGTCTCAATGCATCCAATCATGCTTCAGTCTCTTCAGAGTTTGAACGCGTGTTCAGCCTTAGATGAAACTCTTGTGAGAGGATGACAGATGTTGATGTTGTGAACTGCATGCTTCTATCTTTGAAAAGAACTGTTTGAGAATTGTTCAAATCTTCTAAGATAGATCCTGATGCAACTGTCCTTCTAACTTCTGAAGAATTATTGATCGGATGTTCACAAAAAAAATATAAACTTATGAGGGTTAAAGAATACATAAATAAAACTCTTATTCTGGACATAACTTCATGCTGAGATGTTTCAGAATGAAATTAAACCTATCTTCAGAAAGGGGTTTAATGAAGACATCATCCCATTGATGGTCTGTGTCAATAAATTTTAAAGAGAGAATTCCTTTCTGAATATAGTCCCTAATAAAGTGATGCTTTATTTCTATATGCTTAGCCCTAGAATGTAAAATTGGATTTCTAGATAAATAAATGGAAGAAGTATTTTTACAGAGTATAGGAATGTTACTCTAAAATATATTGAAGTCTTCAAGTTGACTTTTCATCCAGAGCATCTGTGTGCTGCATCCAGTTGCTGCTATATATTCAGCTTCAGCGGTTGATAATACAATTGTGGATTACCTCTTGCTGGACCATGAGATCATATTTTCTCCCAGAAACTGACAGCTTCCAGAAATGCTTTTTCTTTCTACTCTGTCTCCAACGAAGTCAGCATCACAGTACCCTACTAATTTGTATTCATTGGTTTTTCTATAAAATGGACCAAGATTAGTAGTACCTTTCAGATACTTAAAAATTCGCTTAACAGTTGTTAAGTGAGATTCTCTAGGATCTGATTGGAATCTGGCACATAGATATACACTATATAGAATATCAGGCCTTGAAGTTGTAAGATATAAGAGAGAACCAATCATACCTCTATAGATCTTCTATTCTACCTTTTTACTTACCTCTTCCTTTTCCAGAATGTATGTAGGATGCATTGGAGTTTTGGTTGGCTTACATTCTGATAAGTCTAATTTCTTCATAAGTTCTTTGACGTGTTTTCTTTGGTGTATGTATGTTCCTTCCACATTTTGATTGATCTGAATGCCCATAAAGAACTTGAGTTCTCCCATCAAGCTCATTTCAAACTCTGCCTACATAGACTTAGCAAATTATCTTCCCAAAGATGCTTTAGTAGATCCAAAAATAATATCATCTACATAAATTTGACAAACTAGAATGTCATTTTTAAATGGCTTACAGAATAAAGTTGTGTCCACCTTCCCTCTGGTAAAATCATTTTCTAGCATAAAACTACTTAGTCTTTCACACCAAGCTCTGGGAGCTTGTTTCAGACCATATAGTGATTTCTTTAGTTTAAATACATATTCTGGATGTTTTGAATTTTCAAAACCAGGGGGTTGATGCACATAAACTTCTTCATCAATGTATCCATTTAAGAATGCACTTTTGACATCCATCTGATAGAGACTGATGCCATTATTTACAGCAAAAGAAATTAAAATTCTGATAAATTCTAACCTGGCGACTGGAGCAAAGGTTTCTGTATAGTCTATCCCCTCTTGTTGACTATAACCTTGTGCCACCAGTCGTGCTTTGTTTCAGATGAATTCTCCTTGTTCATTCAGCTTGTTTCTGGATACCCATTTGGTTCCAATGATGTTGAACCCTTTTGGTTTGGGAACAAGATCCCACACATCATTTCTGGTGAATTGTTTTAATTCCTCCTGCATTGCAAGTATCTAATCATTGTCCAGGAGAGCTTCATCAATGGAAGTTGGCTCAATCAGAGACACTAATCCCGTGAGAGATTCTTCAGAGTTTCTGAATGTGGATCTTGTTCTAATTAGGTCTTCTTTCTTTCCCAGAATTTTGTCTTCAGGATGAGCTAAGCTGCTTTTGGATTGTCTTTTCTGGAGAGGTTTTTCAGATGTTGTTGTGATATTTGTGACATCTTCTTCTGGTGTTCACAGTGATTCTTTGTGATAAACTTCTAATGCAATGTCTTAAGTACCTGTAAATTGGACTTCCATATCTGCAAAAGATTTATCTTGCTTTGACTTTTTAGAGCCAAGCTTATCATCAAATCTAACACTGATTGACTCTTCTACAATCAGTGTTTCTGTGTTGTATACTCTATAACCTTTTGAGCGTTCAGAGTATCCTAACATAATTCACTTTTGTGCTTTAGAGTCAAACTTGTTCATATGTTCTTTAGTGTTAAGAATATAACAAATACATCCAAATGGATGGAAATACGAGATGTTGGGCTTTCTGTTCTTCCACAATTCATATGGAGTCTTATCTAGAATAGGTCTTATGGAGATTCTATTCTGAATGTAACACGATTTTTTAATTGCTTCTGCCCATAAGTTCTTAGCAATGTTAGTATCGTTGATCATGGTTCTGGCCATTTCTTATAAAGTTCTGTTCTTTCGTTCTACAACTCCATTTTGTTGGGGAGTTCTAGGACAAGAGAAATCATGAGAGATGCCATTCTCATTAAAAAGTAGTTCAAATTTTTTGTTCTCAAATTCTCCACCATGATTACTTCTGACTTTAACAATTCTAAGATCTTTTTCGTTTTGGACTTGGTTACATAAGGCAAAGAACACAGAGTGTGACTCGTCCTTGTGTCTTAAGAACTTTACCCATGTCCATCTTCTATAGTCATTTACGATCACTAACCCATAATTCTTGCAACTAATGGATGCAGTTTTCACTGGTCTAAATATATCTATATGCAGAAGTTCTAATGGTCTAGAGGTAGAAACAACATTTTTTTCTTTAAAAGAGGGTTTTGCAAACTTGCCTTTTTGACATGCTTCACACAGAGCATCTGAGCTGAACTTCAGGTTAGGAAGTCCTCTGACCATATTGAGTTTGTTAATCTGAGATATTTTTCTCATACTAACATGCCCCAATCTTCTGTGCCAGACCCATTGTTCATCGTTAACAGACAATAGGCATTTTACATTCTGACTTTTTAGTTCAGAAAGTTTTATTTTGTAAATGTTGTTCTTTCTCTTTCCATTAAAGAGGATATATCCATCTTTCTGACTAACTACTTTAGTGAACTTTTGATTGAAGATTATATCAGAACTGTTATCACTTAGTTGACTTATGGATAATAAGTTATGCATTAATCCATCTACTAAAAGAAAATTAGTTATAAAGGGAAGATTACAGTTACCAATTATTCCAGAGCCAATGATCTTCCCCTTCTGATTGCCTCTGAAACCTACGTAGCCTCCAGATTTAAGCTTCAGGATTTGGAACATATGTTTTCTTCCCGTCATGTGTCGAGAGCATCCAGAGTCCAGGTACCAGGATTGGTGTTTCAGTCTTGCTGTCAAAGATATCTGCAACATAGACAATTTTATCCTTAGGTACCCATATCTTTTTGGGTCCTTATTTGTTAGAGTTACCAAAATTCTGTTTGAATTTTGGTTTAGTAGATAAATCATTACTAATATACTTTAAGTCATGTGTGTGCCCATAGGTAAAGTGATAATTCAGAGGAGTGCGTTTAATAACCAAATCCTTAACTTTCTTAGGTTGGGATACTTTACCTTTGTATCCTATACCTTTTCTGCCATTTCTGCTAACTTCATAGATCATTGAAGCCATATGGCTTCTATCTATGTTTTTAGCGAGGAATTTCTGAAAGCTATGATCATATTCCTTTATGATCTTATCAGGGTTAATAGGAACTTCTAAGATAGTTTCCTTATGAGTATTTTGTAATTCATTTTCAAGTTTTGAAATTTTTTCTTTCAGCTAAGAGTTTTCCAATATCATATTCTTAGTTTCTTCAAAGTCAGAAACTAGATCCTTTTTCATGTTCTTGTTTATGACTCGAAGTTCTGATACCTTTCTAGAATTTCTAACAAACTCTCTTCTAATTGAGATCTAGAAAAGTTAGAAAATACCTCTTCTGCCTCTGATTCTGATCCAGATGATTCGGTATCTTTTGATATGTTGGCCATAAGGGT
This sequence comes from Vicia faba, assembly GCA_948472305.1. NCBI lineage: Eukaryota > Viridiplantae > Streptophyta > Magnoliopsida > Fabales > Fabaceae > Vicia > Vicia faba. The sequence continues at coordinate 112,062 of CATIWC010001086.1, forward strand.
AATGTTGGCTCTTTCATCTTCTGATTCTGTATCTTCTTCAGAAGAGTCCGAGTCATCCCATGTTTCCATGATACTTTTCTTCTTCTCCTTAAAGAACTTGTTTTTAGGTTTCTCCTTCTAAAGCTTTGGACAGTCGCTTTTGTAGTGCCCTTGTTCATTGCATTCGTAGCAGATAATGTCTCTGTTTCTTGACTTTCTTTATTCAGAAGATGGTTCAGACTTTCTGTATCCAGACGATGGTTCAGACTGATTCCCCGTTCTTCTGGAATTTCTGAACTTCCTTTGCCTGTGCTTCCACAGTTGATTGACTCTTCTGGAGAGAAGGGGTAATTCGTCTTCTTCTGATGAGGAACCACCAGAGTTTTCTTCTATTGCCTGCAAAATTTTAGAATCATATTTTTTGTTAGATTTAAGGGCTAAAGGCTTACCTTGCTTCTGGGGCTCATCATCTTCAAACTCTATCTCATGACTTCTGAGAGAGCTGACAAGTTCTTCTAGAGATATTTTGTTCATATCTTTTTCCAGTTTGAGAGCAGTGACCATGGGTCTCCATTTCTTTGGTAAACTTCTAATGATCTTCTTTACATGATCAGCAATTGAATACCCTTTATCCAGAACTTTTAGCCCAGCAACCAAAATTTGAAATCTTGAGAACATTATTTCAATAGTTTCATCTTCTTCCATTTTAAAGGCTTCATACTTCTGAATGAGAGCAAAGGCTTTGGTTTCTTTGACTTACGTGTTTCCTTCATGCGTCATTCTCAAGGAATCAAACATGTGCATTATTGTCTCTCTGTTTGTGATCTTCTCATACTCTGAGTATGAGATGGCACTCAAGAGAATAGTTATGGCCTTGTGATGATATATGAAGTCTCGCTTTTGATGATTTGACATTCTTTTTATGTCAATCTTCTAACCGCTTTCATCAACAGGATGTATGTACCCATCAATCACTATATCCCAGAGATCAGCGTCATGAGCCAGAAAGAAACTTTCAATTCTGTCTTTCTAGTAATCAAAGTTCTCTCCATCAAAGATTAGAAGTTTGTCGTTGATTCTGTCTTTCTCATCAAGGTAGTCATTACTGATGTTCTGACTTGGCCCCACCATTATGTTTTTCTTAACTTGGATCTTTTACTGACACGGTCAAGTGCTTGAACTCATAATCATACGCTCTGATGCCAATTGAAGAATGGAAAAGCACAAGAAAGGGGGGTTTAAATTGGGATTTTTAAAAGTTAAAGTAAAGAACAAGTTGGTTAACCTGGTTCGTTTGAACTCAAACTACTCCAGTCCACCCGCCAAGGTAATTTCACCTCTCTCAACGAGGTCTTAATCCACTAATTAATCTTGATTACAAATCTACTTTGACAACCGTCAAAGTCTTCTTGAGTGTAAACCACAACCCGGTTTTTCTCAAGGAATTTCTCTAAACAATGTATGAATAAAAGTGTACAATAGTGTTTCTAATAAAACAGTATCATAAGACAAGTGATGTTTTACACAGTTTGAATGTTGAACGTTTGAGGATGAAAATGATAGCAGTGTTACTGTATGTGTGAAATCATAAATGATGTATCTTCAAAGCTTTGTTTAAATAGACAAAGCATGAAGGAGCATTTGGAAAGTTGATCAATGACAATTAAGGTGCTTTCCGAAAATAAAGATCCTTGTTCCCTTCCAGCTGTTACTCTTGAAATGGAAATATTTGATTTTCAACGCTTCAGAACATGCTTGCTTCAGAAGATGGAAGTAATCGTTGTTGCTTGCTTCAGAACTTTGTAGATCAGAAACACGAAGTCCTGATTGCAGCATTAGAACTTCTTTCAGAGATGTTTATAATCAGAGTTGAAACAATGTTTTAGCGCATCTTCTGATCTTCTTCCATTAGAACTTTTCTACAAAACAGAATATAATTTTAGGGAGAATAATTATTCTTTGCGTTTGTTATCATCAAAACTCTTATAAGGGTTGTAGAATCAAACTATGTTCTAACAAAAAATACCTTACTTCATAGGTATATTACGAGCACATCCGTCGGTCAAATCTGAAATTCCCATTAATGACTGAAGGCACGATCTATACCAAGAAGTAGGCTTTTCTCTAGCCGCAAACTTTGCCACATCCTTTTTTTGTGCGGACATGTTGCCAATTTCAAGCTTCTTGCTCATATTGACTTTTTTCATGTCTTTAACATGAATCTAAAGATCAAATTCATATAATAAGTGAGGTGAAGTATAAGATCGTGAATTAACTTTTTCTATGTATAATATATATCAATTTACCTCTTTTTTGGATAAAACTGACTCGGTCTGCTACTTAATCCCCTTATCTTTTAATTTGAATTTTGTGGGAGTCTATCATTACCATGAAAAATAATGTACGTTAAATGGTCGTAAAAAATTTGAATATTCATAGGTTCATAATAGTTTTCAACATAGCTCATCATCTATGCAAATGAGGCTTGACAGTCATGCAACATAAGATCCTATTGCCTCTCCCACCAATGTTGCATCTGAAATATCGTCAGGCAACAGTAATGGCGCATCCCTTTCTAAAGCAATATCAATTGATACTTTCAAAAATCTGGCAGGGAGCGGTCTATGGTGAAGTAATTCTCCCAAGGTGTTATGCACTTTTCGCTTGCCAACCATGCAATAAGTCGGTGACGATAAATATAGCTGACAAGGTGAAATGCCCTAAACCAATAATAAATATGAAATTGTTAATGTTTATATATGTCAATTAAAAAAATTGTACTAATTCATAATAATATATGTTACCTCAGGAATTTTCTGTTAAAAATCACAATTGATACTATCTTTGTCACTAGTATCCTTGAATCCTAAACCTTGCCTTTCTGACATGTATCTTTCTTTGTCCTTTTTCAACTCACGAACTTTAGCTTTTAATTTTTCTAACTCTTCCATCACTTCTTTATTGCTATGACCTTTCCTCTTTTGATGGTTACCCAAAGATGTTTAAGTCACCCCGAATCCCTTACCCCTCACACGTTCGATATACTCAAGAACATTTAATACTCGACTAAGTATGCTCATGCAATCATGGCCTTCAGCTTGAGTCAAAGATTGAGATAGACTCTCTTGAAATTCATATGCATAGCGAAATAAATTAGTGGTGATTAAACTCATAAGTTCTGTATTTTAATAAACTTTTTTATTTAATTATAGGAATATTGATATACTTATGCATTTCTCATAAATTTGAAGCACGTCTTCCTTAACAACTTCATCCTTACCCACTCGGGCAGCCTTCCGCAGAACATGTTCCCAAAGAGATGTTTCTTGACTTTTCTCCTCTTTTAACTATACATTAAGAGAAATAATAAAATAAATAATAACACATGATGGACAAGTATATCATATCATTTATATATACTTACCAATCTTTGTTGCAAGTGTTCATATCCCATACACCCTTTTCTGTATGGATACAGGGGACTTGATGCTCGTTGGCGATTCACGCCACTCACATCCTGAAAATCTGAGGTTCTTCTTTTTTATTTAAAGGTTTCCCATTTTTCAGGTGAAATCAAGCCTGCATATGTCTTTGGAAGTTCTGCATCGATAAAACTGTTATCGGCATCCCTAAGAAACTTGTTTGTCAAAAAAGATCGAAACCCTCTTAGTCTTTTTCCGGTCAATTGAAGATAATATGATTTTTTTATCATCATCAATGTTAAAAGACCTCTACAAAAAAACATACATAGAGTGCGTTAGTAATTTATATACATAAGCGTCAACAAAAATGAAAGACATCACATATCTCACATGTATTTCAGTCCATATTTTTTCTTTAACCGGTTTCAGCTCACGCCTTCTCCATCATCACAAGTTATTAGAACTTCTCTCCTCACAATGAAACCAATGTAACTTGTCAACATTGAACTGTTAGGCTTAATTAGTTGTTTATCTTCATTCCAATGTACGTCAAATTTGATACCTTTATCTCTTGCACAAATTATTGACTTCATAATTGTTATTCCTCGTCTAATATCATACTCCACATCACGAGTTGATTCATTTCCATCAATATTAGAAGTGGGATGTGATTTTTCCTCATTAGTAGCAATTTCACCTGTAATATTAAAGAAAAACATTAACACCATATAAAACTCAAGTAGCATTGAATGAATAAACACAATATAAAAATATAAACACAATATAAAACCATAAACACAATATAAAAACAAAAACACAATTTTATTAAATGACAGAACATATAACATTTTACTAGTACCTTTTTCACTAACATCTCTTTCGTTTCTTGGTTGGAATATGAATTACTTGGCTCTTAACAACTCGTACAGATGGATTGATCCAAATTCCCTCATTATAATCATTTCTAATATATAATTCATCTGCTATAATGTTCTCATCTTGATCATTTCGTGCATACGACTCATTCCCTCTAACATATGACTCATTCTCAACATCAATATCACTTTGATTTACACTGTTATCATCAATCACTTTGTTAGATAAAAGCATTATAGACCATTTCGTAATTGTCGGGTCAGTGACATAGAACACTTGTTTAGCTTGAGAGGCTAGAATAAAAGGCTCATCTTTGTACCCTACCCTATTAAGATCCACTTGTAAAAATCTCGACTTATTCATTCTTATGTCGCTATTATGTACCCACTTGCAACCAAAGATATGCATCTGAAACTTCTCGTAATCAAACACCCAAATATGCTCGATAACCCCAAAATATGATAGATTTTCATATTTTGGGTTCTAAGATATTCATATTTGAAATGTGCATTGCTTCATCCAAAACATGCAGTTGAAATCAGAATTGAAGAGAAGAAAACAGAATCGCGTTGAAGAACTTACAAAATTACAGAAAACTGTTCGAAATCAGAATCGCAGAGAACAAAACAGAATCGCGAAAAACAAAACAGAATTGCGGAAAACGGTTTGAAATTGTTGTTGGAGAATCATTGTTGGAGATTCGTTGTTGGAGAAAGCTGTTCGAAATTGAATTGCAGAGAAACGTTTTTCGTTGGAGAATCGTCGCAGAGAAATATGTTTTCAGAACGAAAATTAAGTTTTAGGGTTTTAGTTTTTTTAATTTAGAGATAAGACATTAATGACCTTAGGAAGCTCTTTTTAGAAATCATTTTCTGATGTATTACCTTTAGTAGTGCTTTCTAATTAAAAGCGCTTCCTGATGTATCCCATATAGCAGCACTTATGGCCTTAAGCAACACTTCTTAAAAGCGCTTTCTAAAGTAGGCCTTTAGCAGCGTTTTTTCTCAAATTTCTTTTAAGGCTATAGCAACGCTTTCTAAAATAAGCCTTTAACAGAGCTTCCTATTGTTGGGCCTATAGCAGCGCTTTGAGTTTAGGCAACACTTCTAGAATTTATTTATTTTTTATTTCAATTTTAATTGATCTTAGGCAGCGCTTTCATAAAGCGCTGACTAAAGTGAGGCTTAGGCAGCGCTTTTTCTTAACTTTAGGCAGCGCTTTTTTCTTAACTTTAGGCAGCATTTTATTTCAAAGCGCTGTCTAATAATTATAATTTAAAATTTTATCCTGATATTTAGCAGCGCTTTCATAAAGCGTTGGCTAAAGTGAGGCTTAGGCAGCGTTTTTTCTTAACTTTAGGCAGCGCTTTTTTCCAAAGCATTGTCTAATATATATAATTTAAAATTTAAAATTGTATGGTGACATATAGCAGCGCTTTGATTTACAAGCGCTGTCTAAAGTGCACTGCCTAAGAGCTGTTTTGGCGTAGTGAGATTAAATGATGGAGATATTATGGTGTATACTACTATGTACCTTAAGTTTCATTTTATAGAGATTAAATGTTGATCTCGATGTTGAATTTCTCTTCTGAAAGATGTTTATAGATAAATAATTATAAAAGCTACGATTTCGGTATGAATATAAGGAATTAATTTGGGTCAATCTAAGAAGGGATAAATATGGCCTTTTTTCATGAATCTGATCAAATCAAATAAAAAAAATGAAATAGAGACTAATAATTTGGCCTAAACAATTGACAAGTAAATATAACACTTCACCAAAACAACAGTAAATTATGAATAAAACAATTACATTATGCTCTAAATGGAATAGTTGTAAAGCTTTTTTGATTCGTTTAATTCATCTTCTCATTCAAAATGAAAGAAAATATAGACTTGAAAACACATGGAAGACTACCATGCATGACAGACATTAAATTCCTGTCCAAAATGAAACTCAATAGCTAAAAAATAAAGTGTCAAAAATATGTTGCAAGTTCATAGTCTTAAGCTTTCTGCAACCATATAAACTCAATTCTTCAAAACCGACCAAACAATGCAACGTTGAAGGTAATTCTTTAACTGTTGTATTTAAGGTTGTCAAGATCGAGATATTACCTAAGATCGGAAGAGAATAGCAAGATCGTAAAATATAAAATCGTAGTTAAGATCAGAAGATCTTACTCAATAACTTTTGTAAGATCGGGAAGGGGTAACAAGATCGTAAAAATAAGATCGCAACAAAAATCGTAAAATCCTATTAAAATGAAAAATTAAAAGTATATATTTGAAGTATTTTTACATCATATATGTAAGTAGACAAGTGTATTCGTGAGAAAATATCTCTTTTTCATATTTTTTAGACATTTATGATTGAAATTTTATTGAACATTTGTTAATGTTTAGACATTATATATATATATATATATATATATATATATATATATATATATATATATATATATATATATATATATATATATATGGTCAATTACTAGGATTATCATAAGTCAAATAGTTAAAACAAACCCTACAAGTGAGAAGTTTATTCTCTAAACCTTAAATCTAAAACTTCATTTCAAATGGCACAAATGTATCTTCGTCGAGTCGTAATTATTGTATCTTTGCATCTTGTCATCCTTCTCACTTTTTAATGGTAGTGGTTGGAAAATAGTCAATCATGGCCGAAGATGACAAAGATCACCCAAAATCAATGATTTATGGGGTTTTCTCGTAATTTAGCTACAACATGTGATTCTATTTAAGATCTGGATTGTTGAGGGTGAATGAGATCGTAAAATTTTAAGATTTTAAGATCTAGATCGAGATCTTGACAACCATGGTTGTATTGTCTAAGTTGAGACTAAGTCTTGTTAGAGACTCACATTCCCAAATATCTAACCAACATAACTCAAATGAAGTTCTCCTCCTGAAAAAGCGCCATCTCCTTCGGTGATCTCTCCTTCTTCCATCTCTCGTCAACCATCTAAAGCCCTATAACATGCTTCTTGTAGTGCCACTTTGTGCATAGTCTATGTCGCCGCTGCATGGGTGCTTCTAAGCTTTGTAACTGCTTTGATCATGTACATACGAAATTCTTCTACTGAGTTATCATCATTTTTTATTTAATTAATGTATATTAATCATGTGCTTTTGTAACTGCTATATTTTTTTACTATTTTATTTTATTGTTTCAGTTTTTAGCAACCTAGTCAATTAGTGGTTGCTATAATTTAGGAGCAACCTAGTAGTAGTTGCTATACTTTAGGAACAAATTAGTTTAATTTTTCAATTCCCTAAAATCCTGGTTACGTGGGATAACTTTCAGTTTTTCCTTTCCATTATTTATTGTAACATTTCTATCGATAAAAAATATACAATTCCTTTCCTTTAATATATTGTTTCTCTACTTCTCTGCCACTATATTTGTTATTTTCTGCCATTAAACTAAAAAGTTGGTATCTAGAGCCTTCTTCTTAGAGGGACCTGTGAGTGAACCCAGTAAAAACCCACCATAATAAACCTTGCTTAAATTCATCAAATAGATGGATTCTGAAACTCCTTACACAAAACTAGCACCGCCTGTGTTTGACGGTGATAATTATCACATATGGGCAGCAAGAATGGAGGCTCACCTAGAAGCAAATGACCTTTGGAAAGCCGTTGAGGAAGACTATGAAGTTCTTCCTTTACCGAACAATCCAACCATGGCTCAGATAAGAAATCACAAGGAGAAGAAAGCAAGAAAGTCAAAAGCAAGAGCTACTCTGTTTGCTGCTGTCTCACAAGACATTTTCACCAGAATCATGACGATCAAATAAGCATTTGAGATCTGGAATTTCCTCAAGGAAGTATATGAAGGAGATGAAAGAATCAAGGGAATGCAAGCAATGAATCTGGTTAGAGAATTTGAGATGCAGAAAATGAAGGAGTCTGAAACAATTAAGGAGTATGCAAACAGACTTCTTAACATTGCTAACAAGGTGAGGTTGTTAGGTTCTGATTTTTCTGATTCACGAATAGTTCAGAAAATACTAGTGACTGCTCCTGAAAAATTTAAAGCTTATATTACTTCATTGGAAAATACTAAGGATCTTTCAAAGATCACATTGGCAGAACTTGTAAGTGCTATGCAGTCCCAAGAGCAGCGAAGGTTGATGAGACAAGATGGTGCAGTCGAAGGTGCTTTACGAGCTAAGCACCACTATGGAGAAACCAGTAGAAATAAGCATGTCAAGAAGAACCAGCCATCAAGCAGCGAAAATAGTGCAAATAACCAAAACAATGGTAGGGGTAAAAAGAAAAACTACCCACCTTGTCAGCATTGCAGAAAGTTGGGTCACCCACCATACAAATGTTGTAAACGACGAGATGCAAAGTGTAGTAAATGCAATCAGCTTGGACATGAAGCTGTAATTTGTAGGATCAAATTTCATCAGCAAACTGAAGCTAATGCCCAAGTTGTTGAGCAAGATGAAGAAGATTATATTTTTGCTGCAACATGCTATTCGACGAGGAGTAATTCTGAATGCTGGTTGATTGATAGTGGTTGTACAAATCACATGACATATGACAAGACTCTATTCAAGGACATGAAGCCCACTAATGTTTCAAAGGTCAGAATAGGGAATGGTGGCTATATTACTGCAAAAGGAAAAGGAACCATTGCAATTTCAACGTGTTCAGGTACCAAAATTATATCTGATGTTCTTTATGTACCTGACATCGACCAAAACTTGTTAAGTGTAGGTCAGTTGATTAAAAAGGGATTTAAAGTATCCTTTGAAAATCAACATTGTCTTATCTACGACACTGCTGGTCGGGAAGTTCTATGGGTTAAAATTAGAGGTAAAAGCTTCTCGTTTGATCCAACAGAGGAGGAGCAGGCGGTCTGTTTTACTTAAGTCAGTCCCACAGAACTCTGGAACAAGAGACTTGGGCATTGTCATTTTGAAAGAATGCTGAACTTGCAAAGAAAAGGCATGTCAAGAGGTCTGCCAATACTTTCTGATAATTTACCAAATTGTAATGCTTGTCAATTTGGTAAACAAATAAGAAAATCATTCCCGAAATCAGCTTGGAGAGCTTCTCAAAAGTTGCAGCTTGTTCACACTGATGTGGCAGGACCCCAAAGAACACCATCACTACAAGGTAGTCTGTACTTCATTCTTTTCATAGATGATTTTACAAGAATGTGCTGGATATTCTTTTTGAAATTTAAGCATGAAGTGGATGGAGTATTTACGAAGTTCAAGAAAATGGTGGAAACTCAAAGTGGCTGCAAGATTCAATGTTTAAGATCTGACAATGGGACAGAGTATACATCAACAAAATTTAATCAATTTTGTGAAGAAGCTGGTATTGAGCATCAACTCACAGCCCCTTACACTCCAGAGCAGAATGGGGTTAGTGAAAGGAGAAATAGATCGGTGATGGAGATGGCTAGATGCATGCTGCATGAGAAGGAGTTGCCAAAAACATTTTAGGCAGAGGCGGCTAACACAACGGTCTTTCTCCAAAATCGGCATCCAACCAAAGTTTTGATGGATAAAACTCCATTTGAGGCTTGGTATGGGTATAAGCCGTCACTAACCTTTCTTAAAGTGTTTGGTTGTGTTTGTTTTGCACATGTTCCACAGGTTAAGCGTGACAAACTTAACAAGAAGGCAACTTCGGGCATCTTTGTAGGTTACAGTTCAGTTTCAAAGGCCTGCAAAGTGTATCATCCTCAAACCGGAAAGATGACTGTTAATAGAGATGTGCACTTTAATGAAGAACAACAATGGAATTGGGAGAACTCACAAAGAACAACTAAACTATTTGGCAACATTGATGATAAGCATCCAGGACAGCAAACAACAGAGTTATTGCAGGATGAATTAGAAGACGACCCTCCAGTCAGAGGCAAAAGGCTGTTATCTGACATCTATCAAAGATGTAATGTAGCAGTTTGTGAACCTGCTAGTTGCGAGGAAGCACAAAAGGACCAGAAATGGAAAATTACAATGGAGGAGGAGATATCCATGATATATAAAAACAAAACATGGGAGCTGGTTGACAAGCCTGAAAATAGAAAAGTCATTGGAGTTAAATGGGTTTTCAGAACAAAGCTTAATGCATATTGCTCAATCAACAAGCACAAGGCCAGACTCGTAGTTAAAGGGTATGCATAAATTTTTGGTGTTGATTATTCTGACACTTTTGCTCCTGTGTCCAGATTAGATACAATTAGATTGGTGTTAGCAGTTGCTGCACAAAATGGCTGGAAAATATTTCAGTTAGATGTTAAATCAACTTTTTTAAATGGAGAGCTACATGAAGAAATATATGTAGACCATCCAGAAGGATTCGTGAAGCAAGGTGAAGAAGATAAAGTCTATCTTCTAAAAAAGGCTCTCTATGGCCTCAAACAAGCGCCAAGGGCTTGGTACAGCAAAATTAATGATCACTTATTGAGCATAGACTTTGCAAAAAGCATATCCGAGTCCACACTTTATGTGAAACACAAGGGAAATAATTTTCTCATAGTTTCCCTCTATGTGGATGATCTTTTAGTGACAGGAGATGACGCAAGGCTAGTTGACGAGTTCAAGCAAAAAATGATGCAAGCTTTTGAAATGACAGATCTTGGTCTCATGACCTATTTTCTTGGAATTGAGATCAAACAAAGTGAGAATGAAGTGTTAATTTGTCAAAGAAAATATGAAAAGGAAATTTTTAAAAAATTTCAAATGGAGGAATGTAAATCTGTTAGCACACCAATGAATCAAAAGGAGAAGTTTAGCAAGGATGATGGTGCTGAAAAATTGATGAAGGATATTACAGAAGCTTGATTGGATGTCTAATGTATCTCACTGCAACAAGGCCGAACATTCTATTTGCGGTAAGTCTCTTGTCTTGTTTTATGCACTGTCCAAGTGAAATTCATTTGCAAGCAGCAAAAAGAATATTGAGATATGTTAAAGGCACTATTGATTATGGAGTCAAATTTGATAAGTGTCAAGAATTCAAGTTGTATGGATTCTCTGATAGTGATTGGGCTGGATCCATTGATGATATGAAGAGCACTTCAGGATACTGTTTCAGCCTAGGCTCAGGAGTATTCTCATGGTGCATAAAGAAGCAAGAAATTGTAGCACAGTCCACCGCTGAGGCTGAATTTATAGTAGCAACAGCCGCTGTAAATCAAGCTTTATGGTTGAAGAAGATTTTATGTGATTTATCTTTGCAGCAGAAGAACAAAACAAAAAATTTTGTTGACAACCAGGTTGTAATTGCTATTGCAAACAATCCAATATGTCACGGGAAGACTAAACATTTCAACATCAAGCTCTATTTTTTGAGAGAGATGCAGCAAAGTGAAGAAGTAAACTTAGTTTACCGCACGTCTGAAGATCAATTGGCTGACATGTTTATAAAGCCATTACCTATCAGCAAATTTGAATATCTAAGGCAACTGATTGGAGTTTGCAGTTCCTAAAGCAAGGAGGAGTATTAATCATGTGCTTTTGTAATTGCTAGATTTTTTTACTATTTTATTTTATTGTTTCAGTTTTTAGCAACCTAGTCAATTAGTGGTTGCTATAATTTAGGAGCAAGCTAGTAGTAGTTGCTATACTTTAGGAACAAATTAGTTTAATTATTCAATTCCCTAAAATCCTGGTTACGTGGGATAACTTTCAGTTTTTCCTTTCCATTATTTATTGTAACATTTCTATCGATCAAAAATATACAATTCCTTTCCTTTAATATACTGTTTCTCTACTTCTCTGCCATTATATTTGTTATTTTCTGCCATTAAACTAACAATGTATCACTTGAATTATTTATTTTGTATTACATAATTTTTTGATACTTAGTTACATGATATTAATGCATCAGGAGAAAAGCACATTGGCGTGTAATGTGGCTCTTTTGCAACTGACTTGTGATTTTTATGAATTTAGGATACTAGAAACTTAAGCATAATCTTTGAAATTCCTTTAAATGAGTGTATGTGTAATGTGGTTCCTGCATGCCGTGTTGATTCTTTTATCAACCGTTCAGAAAAAAAAGCACATTGGCGTGTTCTCTAAGCAGTGAACTGCATTCAAAGGGAAAATTATCTTACATCCTTGATGGAGATAACCTTCGCCATGGACTAAACAAGGATCTTGGTTTTAAATCTGAAGACCGCACTAAAAATATCCCCAGAATTGGTACGCTTTCTTCATATTCATGACGATGATGTAAAAAATGAGGGTACTAACGATTTTCCTATTAACGGTTAGATTAATTCTTTGTGAAAAAATATTGTTTTTTAAATTATTTAAAGTGGTTTAAAACTCTCCAATCTGTCTTTTTTTTCTTTAAGATTGACTTTAACTGATGCGGCATTACACATGACATGCCACATGAATTCTCGTTAGTGGAATTTAAAAGGAGGGACCAAAAATATAGACAAAAAATATTGCGAAAACTATTGTTTGAAGAAAATTTTTGTAGGAATTAAAAAAATCGAAGGTTGTCATATTTATATAGAATAAAAACATATTTAATCTTAAATATTTATCTTGAAGGGTGTGGGTGTACCAGATCCGAGATAATAGAGAGTATATTATAGATTATAATGAATTTTACATTGTGTTATTATGTAGTTGTCATTTGACATTGGGTTATTATGTAGTTGTCATTTGACAACAGTTGTAGTTTTTTCTTTGATTTTAGAATTTCTACGTTAATGTTTGTAATATTATTTTGAATATCTTTTTTCTCAATACTTTGTATTTTTTCAAAAAAAAAAACATGAAAAAAACTATCTCTTTTGTTTTTAGGGTTTTCAGATTTGGATGTTTGAAACGCCTCTTAACAAAGACGAAAGGTCTGTGCTAGACCTAGGGGTGTGCAAATAAACCAGTTCAACTGAACCATTTAAAAAAAAATAGGTGCACCAATTTTAAAAGTCCAGATTATTTGGCATCAAAACTGGCCTAGATCCGTTTTAGTAAAACCCAAAATATTTGGTATCCACTTTAAAAAACCAATTTCATATCCGGTATCCATTTTAAAAACAAAGTTGTAAACCTAATGTATTAATCGATAACCGTCACTTCCTTCATCATCTGAGAGTTTCCCTTCTCTTATTCTACTTCTTCGATTCATTTTTTCAAGATCTACATCATTCACTACATCAGAATCTAGTGTTTCCACTAATTCCTCCAACCTGTTCTCCAATCGTCTTGATTTCATTCTGATACGATCTCCTCTTAAAGTCACAATCCAGTGAGTTTTTCGTCATCTTTCCATGGCCCCGGTGTCAAAAAATACACAAAGATTTTTTCATAGCTCCGGTGCCAGGAAATACCCAGAGGACGAAAATGAAAAGATAAGTTTTTCGGTAAAACTTTGCTTCCAAAAGGTCTCAAGGCAATGGAATATACCTATACATGTTCTCGGGAGTTTCAAAGAAATGTAGATAAGCCTAGAAATAAAAAAAGAGTCTGGATAGTTGAATGAGATAAAAAATTAAAAGAAAAATTTTTGTATGAAAAATCATGATTTACTCATTACCACTTGAACCAATTTTAATTTTTTTCTCTTTTATGTATCTTTTTTAAATATATGATCTTTCATTTTTGTTTTCCTACTGTTGGTTTTTTTGTTTTAATAATAACCTATATTGTTAAATAAATTAGAAGGAAAGGGAGTTTTTTATTCCCAGCAAATCAATATATAAATAAGTGTTTCAAATACTAAATTGAAAACTGGTTTGAAAAATATCTAATTTTGTACCGGTTTAAATGAAAAACTGATTTTAAACCAAACCGAACTAAATATAAATTGGTTTTGTGAAAATAAAATGGTTTTATGAAACAGTTATAAAAATCAAACCTAAACCATATATTTGGACCAATTTGAATTGGTTTAAGAACTATGCACACCCCTAGCTAGACCTATTATACAATTCATTATGAACTTTGGCAAAACATGCAATTTTTTTAAATTACATCAAAATAGTCCACATAAATATTCCGAAAAGTATTAGTATTATCGTAACATATAGCCCCACTTTTTAAAGATACGGTAGGATATTACAATAAATTTTGTTGATTGAAAAATAATTATCTTGTAAAATGGAAGATAATGTAATTGAAAGAGACAATTTGATTTTTGTTTTAGAAAAGAAACCCCACCACAAAAATGGAGTGAGTGGTGTTAGTTTAACGGCATGCAAAAGATGACATATCCCACTCCCCATATATTATGTACTTATCAAGATATAATTTCTATTCCATCAATAACATTCCTCAATTTGACGTTTGAAGTGTTGTTGAATTACACCTAAGCAGGCCTGAATTCTATATACAATTAGAATCCATTAGGTGTCTCCTTACTTTAGTGTAATCTTCACCTCCACCATGAGTTTTGGAATGAGACCAATTTGGGATCTTTTTAAAAGGAATAAGAAAATAGTAGAATAATTATAATGGGGTTATTGTGATCTTATTCTAATGTGGTAAAAATAATAATGATATTTATGATATAGATAGATTATCAGGTTGAGATAAGTAGAGGTTCTACGGCCAGAGATGCGGTTGATAAACTGATTGTACACCATCAAACAATTTTATCATTATTTTTGTTGTCATTTTCTCATTTGCTGCTTGATAAAAATTAATTGCTCAAAAAGAGTGCAGTGAAGTGTAAGGTTGATGAAGATTACAGATTTTTGAAAGATAAAAAGTAAATTGTTGAAAAGTAAATTAAATTGAATAAATTTTTTTGATAGGTTTAACTAAAGTTATGAGTGTGTATGGTTTAGGTTGGATTAAGTTTGATCAAATTCATTATCTAACTCTTTCAAATTTTAATAAGTTGGATTTATTCCAACCTGCAATTTCACAATAAAAACTGATTAGGTGAAATTCTCTCTCTCTCTCTCTCTCTCTCTCTCTCTCAAATAGGAGAAAATGATAGGCACCGTCTTCCTTAGTGGTGACCATAGATGCGTCATATCGCCTCATTACTCTCACAAACCTATCTTTCTAGTTTTGGCAATGATTAGAATGGAGGGTGAACAAGATTCTTCTTGACATAACACCTATTCTCACCAAACCACTTTTGGGTCCCTCCTTAGTACCGTAGAAAGAAAAAAAAAATCTCATTAGTGGAGTTAACCTCCAAGTGCCAATAGATAATCTTATGAAGACCCAACCAGTGGGCGTTATCTATGAGGGAGTGATGTTAATAGTCATGATAACCTCTTACTCAAAATTGGTGAACATATGAATACCCCCAAGGTCGTGAACAAATAACAGGTACGTGTAAAAGAATGTGTGGGGTGAATCCTTTAGGAAGACCATGTTAGCTCGTTCCACTTTGAAGCAAGGCTCCATGATCACCTCCCTTTCATTGCATGTTTCATATAGGTTTAGATGTTTCTTGAAGGAGGTTGTAGCGGTAGAAATGTTTAAGACTAAGCCATTGGATCGACTAGACTTATAAAGATCAAAAATAAAATCGCCACCGCGCTTTATTGTTTCCAAAGGAATGGGAAAAAAGCGAATAACCCAAAAAGAAGGGAAAAGATTCAAGGTAAGGGGGTTGGTTATGCAAAGGGAAGGTATTAGCACCTTAAACATCTACGGTACTCTGCAGTAACCTCTTTGTAAAATCTGTGTATGTTGGCTATTAAAAAGAGTTATTTGCATGAATGAATCAATTTGGGAAAAAGAAAGTTTTTTTTTATTATTGCGTTCGCTCAGATCTTCAATCTAGTGCCTACGTATCCCAGGAGGAATCACAACACCCGTAGTTCTTCTTTTAAAACTTTTTAAACACATGTGTGTTGGTTAATTTTATGAGATAAGACACCATCGTCATTGTCCGTGTGGAAAACATACTTACTACCCACAATCATGAGAAAGGAGAATTTGCATCATCTCAAAGTGGAAGATATGGCTTGGATTTTAAAATCAACAATGCCTCACTCAACACCCAAGTGGAAAATATCTCTCTTCACTATATATTATAGAAGTATAGTTGTTTGCATCACTACAAAGATTGACAAGAGTCGAATCTTTTGAGAAAAATTTAAAATGAAATCCAAGATGCCAAAATGATTTGAATGAGATTGATTGACTTTTAGTATTCTCACAAAAAGGTCAAATTATTTTTTAGTTGTTTAAAGTTTGATTAAGAAAAGAATTTTTGAAAAGGCATGGACATAAATCTCAGTTTATTGTGAAAGCAGTTCAAGTTAGAAACAAGAAGAGTTTTCAAAAGGAGAGATAAGATTTTTAAAGAAGATGAAGGAACTATCCTGATGCAAGAAGGAAAAAGCTATTCTGATGCTTGTGATTGTATTAACCTCCTAAGGTCTAATCAACATAAGACGATCAAAAGGGAGATTAATCGTCTCATAGGATCCTAAATGAGCATGGCATTTCAAAGCAAGATAATCCTTCATTTCAAGTATCTTATTTGATCAATATTACACAAAGAAAACACATAAAATATGATGTATAAATTTGATTTAAAATAAATTAAAAGTATGAAGAAATAATAGGAATAAAATCTAATTAAATCCCGAAATACTTATAAAAGCCTAAAGTATTTATTTATTTTTTATATCTCTTTTTATTATTTTTTAATGCCTAAAATAAATAAAAGGAATTTAAACTAAAACAATTAAAAAAAAGAAAGAGAAATATTAAAAAGAATGAAAAAATAGGAGGTGCAAGCCGGATTCAGGGATTTTGTGGCAGTACAGGCGTCAAGCCTGTGCTGAATGGCCCATAGAATTATTGTTTGCCCAAGTTGCAGGCTAACAAAACAAAAGAAAGCAATGGGCCAAGGGGGTGTGGAACGGCTGCCCAAAGCTCAATCTAAGAGAAATTTTTTTTTTTTCAACTTCATTCCAAAAAAAAATGCATGGATTTGCAGTAAACCTTTGTTGACCCAAGCCCAGCATAGCTCCATTAACAAACTAGATTTTAACCTACTATTTCATAACTATTTTATTAAAGAAACAATTAGTGAAAGAAAAACAACTAGAAACGCATCGTTTCAGTGAAAAGGGAATTAGGATTCTTGAAAAAGTGTCGTTTGGACCTCTTCCTCTTGAAACGACCTTCTCTTTCGCCTCCGCCTCCACACTTACAGAGACGACTACCTCAACATATCGACTTCTCCAATGAGTCTCTATCTCATACAAATTCCAGCGAGCCCCGCTCCGTCTTCAAAATCACTCGTGGATTCATCTTTGATTCGCTCAACTTATGACGCCGCACAGCAGAAAAACATACTCCTTTGTTTCAACTTTCCGCCTCTGTTTCGACCTCTTCATTCAACCGTCGTCTCAATGATTCGATCGCTCAACGATTCAACCTCTGAAGCTTCCGTGCACGAATTCCGCTTCAATCACAGTTTCGCGACCTTCGCTCGCTTCCTCGTAGCGCTTCCGTCAGCTTCAAGTTTCGAAACTTCACATTGCCTCTTTGCTCGCTCGCGATTTCGCGTTAAAATCCGATCATGACCTATGTATCTTCGTTGTTCCACTTTCGTCTCTGAGCTCAATCACTTCTCTCATCTTCCTCAATCAGACTTCAAATAAAATAGAAAAAAACAAAGAAAAGAGAGTGAGAAGTACGACCTACCAACCAGAGAATCGTCCGGTGCACCTTCGATCTGAGAAAGCGAGAAAACCAGAGGTAAATGCATTCTTCTTCATCTCCTTAGATTACTCGTTATTTTTTTCGCATTTAAATCTCTTCTATCGCGATGTGTATTGCGTTGGATTGTTGCAGTTGATGTATTGAATGAATAATGATAATAATGTTGCTGCAGTGAAGAACGACGATGATGTAGTGATGATGGAGTATCTGTGATATTGATTATCATCGTAGAGAAGCAGATTCGGATTTGTTGGTGAAGATGAATTGGTGCAGAGAAGCAGTTAGAGAATGAGTTTTGGAGAGATGAAGTTTGGAGAAAAGTGCATAATGAATCGTGGAAACCTCAGAGAGAACTCTGAAGCTTCTCTGAGAAGTCTTTGCAGCAATAGATCCTCCCCCTAGATTGAAACAGAAGCCCAAATTTATAACTGTCGGCGTAGCTTCTCTGAGAAGTTTTCTACAGGTAAAAACATCTCATCCCTTGATTTTAAAAATCTGTTATAACAAATGAATGGTTGGGATTGAATCTTATTTCTCATTTCAAATTCTGTTATGAAGCTTGTTAGAGAAGTTTTTTAAATATACTGAGCTGTAACATCTGATATCAAGCTTGCTCTGAAATTCTCCTTCTGTATTTTTAATTCTCGACTTATTTTCCTCTACACTTTCTACTTTCGGTATTTTTTGTAGATATAATATTTTTCTGATTTTTCTGCTGTCACAATACTTAATGCAGGGCTGATTTATTCTTCTTGAACCAATGCTAGCCCATGGTTCTGCACCAACTTTTATTATTTATTTATTTTTTGGACTGGTTTCTAAATAATGCAGGGTTGCATTTTTGGCAGGCTTGGATAACCGCTTTCATCTTTTGTCTCAATCATTTTGTGAAACTGTTTTGAGCTTTCTGGCCACAGGTTTAGAGCTTGAAGATAGAAGACTAAGTATAGGACAATGTTTTGTTATGTAATTTTCTGACTTTGTAATACAAACATGGATTGTATCTTGTACCTACTCTTAAGAATGAAGAATGAATTTTTGTTGAGATATTCAAGGAAACTTATTTGAACCTTGTATTAATGAAACTTGACGAATGGTGATGAACCAAGTGAAATTCAGTGAACTTTGAAATATGGCATGTTTGTAATCTTCTCTTGAATCATGATGTAAACTTCTAAATTCAAGCAAATAAAATTTTGTCGGCTTTCTAACTTTATAACTTTGATCTTGGAAGTACATTTGCAGGAAATGATGAATACTTTAAGTTTTTTTTTAAATTCCAAATGATGCACTGGAATAAGTTTGAACTTGGATTTCAACTAGAACTTGTCACTTGTAAATTGCATTTCAAGTAAGCCATAAACATGAACTTTCCAAACTCAACTTTTAGTCTTCAATTCAAATCCAAAATAATTTGTAAGCAACCAAATAATTGAATAGGAAACCAAAATTTGCTTACAAAGAACCCTCAATCACATCTTCCATGCCATGATTCATGTTTCACAATTTAATCCACAAAACCGTCCTAGCTTGATAACCATTAATCTTGAAACAAAACCAATGCCTTGAGGAATGAACTAAAGAGGAATGATAGGACTTGAAGTATGAAGTCCAATGAATTTCAATTGAAATTTTGACAAACTCAAGCATGATAAGATGTAAACCCTAGCATGATGAACTTTGTTGAAGAATCGTTATCAATGCTCAAGCAAGATAGGAGAAACTCTAATGTATTTTCTCTTAGTGCATATTGATGAAGAAAGCTTGAGACGTCGAGAGGAATAAAACCTAGCTCAAGGACATTCACAGTGAATTCATGATAAAGTCTTGAGTACACAAGTCAAATCTTAATGCGCTGGTTTCTTGAAGAAATTCAGATGAAGAGAAACTTGTATCTCGAGGAATCTTGCCAAGGAAAATATCCATGATGCTTGTGATCCAAAACTCTGGTTTTATACCAAGAGTGATAAATGGAATAGTGGTATCAACTTGAGAGAGATAGTAACCTCAATTCATAGGGGAAAACCCTAATATCAAGAGCCATTTGAGCCCATGTTTTAATATCTCACATGAATGAAAGATTTATGATGTAAATGCATATGATGTTATGAATGAACAGATTAGGGGAAAAAATGGGGTATGACAGAGGTCACTCTTTGTTTTGAGGTGTAGTGAATCTCAAAGTCCTCCACTTCTAAGCCCTTGGATGAATCATTCGTCATTGATAAATTTTTATTTTCTGAGAAAAACGAGAAAAAACATAGTCAATATCGCTATTATAATCGAAGATGATCTCGTAACTCCTAAATAGTCTTACTTCGAGGAGCATGTAATCGATTGTTCCATTGACTCATCTGGAATTTTTCATGCAATGTTCGTATGTGTAATACGGTGGGAGAACTGACTTGGTTGTTTTGTGTTTGATCGCAATTGTGCGGATAGCAAGAGTCGCCACCAACTTTTCATTTATCTAAAAGGAAAGGTTGAAAAGAACAGGAAAGATCTTTGAGATGTTTTCTTGAGTTCGGGGGGTAGATTATGAAAAGGGAAGGTATTAGCACCCTCTTCATCCGTAGTTATCTACGAGCTCTTAGTTGCTTACTAGATCACTTGCTTTTGTTTGAAAGTGTGCTTGTGATGTGGGTTTTGAAAGTATTTTGAAAATGTGACTTTGTAATGGTTCTCGTTTCTATAAGAACGCGTACAAAGTGTTGTTTTAAAAGTAGTTCAAAAAGGGTGTTTGTGGAGCGTGTTTTTAAAAGTGATTTTGAAAAGGGTTTTCTTTGTAATGGTTCTTGTTTCTATAAGAATGCGTACAAAGTGTTTGTCTTTTGAAAATGTTTCAAAATGAGAGTGTTGGTGTATGAAATGTTTTTGTTGTGAGCAAGCGAGCAACTAGGAGCGAATCTACCTACTCAAAAGATCTTAAATTTTCTTTTCCTCCTCCTTTAGATGTTGCTACCTGACCATTGTTTTGGTAAGAATCCCCATCGTTGGATGTGAATGGACGAGCAAGGGTCATCGTATAGCCATGATAGCAATATTGTGAAAATATCTTAGCAATTCTCTTTGAGGGACTAAGATCATTTTTGAAAGGTAGCTTTGATAGCGTCATCGAGAGACTATGATCTTGTATTTTGATTTGTTTTTTGCTAAGATACCTTACATGCATAACATGGCCATTTTTGTAAGGCAACAAAGTGGGTTTACCCTAAGGGTGTAAGTGTGCAAGTGTATTAATTTACATGCATTGTTTTGTCTTTGAATTAGGGTTTTCTAAGCATTGATTTTATCTTCCCATACAAACCCTAATTACTAGAATTTATATATAAAGCATTAAATTATGGGGAAAAAAATACTAAGCTATTACATCATTTAGGGGAGGGGGTGTACAAATTTACACATGGGGAAATTGCAAGAAAATTAAAACAAAATAATTATTACAACCATATTGAAATAATATACAAGAAATGTAAAATGGACTTGTTTTGTTTTTGTTAAGAAAATAAATAAATTGGCTTAAGAAAATATTTTTGATCTTTTGGTTTAAAAAAAGAGAGATAAAAAAAAGTGTGTAAATATAAAAATGTTTTTTTGGTGTTTTTGGTTATTTAAAAGCTAAAATAACATAAACGAGAGAAAAGGGAGTCATAATCAGCACATTGTTGAAACGAGAAAGAACGGAAGTTCCGACTCTGATACGCTGCAAGAGAGAAAATGTTAGTAGGAAAGTAGAGGGTCAGAAGTTTTGGGCCTAGGTACACCAATTTCCGAGGTTGCCAGGAATACAGGAAAATCTAGAAGTTCTGATTGTTGAATGGGTTCAGAAGCTATAGCATAGCTGGGAACCTAGAAGTTCATATATCACTGGTAAGTCAAAAGTTTTGGTTGCTTGAGAGAGTGAGGTGATAATGTTGTTGGGTAAGGTTGTCTAGAATTTCTGATCTAGGAGTATCGTCTGACATATAAATGGGTAAAAATGTCAATAAATAAACCTAAAAAGATACTTCTAAGGCTAGAACCCAGGACCCTTAGCTCTATTGTCTTATGCGCGTTCTACCAATGGGGTGGTTGTACATCTGGTATTAGAAGCAAAAGCATAAACATGTATTACAAAGTAGACTCTGATGATAAACTCCACCTCTTTCTTCATGCTAATCAGAACATCTGCAACTTAGTCAAATCTCAACAAAACAGAAAACACAGACATAGTAATTATGGTAGTTTTCCATCATGGTTTCAGAAAAAAAATGTCAAGACTATAAATTAGAAACAAGCATGTATCTGCTAATCTTATTTTCCTTAAGAAGTTCTGAACTAATGTTCTTCCTATTTAGGCAGGCAAATACATGAAACCTCTGAATATGTACAACATCAGAATTAGGATGTCTACATTGTATTTTGAACATGCAAGTCTAACAATGCTTAAGTGATATGATGAGAGTAAACAGAAACTTACCTTGCAGCTGGAGAAGGTCCCGTGAACTGGAGCCTGGTTCTGACTGCTTGTAATGTTCTTATCAGCTTCCTCACGTGCTCAGTAGACTGGAACAGCCTTTAACTTGGGTTATGAATGGATGTAAAATTATGGAACAACCAAGAAGCACAGCTCTGACTTTTTGAGGTGGAGATTGATGGAGAACACATTACAGTCTAAAAACAAAAGTTGGGATGGCTTCTGAATGTATTCCTGAAGCTATATGGATGATTTGGTCAAGAAACACTTGAGGGAAATTGGAGTTTGAATGTAAGAATAAAAAACTAGCAGGTTTTATATTTGTGTTTGCAATTTTGGATTCCTGGACTTTTTTAGCAAGGTTTCAAGCTTTTTCTTTTCAATTTTTCCACTAGCCCCTTCACAGTTGCAAATGAAGTTCAATTTATAGGCAAGAACTTTGTAGCTTGGAGAAGTCAAAAGTACCAACATCATGCTAGCGTGCTGGCTTGTTCTTGAAGCAAGATAAAAAGTATGGTGGTTAGCAGCTTTTAGCCTTGCCTAAGTTGGATTTGTAAGCATGAATTAAGGAAAGGTACCCTCCGAGGAAAAATCAAAGGATGGCCCAACATACTTTTGTACAAGAGTTTGCTTTTTCAAGGACAACAATGTACTTCTATGTCACACGTGGAGAAATCCTTTGGATAAAAACTCAAAAGTGGTTGTGAGTAATAAATGATGATGAGATTTATCAAACCAGAAATCCTGTAATATGAGATTATGCATCATAGCTTAATTCTAGATCTGAAGTTCAGCATCAGCGCAACTTAGAACCAAATCTAACTTTTGATCCTTTAATCTCTTTGCTTCAACATGTTCTAAGCGAGTTCTCAGACTTTCCGAAAAACTTATAACACACTTTGTAAATCCTTTTTGAATTTCTCTTGCAACTTTTTACTTAACCTATGTGAAAACTAGCCCAGAAGTTCTAACCAAGTCCTGTTTTTGGAAAGGTCCAGAATTTGCTGAAAGCTTCAGTTTCATGGACGTGTCTTTGAAGAAGTATAGCTTGAAATCCCAACATTTCTAGAAGAAGTTTTTTTCTACAATGTTTTAGATCTCATTGAGATCTAATACTCTTGTGTTAGAAGTTCTTCCAGAATCAGATTGTATCATGGTGATAATCTGGCCAGAAGTTCTGAGCTTGTCATATTTCTTAAACACTTAGAAAAATTCTAAGTATTTAGAGTTTTGACTTTTCCAAAGTAATTTTAACTTTTGATTATCTTTATGAAACAAATCTCATATTCCAACATGTCTTGATGAAATATGACTCTTGAAACTTAATTTTGATCCAAAAGTCAAAGTTTGATTTTTCAGCATGCAATTGACCATTTTGCCCTTGTGAACGACTTTCTTGGAAAATTTGTAATTCAAGACTTGGAATTGGATGGAAGCAAACCTGAGGGTACAAGATGATCCTTTGAGAAATGAGAGGGCAAATTTTGGGGTACAACAACTTCCCCTGTTCAATATTCTTACACTTGAAGAGGTAGATTGGCGAATCTGCCATTCGTGACTTGAAGGTGGAAGATGATTGAACACTAGAGTGCCCCGAAATTTGCACTTGTTGAAGTAATGGTTGATTGTATAGGGAATGGGCTTAAAGATGCTATTTGGATATATGAAAGAGAGTTGTTGGAGATGGGCTTATAGATGCCATCCAAAGGTGATTGTTGACAGAAATTAGACTAAGTCTAAACTTGACTTCGACTGGAAAAGAATCAGAATAAATCTTGGAGCGACTTATCTGAACCAGAAGAAAAGTCTACCAGAAAGAATCAGGATAAACCATTGAGAGATTTAAACTGAACCAACAGTGGTCTAGAAAGAATCTGAATAAATCTTGAAGCGACTTATCTAAACCAGGGAAGATATCTCCGGGAAAGAATCAGGATAAACTGTTAAGAGATTTAAACTGAACCAATAGAGGTCTTGAATTTTCTTCAATTTGTGATGGGCCTGTGTAGGACTACTTCATGATGAATCCGTGTTAAACTTCATCTGGAATTTGAGAAGGAACCTGGGTAGGGTCGCCACAGTTGGTCGTGTAGATAATTATCCTGACTTGTCACCGGTATTAATCTCCGACCTTTTAAAAATTGTTGGCAATAACCATCTGTTGATTAACCTTTTCCTGAAAAATGTTAACTGTATGCAATTTCGTGATGTATGAAGAGCATGGTGAAATAATGTTCTCAAAATAAATGAGATTGTGTCGTGTGCACTTGTCATGTATGTAATATGATATATGAAATGTGAGATATTTATTTGAATGTATCTTTGTCTGGGAAAAAAATCCTTGACAAATGCTGAGGAGTCATTAAATCCGAGACTATTGTCGAAGAGTAGGCGAGTCTTCAAATTTTTCTTAGAATTCCACCAAGGATTCCTGTTTTGTTGTTTGAGGAGAGCTCCGCCGAGAAATGTTGAAAATTCTGTGGAGAGTGTTGATTCTTGCTTAGGGAAAAAGAGTTTAGGAGCCTTGGTTGTCCGTTGCTCTACTGAGGAGTCGAAGTTGAACTGATATCTGGTTGGGTCCAGGCTTCAAAATGTCTTTGAATAAGTGAACTACTATTTGGTCGGATTCCAGGCTTCACAGCACCTTATACTGTTATCTGATCAAAATCTAGGCTTCACAGTGTTTGAAGAAGTGAACTACTATCTTGTCATATTCCAGGTTTTGCAGCATCTTATACTGTTATCTGGTCGAAATCCAGGCTTCACAGTGTCTTTGAAGAAGTGAACTACTATCTGGTCGAATTCCAGGCTTCGCAACACCTTATACTGTTATCTGGTCAAAATCCAGGCTTCATAGTGTTTGAAGAAGTGAACTACTATCTGGTTAAATTCCAGGCTTCGCAGCACCTTATACTGTTATCTGGTCGAAATACAGGCTTCAAAGTAACTTGCTTGGGATTGTAGAGTAGTCTATTAGGGAAGAGGAGTTGTTGTCCTTTGATTTGTAGTAGTCAGAGAGGCAAACTCAAACTGGGGAATCTGTAGTTTGTTGGGGAAATAAACCATGTTGTCGGTTTATTGGAGAGGTGTCTTCTTCACTGGGGAAATCCTCAAGGGTTGTTGAGGTCGACTCAGCTGGTGCGAAGTTTTCAGAGATTGAAACTCTGGTTGGGAGTCATCCCATGAGAAGGATCTTGGGGAGATTTATCACTGCTCCTAGTAGTAAGTGTTGTAGTAATGCCAGAAAATGTTTGCTTGGTTGCATATGACCCTTTATGTGGGAGCCTGTTTGCTCCCAGAGTTAATCTGGTGCACCTTGACGCTTGAAATTTTGATCACAATTCCGGTAGCCCTGAACTTCCTAGAGATGTTTTCTAAGACTGTTGTGGATGAAATCGAAGACCTGACACTGACACCATCTGATACTACTGGCACAGATGAACAAATGGTGGTACTGGAAGTCTTCATAGTGGATATTGTTCAAACCCCTGATCAATATGACATTGCCCCTTGAGTGATACATATGGAGATTTGCTCCTGGTAATTCAGCATTTCTTGAGAGATTTCTTGGAATCTTGACTGGATTGCCCCAGGTATGCTGGATAGTGACATTTCATTCCCCTTTGTTGATAGGAGATTTGTTATTGGAAGTTTCTTCCCACTTGAAGTGATTTTGTTCACTACGAGAGCTTTCGTTCATCGGATATTTGCTGTGTGAATTTCTCTGTTGTCAAACAAATAGCCATATACAAACAGTGATATTCAAGTAATGCAAAGTTTATGCTTGTCTTGAAGTTTTGAAAATGCGTTTTAACAAGTAAAGAAATTTTGCAAGAAAATCCAAACTCAGGATTTAGAGTAAAGCCTTACAGGAGTCAGGATACCTTTTGTAACAGTATGCTTTCGAACTAACCCATGCTTCAATTAGGACTTTTGAAGGGTTGTAGCATGGCTTGGTTCACGGTTTAAGAAGCAAAGTATAAAGGCTCAGAGTGTGTTTGTAGCCACCCTCTCTTCGTGATGTTCTTCAATCCTAAACTCAGCTAATTGTACGTTTGAACTCCAATTGAGTCTGGAATGACGTTTTGGTGATGGTTCGGACAAGTTTAATTTATCAAAAAGCAGGCATTTTTGAAATGTTTTTCATGTTGTCGAGGATTCTTAGCGTCCTCTTTCTTTTGATTTGTTATCCCTAATTTTTTCCTGACAATTCTTGTTTTAAGATTACAGTCAGCAGGATGCCCTAGTTTTTTTTAAGTATCCTTTGTAGTTTTTTGACTTAGTGGGCTTTTCTTTTTTGAGAGATAATGTATGCCTATGTGATAGGGAACCATCACTGTCTTTTGATTCCAGAGGAATGTTTTTAATGTCATTCGTTGTATTACAAGATGAGAGTTTGTTGTTAAACGTGCGTTTGAATCAACTGAGAGACTACTCTGCCCCAGGTTTTGATTAAATGTTTCAAATTGTGCAAAAAATAAAACTTCTACTTCTTTGGCTCGAAGGGGTTGACTAAGGATTATCTTCCTTATAACTCCAGTGTTTTGGATTTGAAAGAACGCATGTACATCGTCAGCAAGGTCTGTCCAAAAGCATACTGTATGAGATTATGGCATTGTTTTCGTCATCCTCCGTCTAAAGGCTTGAAAATTTTAGCAAGAGTTGAATGTCATAAAGAGAATAAAAGCATAGTTTAAATATAGTGAAAACTAATGGATGAATTCAAGACAAACATATGCAATGCATTAATGAAACAAAGTTTGACATTAATATATAATTGTTTGAATAAAAAAAGGAATTACAATTGAAAATCAAATGAACAGAAAATTTCCTCGCCTAGATCGTTGCTTCATGTGGATGCCCTTGAGGGGTGATAGAAAAGTTCCAATTGATCGTCTTGTGTAAACTCCAACGCTCCTTCTTCAATTAGGTCTTGAATCATGTTCTTCAGAGCCCAACAATTGTTCGTGTCGTGCCCGAGACCGTCAGAATGGTAAGCACACCTCTCTTTGGGAGGGTAACTAGGAGAAACAGTGTTAGGATTCTCAGGAGAAGCCTTTAATGTAATTAGCCCTACCTTCAACAAGTGTTGTATCACCTTAGCTAGCGACATGCCAATCCTGGTAAATTGTCTCTTAAGTGTGACCTCTTTGCGTTGATTCCTTTGTTGTTGTTGGCAAGGTTGTGGTTGGACTCAAGACACGGTAGCAATTTCGAACAGTCTATTTTCCACCACACCGGCTCCTTGTCTCATAGGAGGCTGAAAGGTGACTTGATCCCCAATATTGACTGTTTGTTTCATACGGTTGCAACCGCCTTGATGAAGTTGGTTGACAAGAACTTTCAGCTCTCTTATCCTCGAGCCAGATTTTGGACGAGAGCCATCTGGCCCACCAGTTGTCCCATCATTTGGACCTTCATTATGGCTATCTCGATTTGTAGCTGCTCCAGCTGGCCATTTATGTCCTCCTCAAGATTCCCCGTGATCATGCCCCTGGTGAGGAGAGTTTTCACCTCTTCTTGTCCCCTGGACAGATTCAAGAACATCTCTTGAAGTTGGGAATTTTGAGCTTGGATGTCTTTCACCGTTTGTTCCATATTCATCTTATTGAAATAAACAGTAGGAAGATAAGGGGACCTGTATGGGAGAAACTTGTTTATGTTATGATGAGTGAAGATGCATATGAAAATGATTGCAAGTAAATTAGAGATTTAAATTTGCTTTAGACAAAAAGGAACACGCGTTATATTAATAAATCAAAGTTTGAGTACATCATACCTCTTTGGGCTTACAAAGAAAACACAAAAACTCTAAGATAAAAAAGTTGAACGCATCCTCTTTGGTGCGATGTAGGCATCTAGACTCCACTCCTCATGAAGCTACTTGGTGAGTTCCAGAAATTTCTTTTCGCTGGAGTATAATTGGGCCTCGAAAGTGTCTCGCTCCCCCTTAAGCTGTATCCAATCCCTTTGCAAGTCTTCGAGAGAGGTGGGCATGTCAAGATGAAGGATAGTGTATGGGACATCTCCTTCCACAATAGGCTCTATGGTAACTGGGAGAATAGAGGGGTAAGGCATCATAAGACTTTAAGCATGAGCTCATACCCATTTGAGATAAGGCTTAAGAGGGATGGAATTCTTGTGCCCCAGTGTCTTGCTATCAACTCTATGTACCATGCCCCAAGCTCGCATGAACCTTTTGCGGTAATCCTGAGCATCATTCTCGTAGTCGAAGAAGATTCCTTGAATAAGTACATCATGAGGACCATCCCTTCTTGCATACCCAAACTGTCGCAGTTCCAAACAAGGATTATAAGTGATTCCTCCCCTAATGCCTAAAAGAGGGACATTAGGGAATTCTCCGTATCGATCAATGATGATAACATTCTCCGAGAATCGGGGACACCAATGAGTGCCTGAATGTGTAAGAGTTATTAACCTATGAGACCATCTCAAACCCTGTTCATTCTTCAAGACGGATCGGGGTAGGTAAGAAATAAACCACCTAGCCAAAATAGGTGTGCAACACAGAAGGGTTCCTATCCTCTTTATAATGCGAGTATGCAACGAATGTAGGATATCTCCAAGCAGAGTAGGTAGCGGATTACGTGACAGGAAAACCTTAACCGCATTCACGTCTATGAGCTGGTCCGGATTAGGAAACAGTATCAACCCATAGATGAGAAGGTCTAACACCTCTTCAAAATCTTGTAAGTCTAAGGTATCCCAAAAATGATGAGCTTTCTCGAACAAGAACTTAGCCAAAAAAACCCTTGACACCTCTCCTGGTTTCCCAATTGGCTACTATGTCAGACCGTTGTAAGGATAGAGCTTTAGCAATATCTTCAGGTTTAGGGTCTCTTTCCATACCATGGAAAGGTACCTCATTAAGGATAGGCACCCCCAACAGTAGAGAAAACTCATCCATAGTAGGCACTAACTGGTAATCCGGAAAAGTGAAGCAGTGATGTAGAGGGTCAAAGAACAGAAAGAGCACTTTTAACATTTCCTCATCAGGGTTTGAGGTGACCAAGCTGAGAAGTCGTCCATGTCTTCCAGTGAACATAGAACTTTTGGGAACCCTTGATACCAAATCCTTAAGCTGAGGAGGTACTTTTACCAAACTGACTTGGATAGTGAATCTGCGGGAGAAAGCCATGTCTTACAAAACAAGACAAAAATAAATCCTAAGAATCTTTGAAATGGTTAGTATGACATGCTATGTTATGATGTTAGGATTATGCTCAGATATAGCAGATGTAGCAAGCACGAGAAAATCACACAGAGACCTTAGGTTTAAGGCTTGCATGGATTTTAAGGTGATACTCTCTTGAAGTTGGGTTGATTCAACCTGTCCTAAATATAGTAACTTAGTTCTAAGGGATCTCAATATCACCCGTCTTTCCCCCAAATCTCGTTCCGATAGACAATTGACTTGCCACTAAACAAAACTTAAGGGTCAAACCTCATTGAGTGTAGCATCAAGTATCAACCGACTTTGGGTTTACACCAAAGATGGCTATCTCACTACGTCCTAAAAGCCAAGTTGGTCAATTAAGGTGATAAGGTCAGTTGACGCTTCATGATACCATGTAGCGGCCCTGTATTCCCCTTGATTACTCAAGGGCTACCGGTACACATTAAAGTATCGCATCAACGTAGCTACTGTTTCAACCGTGTCAGTATACCCCGCACAGTTCCCTCACAGTTTACTGCTACTTACCTAAAAAAGGTGCCCCAAATCCGGGTGTAGGATTAGAGCAAACCCAAACAAGGAAAATAATGTAAAGCATGCAAGTCAAACAAAGAAAGCAAGTAAATGTGATCTAGCCCTAAGGTAACCCCATTTTTAAGTAATTATCCTCAACAGAGTCGCCAGTTCTGTAATACGGTGGGAGAACTGACTTTGGTTGTTTTGCGTTTGATTGCAATTGTGCGGATGGCAAGAGTCACCACCAACTTTTATTTTATCCAA
Source organism: Vicia faba (assembly GCA_948472305.1). Classification (NCBI taxonomy): domain Eukaryota; kingdom Viridiplantae; phylum Streptophyta; class Magnoliopsida; order Fabales; family Fabaceae; genus Vicia; species Vicia faba. The sequence goes on from CATIWC010001086.1 coordinate 142,424, forward strand.
AAGGAAAGGTTGAAAAGAACAGGAAAGACCTTTGAGATGTTTTCTTGAGTTCGGGGGGTAGATTATGAAAAGGGGAGGTATTAGCACCCTCTTCATCCGTAGTTATCTACGGGCTCTTAGTTGGTTGCTAGATCACTTGCTTTTGTTTGAAAGTGTGCTTGTGATGTGGGTTTTAAAAGTATTTTGAAAATTTTACTTTGTAATGGTTCTCGTTTCTATAAGAATGCGTACAAAGTGTTGTTTTGAAAATAGTTTAAAAAGGGTGTTTGTGGAGCGTGTTTTTGAAAGTGATTTTGAAAAGGGTTTTCTTTGTAATGGTTCTTGTTTCTATAAGAACACGTACTAAGTGTTTTTCTTTTGAAATTTTTTCAAAATTAGAGTGTTGATGTATGAAATGATTTTGTTGTGAGCAAGCGAGCAAATTGGACCGAATCTACCTACTCAAAAGATCTTAAATATTCTTTTTCTCCTTTTTTAGATGTCGCTACCTTACCATTATTTTGGTAAGAAGCCACATCGTTGGATGTGAAGGGACGGGCAAGGGTCATCGTATAGCCATGATACACTATGCCGAAAAAGACTTACGAAAGCTCTTTTTTTGGCCTTTAAAAGCGCTTTTGTAGGTGGCGTTGCTATAGGTTTTAGCAGCGCTTTTTGTTTAATGAAAAGCTCTTTCGTAGGTCTACCTAATACAACACTTTTTCTAAAAAGCGCTCTCTTAAGTAGGCTTTTGGCAGCACTTTCATAGGTATACCTAAGGCAGCGCTTTTTTTTGGAAAAGCGCTCTCATAAGTTTTATTTTAGCAGCGCTTTTTTCTGGAAAAGCGCTATCTCAGGTAGGCTTTTAGCAATGCTTTTTTATGGAAAAGCGCTTTCATATGTGGTCTTTTAGAAGCGCTTTTGCCTGGAAAAGCGCTGTCATGTGTTTACCTTAAACATCGCTTTTTGTGAAAAAGCGCTTTCATAGGTTACCTAAGGCAGCGTTTTTCTTGAAAAAGCGCTTTCATAGGGTGTTTTTTTTAGAGGTATAATTTATATAATTCATATACCTGCATTGTTTGCAGCATATTATTTATATGAACCAGTTGCCATAACCTGTAATTCATAAACCGCGGTAATGCATTGTATACCATTGTAATCCAAAATATATATATACATCATTTTTGTACCTCAAAATATATAAAAACCATTGTTATCAGCATTGTAACTCAAAATCAATCTTACAAAATCAACCCTAACAACAACTAAACCAGTCCTAATGTATGAAAGAAACACGGTCATTTTGATTTGAGGGACTAAGATCTTTTTTGAAAGGAAGCTTTGATAGCGTCATCGAGGGACTATATCTTGTATTTTGATTTGTTTTTTGTTAAGATACCTCACATGCATAACATGGCCATTTTTGTAAGGCAACAAAGTGTGTTTACCCTAAGGGTGTAAGTGTGCAAGTGTATTGATTTACATGCATTGATTTGTCTATGAATTATGGTTTTCTAAGCATTGATTTTATCTTCCCATAAAAACCCAAATTACTAGCATTTGTATATAAAACATTAAATTGCGGAAAATAAAAAATACTAAGCTATTACATCATTTAGGGGAGGGGTGTACAAATTTACACATGGGGAAATTGCAAGAAAATTAAATCTAAATAATTATTACAACCATATTGAAATAATATACAAGAAATGTAAAATGGACTTGTTTTGTTTTTGCTAAGAAAATAAATAAATTGGCTTAAGAAAAATATTTTTGATCTTTTGGTTTAAAAAAAGAGAGATAAAATAAAGTGTGTAAATATAAAAAAAATTTTTTTGGTGTTTTTGGTTATTTAAAAGCTAAAATAACATAAATGAGAGAAAAAGGAGTCAGAATAAGCACATTGCTTAAACGAGAAAGAACGAAAGTTCTGACTCTGATACACTGCAAGAGAGAAAATGTTAGTAGGAAAGTAGAGGGTCAGAAGTTTTGGGCCTGGGTACACCAAGTTCTGAGGTTTCCAGGAATACAGGAAAATCTAGAAGTTCTGATTGTTGAAGGGGTTCATAAGCTATAGTGTAGCTGGGAACCTAGAAGTTCATATATCACTGGTAAGTCAGAAGTTCTGGTTGCTTGAGAGAGTGAGGTGATAATGTTGTTGGGTAAGGTTGTCTAGAAGTTCTGATCTAGGAGTATCGTCTGACAGATAAATGGGTAAAAATGTCAATAAATAAACCTAAAAAGTGCTTTTGAGGCTAGAACCCAAGACCCTTAACTTTATTGCCTTATGCGCGTCCTACCACTGGGGTGGCTGTACATCCGGTATTAGAAGCAAAAGCATAAACATGTATTACAAAGTAGACTCTGATGATAAAATCCACCTCTTTCTTCATGCTAATCAGAACATCGGCAACTTAGTCAAATCTCAACAGAACAGAAAACACCGACATAGTAATTATGGTAGTTTTCCATCATGGTTTCAGAAGAAAAAAATGTTAAGACTATAAATCAGAAACAAGCATGTATCTGCTAATCCTAGTTTCCTTAAGAAGTTCTGAACTGATGTTCTTCCTATTTAGGTAGGCAAATACATGAAACCTCGGAATATGTACAACATCAGAATCAGGATGTCTACATTGTCTTTTGAACATGCAAGTCTAACAATGCTTAAGTGATATGATGAGAGTCAACAGAAACTTACCTTGCAGCTGGAGAAGGTCCTGTGAACTGGAGCCTGGTTCTTACTACTTGTAATGTTCTGATCATATTCCTCACGTGCTCAGTAGACTGGAACAACCTTTAACATGCGTTATGAATGGCTGGAAAATTTTAGAACAGCCAAGAAGCAAAGTTTTGACTTTTTGAGTGGAGATTGATGGAGAATGCGTTACAGTCTGAAAACAAATGTTGGGATGGCTTCTGAATGTATTCCAGAAGCTGTATGGATGATTTGGTCAAGAAACACGTGAGGGAAATTGGAGTTTGGATGTAAGACTCAAAAACTAGCAGGTTTTATATTTGTGTTTGCAGTTTAGGATTACTGTACTTTTTTACCAAGGTTTCAAGCTTTTTCTTTTCAATTTTTCCACCGGCCCCTTCACAGTTGGAAATGAAGTTCAATTTATAGGCAAGAACTTTGTAGCTTAGAGAAGTCAAAAGTACCAACATCATGCTAGCGTACTGGCTTGTTCTTGAAGCAAGATAAAAAAGTATGGTGGTTAGCAGCTTTTAGCCGTGCCTAAGTTGGATTTGTAAGCATGAATTAAGGAAAGGTACCCTCAGAAGAAAAATCAAAGCATGGGCCCAACATACTTTTGCACAAGAGTTTGCTTTTTCAAGGACAACAATGTACTTTTATGTCACACGTGGGGAAATCCTTTGGATAAAAACTCAAAAGTGGTTGTGAGCATTAAATGATGATGAGATTTATCAAACCAGAAATCCTGTAATACGAGATTATGCATCATAGCTTAATTCTGGATCAGAAGTTCAACATCAGCGCAACTTAGAACCAACATCCAACTTCTGATCCTTTAATCTCTTTGCTCCAGCATGTTTTGAGCGAGTTCTAAGACTTTCCAGAAAGCTTATAACACGCTTTGTAAATCCTCTTTGAATTGCTCTTGCAACTTCTGACTGAACCTATGTGAAAACTGGACCAGAAGTTCTAACCAAGTCCTATTTATGGAAAGTTCTAGAATTTGCTGAAAGCTTCAGTTTCATGGACGTGTCTTTTGAAGACGTATAGCTTGAAATCCCAGAATTTCTAGAAGAAGTTCTATTCTATAATGTTTTAGATATCATTGAGATCTAATACTCTTGTGTTAGAAGTTCTTCCAGAATCAACTTGCATCATGGTGATAATTTGGCCAGAAGTTCTGAGCTTGTCATATTTCTTAAACAATTAGAAATTTTTTAAGTATTTAGAGTTTTGACTTTTCCAAAGTAATTTTGACTTTTGATTATCTTGATGAAACAAATCTCATATTCCAACATGTCTTAATGAAATATAATTCTTGAAACTTGATTTTGATCCAAAAGTCAAAGTTTGTAGGACATGGCATCCGCCCGTAGGAACACTATCCAGATTAACCTTGTGAAAGTTCCTCTCCAACTAAAGGACCTGGAATTAAGGGTTCCTGAAAGTTCTCCATTCACTAAAAATCATGGTCGGTTGCTCAACTTGGTCACTGCAAAACCTGATGAAGAATTGTTAAAAGTGTTGTTTCAGTTCTTTGATCCCGCGCACCCTTGTTTCACCTTCCCGGATTACCAGCTAGTACCTACTATGGAGGAATTTTCTCAGTTGTTTGGGGTGCCTATTCTTGATCAGTTACCTTTCAACAGTATAGAAGAACATCCAAATCCTGAAGATATTTCTAGAGCTCTGTCCTTACAACGGTTTGACGTAGTGACAAGTTGGGAAACTAGAGGAAGTGTCCAAGGAATCCCGGTTAAGTTTCTATTCGAGAAGGCTTACCATTTTTAGGATACCCTGGATTTACAAGCTTTCGAAGAGGTGCTGGAAATTCTCGTTTACGGGATGGTACTTTTCCCTAATGCAAATCAACTCATAGATGTGAACACTATTAAGGTTTTTCTGTCTCATAATTTGGTGCCTACATTACTCAGGGATATTCTACACTCTCTGCATGCTCGCACTCTAAAGAGAAAGAGGACCCTCTTGTGTTGCACTTCTCTATTGGCTAGATGGTTTATTTCGCACCTACCCAAGTCTATTTTGAAGAATGAACAGGGTTTGAAATGGTCTCGTAGGCTGATGTCCCTTACACATTCAGACATTCATTGGTGTTCACGGTTCTCGGAAGATGTTACCATCACCGATCGCTGTGGTGAATTCCCTAATTTCCCTCTCTTAGGAATTAGGGGAGGAATCACTTACAACCCTTGTTTGGCATTGCGTCAGTTTGGTTATGCAAGAAGAGATGGTCCTCATGATACGCTTATCCAAGGAATCTCCTTCAACAATGAGAATGATGCTTAGGGATACCGCAAAAGGTTCATAAAAGCTTGGGGCATGGTGCATAAAATTGATAGCAAGATGCTAGGGAACAAGAATTCCATTCCTCTTGAGCCTTATCTCCGATGGGTACGAGCTTGCGCCCAAAGTCTTATGATGCCTTACCCTTCTGACCTACCAATAACTATGGAACCAGTTATTGAAGGAGATACTACTTCCCATGGTAATCATCCTGACATGCCAACTGATCATGAAGAGTTACAGAAGTCTTGGGTTCAACTCAAAGATGAGTGGGATAAGTTTGAAGCTCAGTTCTATGCCAGCGAGAAGAAGGTCCTAAAGCTCACTAGGCTACTTCATGAAGAAAGGAACATAAACGCCTACATTGAACCAAAGAGTATGCGCTCCTGGGAGACCTAGTTTCTTTTTTTTGCTTTAAGTTTTGTTTTGTTTTATTATAAGCCTAAAAGTCATTCTTTGTAACAATTTGAACTTATTAATGCAATTAACGTGTGTTTCTTTTGGTTAAACAAATCTGAGCCCTTAAGAATCATTGAAATCATTGCATACGCATCCCATCCATAGCATTGCATAACCAGGTACCATAATAGGTTTCTCATCTTCTTCGCTGTTTATTTAAGCAATAATGACTTCTGAACAAAGCATCAAAGACCTTCAGGCATAAAATTCCAAATTCCAACAGATGTTCATAAATCTAGCAAAAGGGCAGGAGGACCTGAAGGCCCTCATCTTGAAAAAGAAGAAGAAGAAGAAGAAGCCCGCTGGTATCCCAATATGGGCAGAAGGTTCGGGGGTCCGCTAAAGCAACCAGTCGATTTGACCTCCTCGTCCAAAGAGGGGGAAAATCAAGAGAGAGAAACAAGGGAGGAGAATCCTAGTCCTGAAGTCTCTGACAATGTTACAGACTACAATGATGAGTAGTATCCTCCCACTGAGGATAGGTATAAGCAGTTGGAAGATTGGTTGAGCGCTATGGAAGTCCAGAAAATACCTGGGTTGGACTTTGAAGAACTGGGATTGGTGTCGGGAATGGTCATCCCGCAGAAATTTAAGGCTCCGGTGTTTACAAAGTATGATAGGGTGTCCCGCCCAAAGCTCCATCTCCGTTCCTACGTAAGAAAGATCCAGCCCCACACCGCTGATAGAAATTTGTGGGTTCACTTCTTTCAAGACAGTCTGTCAGGGACTCGGCTTGAATGGTTCTACCAACTAGAGGGAACCAATGTCCGAAACTGGGAAGATCTGGCTGCTGCTTTTTACAAGCAGTATTAATACAACGTCGACCTTGCCGCCACTCGTATTCAGATCTAGAGTATGACCATGGGTGCAGGTAAAGGATTTAAGGACTATGCACAGAAGTGGAGAGACTTGGCTGGGAGAGTCCAACCCCCTTTATTTGATAGGGAGTTGGTCGATATGTTTCTTGGGACGCTATCTGGTCCATTATTTAATCATTTGATCGGCAGCTCATTAGCTGGTTTCACCGAGCTAATTCTAACCATAGAGAGGGTAGAAGCTGGGATTCTGAGCGATACGATACAGAAAGATGCCTCTTCGAGTTTGGTAAAGAAGCCTTTTACTGGTAAGAAGGAAGCTAGTGCCATCTATAGCCCGAGAGGCCAAAGCAGAGCTGAACACCGTCAAACAGTAAGTGCTGTAATGATACCTAGAACTGCAGCTTCTCCACAACGCAACAATCAACAAAGGGTGGAAAGACCACAACGGCAGTTTACCCGGATTAACATGACGTTGGCTGAAGTTCTACCCCATCTACTAAGATCCAACTTGGGAACCTTGAAAGAGGCTCCCAAGAATCTGAATACTACATCTCCTCGGTATAATCCAAATGCTCGGTGTGCCTATCATTCTGAGAGTCCTGGCCACGATACCAATGACTGCTGAGCTCTGAGAAATAAGGTACAGGATTTGGTCGAGGTCAAGGAGATTGAGTTCGATGCTCCGAAAAAGCCCAATGTCATAACTGCTCCCATGCCTAAGCACAATCGTGGAGTTAATGATGTTGATACCGATCTGTTTGTGACCTCAGTTGATGAAGTTTCTACTCCTCTTATGACTATTAAGAAGAATTTGTTGTTGGCTGGTTTATTTTCGGGTTGTGGTGAAGGTTGCCACGTGTGTTCATCTCTGCCTTCTGGTTGACATTTTCTGAAAACAAGTGTCCAACTCCTGATGGACAGGAGAGAGATTTTGTTCAAGAAAACTTTGACTCCAACTATTCCATGTGAAGATATTGCAATTATAAGCATTTCCGCCAATCCTTCCAAGGTCTCCTCGAGAAGACCTGTTAGGATTACATCTGCTCCAAGAGTCGATGCGCTAATAATCACCCTTCCTAGTCCTGTCCCATACGCCTCGGACAAAGCTGTCCCTTGGCATTATGGCGTCGCTGTCTACTATCATGGCATTAAGCAAGACCCGGAGAATGAAGAGGTTAATCCCGATGTTGGTAACATCATTAGGACTAGTAAAATTACCAGAAGTGGAAGGGTTTTCTCCCCCGAGAATTCCCCAAGGACTGTTAATAGGCCTGTTGTTATTTCACCTGCTATTCCTACCTGTGATACGGTGGGAGAACTGACTTGAGGTTTCGCGTTTGTTTTTGCAAATGTTTCGGTTTAGCAAGAGTCGCCACCGACTTTTTATTTTATCCAAAGGAAAGGTCAAAAAGCACAGGAAAGACCTTTGAGATGTTTTCTTGGGTTCGGGGGGGTAGATTATGAAAAGGGAAGGTGTTAGAACTCTTTTCATCCATGGTTATCCATGGGCTCTTAGTTACTTGTTTAGATCACTTGCTTTTGCTTTTCAATTGTTTGAAATGGTGCTTTGTATGTGGTTTTGAAAATATTTTGAAAAGAGGCCATCATTGTGGCAACCTTTGTAATGATTCTTGTTTGAATATATACAAAGGTGTATTGTCTTTTGAAAAGATGTTTCAATGTTTGAAAGTTTGAAAGTTCGTTTTGGGAAATGTTTTGAAATTGTGTTGTGATGTGTTTTTGAAAATAACAACGATGTTTGCAAGTTTTATTCAAGTAACTAAGAGTTGTCCACCCTATCTACTAAAGAGTCTTTCCTACACATTTTTAACCCTTTTGACAGTGTTTTTTTACCATTGCATTTGGTAAACAACCTCGTATTTGGATGTTAAACGGGACAGGCGCGGGTCATCGTATTGACTATGATAGCAATTGTGCTAAGTATCTTTAGCAAATATTTGAGGGACTAGATCATTTTGTATAGGCAACCAAGATAGCGTCATCGAGGGAGTATGATCTTTTGTTTTATTTTTGTTTTGCCAAGATACTCAACATGCATACCATGGCCATTTTAAAGTCAACAATTGTTTGGATATTGCATACAAACCCTAATCTCTATCATGGCATATTTGAAAACTATAAAATGCGTAAAATAAATCTACGCTATTACAACATTATTGGGAGAGGGATACAATTTTGAATGGGGAGTATTTGCAAGAATATAAAACCCTAAGATTAACTATTACATCCAAATTGAATTCTTTGTATCAAACAATAAATAATCAAATATTTAAATAGACAATTAAATAAATATGTGTGATCGGTGGATCTGGAACTGACTGTTTTAAAGCTGGTTCGCGAAATGTCGCGGAAGCAAGAGTCGCCACCGTCTTTTATTTTCTCCAAATGGAAAGGACAAAAGCACAGAAAAATTCCTTAAAGAGATTGCTCTCGGTTCGGGAGGTAGGTTATAGAAAGGGAAGGTATTAGCATCCTTTCTATCCATGGTTATCCATGGGCTCTTAGATACTTGCTCAATATGTTTTCAAAAATGGTTGCTTGCTTTTCAATTGTGGGTTTTAAAAGTTTCTTTGAAAATTTTCAGTTCGACTCGTACGTCAGAGTGTTTGAAAAATTTGCTTTGAAAGCTTTTGAAAAGTGTTGGTGTGAAAAGATTTCAGTTTGTTTTGAAATTTAGAGCAAGTATCTACGAGAACCTACCTACCCTAAGGAATTCGTCTGTGTAAATGTCCTTTAAAGTAGTGCCATCCCACCATTGAGAGGTAGGTAGCACCACCGTTGGAGGTGTTCGGGTCAATTCGAGTTTATAGGGACATGGTGATCACCAGAGCAATGGGAAGACACCTTAGAAGCTACCCTCATGCCAGGTTCCCGGATCATGAGGACTTACTAAGACATCCTCTACTCGACGATCACCTTTCGAAAGGCAAGGCAACAGTGAGGCGTACCCTAGGGGTGGTGTGTGCGAATTGTGTGTCGTTTTCATTTGCATTTGTCTTGTCATGTTTATCAGTGTTCTACGCTTGATTTTATTTAAGGCCATTCATTCTTTCATGCTTTTGTTAACAGTTTAAAAGATGCGGAAATTAAATCTAAAGCTATTACAAATGGCGCGGGTCCACATGGCCAAAATTAAACCGGACCCGATTTGACAGAAAAATAAATAAGGCGAATAAAAGTGCGAGCAATTGTTTACACGGCTTTGGGACATGTACATAATTATAATAAACGAAATAAAATAAATATGCGGAATAAAAGAATTAAAAAAACATGGGCGTTGGGCCCTTTTGCAAAAATTAAAGTTAATGAGGAATTAAAATTAAAAAATTTAAAAGAAAAATGTTTTTGGGTATTTTTGTGTTTTTTAAGATTTGATAGAAAAAGAATTAATTTCAAATTAAAATAAAACACTAAACCTAGTTCTAATTATTTTTTAAGTTATTAAGAAAAACATATTGAATTTTTAACCTAATTGAAAACCCTAATTTATTTGTGTTCAATAAAATAATATTATGATAAAAAGGAAAAATTAAAAGGAATGAAAATTGTCAATTAAACCTAATTCTACCTTTTTTATATTTGTTATGAAAAGAATTAAAATTGCAAAAATCCTAATTAAAACTAAATTCATTACATGTTAATTTATTTACAAGAAAATATCAAAATAAATAATCATTATATTTTTTATCTTTTTCTGAGTTTTTAAGGTATTTTTTGTATTTGGTAAATAATTAATTGAATTAAAACAAATAAAGAAAATAAAATCATAATTGAAAATAAAATAAATAAATAAAATATAGAGAAGCAAACCAGGGGGGGGTTCAGGCCCCAGATGGAGGTAAGGGCTCAGCAATTTGGCCCAACAAGCATGGAAGTTCGCTGACTTTTTCAATTCGTGTATTAGTGCATTGACCAGGACTTAACGTGTTCTTCAGATCCATGCCGTTGGTTTAATCTTCAGGGGCACGTGGACCTCTTGATTGTGAGGGAATATGGTGAACCATAGCACTGAAACTGCATGGGAATTATTATAGCAAAATAATATGGAAATATGCAAGACCTGGGACTTGAACCCAGGTCATGAGGGTTACCAGCGCTTTCTCCAACCAACTGTGCCAATTCGCGTTTTTGTAATATAATTAACAAACAAATAATATAATAGAAAAACAAGATTAGTACTGGAAAACGCGCGAAATTCAAAAGCAACCAACCAATGCGTGCCACGGACTCATCTTCTTCATCGTGTCTGCCTGAAACAAATTTGTCAAATATTTAACGGGGGTTTTAAACCCCCCCAAAATAGGCTTATTTACAGAATAGCGAATAGGCCACATGTGTATATAAATTAAGCGCGACCATTGCAATCTCTTCGTCCAAGCTCCCTGGTTTTGATAATGGTATTATGACTGGCTAATTTTACAGTACCAAGAAATCCCCAATTCAAAATCTTGCAAACCCTAGAACATGAACATGGTGAAATCGCGTGTATGGCATAAAAATGCAATTAAAGGCATTGGTTAGCATCAGAACATTATGAGGAACAAGAATCCATGAATCAAATGTTAAAAAAATGCTTAAAATATGAAACACGATGATCAATATTTTTCTATACAGTTCATGTTCATTCTACCAATTCTTGGAGTCTGAATGGATGCTAACGATTGGAATCGCTTCTGGGAGCCTTGAGGAAGCCTTTGAAACAAGAATTAAGACCTGAATCCTCTTCTAACCACGTTTTCAGAATTGACTTTTATGGAGAAAATTTCAAATTGGTACTAGCCTTTTTTGCGCAGCTGAGAGTGTGTTGGCATTAGGTTTTGACTCAGCACTTATGAGGGAAGGGAATTAGGTCATTAGCTGGCCTTGATCCATGCCCATGAGAGAACTAGTCCTAGGTTTTTCACCATTAACCAACTTTCCCTTTTTTAAGCAAAACCAAGACTTGGTGTACAATCTAACCCTAGCATGAGTTTGTGAGCTGGCACATGATATATGGAAGCTATCCAAATTCAAATGACACTATTCCATTGATTTTTAAATTTTATTTGAATTTTTAAAGATTTAAAATGAATTAAATTATCAAAAATTAAATAAAATAGAAAAATCAATGTTTGATCTTGAAATTAATCATGGGACACGTGTGTGGCATGACAAGGCTGAATCAAGTGGAAGAAAGTGGGCCCTTTTGTCAAAAATTGAAGTTTCAAGGATAGTTGACTTTTGCCATTTCACAAAAATTTCCCAACTTCTCCAATGCATAACTTGCTCAATATTTAAGCTTTTCTCATGTTCTTGGACATTTTGGAAAGGTCTTTGAGTCCTTTAACCAATGCCTTTGGTCCCATGTCATTTTGATTTTCCAATCTCAAGTTATGGCCTTTGACTTAAAGTCCCTTTTTGTTGACTTTTGAAAATGACCTATAATGTTGAAATTGATAACTTTTTGTGAGAGCATTTCTTGGACTTGAAGTATGAATATGAGTTGTAGGAAATGTCTTTCTCTTCAAAATGAGCATTGGATGGAATTTTTCTGATAATCCATGTGAAAGTTATGCCCTGGTCAATTTCAGTTGACTTTTTCAGCTGCCCAAATAAGGAAACTTTTGCATCTTGATGATTTTCTGAGCCAAATTTTGAGAATCATGATCAAGCATTGATCAAATGATGTTTGTGGCTTCAAAATGATATGTTGACCAAAAATTTGAACTTTTGACTGTCAAATGACCATTTTGCCCCTACAGTTGACTGTAGTGCAATTTAGGGTTTTGACTGTGCAATTTTGAGCTGAATTCCTTGAAACTTGATATGAGGATGCTTGACCATGTTTGTAAGCATATGAGACTTGATTGGGCCTTTGAACACTTCCTTTTCTTGATCAGACTCAAAACCCTAATTTTGACTGTTTAGGAGGCCCTTGCACTGTGCAACCCTTGGGGAATTTTGTGACTTGGCTTGGCAATTTCTTGAAGAATATGGGAGGGCAAATTTTGGGGTATAACAGTTGCCCCTGTTCAATCTTCTTAGACCTGAGGATGCAGATTGGCGGACGTGCCTTTCGTAATCCGAGGGTAGAAGATGATTGGACACTAGAGTGCCCAGAAATTTGCGCTCACATATTGGCAGTGATGGTGGAATGGGCTTATAGATTCCATCTGGATGTTTGATTGCGCAAGAGACTCCTTGGCGAGAACCTGTATACCTGCAAAACAGAAAATGAGTACCTGACACGTTGCAGGAGCTGATTTTTAGACGCCTGGTATAGATGTGTCCTGACTGGTTACAGGAGCTGAGTCTGGAGCTTCAAACGGCGATGAAAGAACCAGGGATGGTTACTACCTTAGCATGAATGGTAAGAGAACCTTGGGCGACTTTAACTTCAACAACGCTCGTTGAGAAAAGTCTTGGGTGTCTTTAACTTCAACAACGCTTGTTGAGAAAAATCTTGGGTGTCTTCTACTGGAATAAGAATCAGGGAGATCTTAGGGTCGATCTGACTGAACCAGAGAGGCCTTTGACTGGGTAAGAATCAGGAAAATCTTAGGGTCGACTTAACTGAACCGGTCTAGGTCTTGAAATATCTTCAACTGGATAAGCATCAGGGAGATCTTAGGGTCGATCTGACTGAACCAGAGAAGGCCTTGGACTGGATAAGCATCAGGAAAATCTTAGGATCGATTTAACTGAACCGGTCTAGGTCTTGAAATATCTTCAACTGGATAAGCATCAGGGAGATCTTAGGGTCGATCTGACTGAACCAGAGAAGGCCTTTGACTGGATAAGCATCAGGGAAATCTTAGGGTCGATTTAACTGAACCGGACAAGGTCTTGAAATATCTTCAACTGGATAAGCATCAGGGAGATCTTAGGGTCGATCTGACTGAACCAGAGAAGGCCTTTGACTGGATAAGCATCAGGAAAATCTTAGGGTCGATTTAACTGAACCGGACAAGGTCTTGAAATATCTTCAACTGGATAAGCATCAGGGAGATCTTAGGGTCGATCTGACTGAACCAGAGAAGGCCTTTGACTGGATAAGCATCAGGAAAATCTTAGGGTCGATTTAACTGAACCGGACAAGGTCTTGAAATATCTTCAACTGGATAAGCATCAGGGAGATCTTAGGGTCGATCTGACTGAACCAGAGAAGGCCTTTGACTGGATAAGCATCAGGAAAATCTTAGGGTCGATTTAACTGAACCGGACAAGGTCTTGAAATATCTTCAACTGGATAAGCATCAGGGAGATCTTAGGGTCGATCTGACTGAACCAGAAAAGGCCTTTGACTGGATAAGCATCAGGAAAATCTTAGGGTCGATTTAACTGAACCGGACAAGGTCTTGAAATATCTTCAACTGGAATAAGTGTCAGAACGTCGCCATATCTGGGTCATATCTGAAACTATATCTGGAAGGAAATCTGGAAGCAGCATCAGAACGTCACCATATTTGGATCATATCCGAAACTATATCTAGAAGGAATTCTGGAAGCAGTATCAGAACGTCACCATATCTGGATCATATCCGAAACTATATCTAGAAGGAATTCTGGAAGCAGCATCAGAACGTCGCCATATCTGGGTCATATCTGAAACTATATCTAGAAGGAATTCTGGAAGCAGCATCAGAACGTCACCATATCTGGTTTACATCTGAAACTATATCTAGAATGAGTTGCGATAGTTGATAGTAGTCATTTTTGTATTGATCTTTTTCCTGAAAAGGCAAAACATAATTGTATGCAAAATCATGATGCATGAACTGTATGTCTTCAAAATCAATGAGATTCGTGTAGTATGATGCCTATGCATGCTATAGTGTATGAAGATGTGATGTTTATGAATGTATATTTGTCTAAGAAAATAAATCCTTGACGGGTGCCGGGAAGTCGTATCCTGGGCTGATGTTGAGGAATAGATTTTGCTTCCGCTGGGGATGATAGTTGCAAGTATACCAGTAGGAGAAGATAACTCCGTTGGGGAATGAACCTGGCAAATGACGGATTCTGCGGGGAGAAAAGATACTCTAGTGACCATGCTGAGAAGCAATACTCTGTGGGAAGAGGGATGCCTTGCTGCGTTGTTGATAACTTGCTGAGGATACCGTTGTTATGTTGGAAGTATTGATGGACTTCGCTGGGGATAGGAAAGAACTACGTTGACGACGACCTTTCCTTGGCTTTTGGCTGAGGATAACCCAGTTATATCCTGTTGAGGAAATAACTCTTTAAACCAAGCCGGACGACGCGTTCGTGCTCTGCGAGAGGATAAGCTTCCAGAATCTACTGGGGATAAGCTTGCTGCTTGGGGATATGAATTCCAGCTTTCCTGGGGAGACTAGATTGGACTCTCCTGGGGAAGTATTGAACTGTGTTGGTTATGTTCTTCAATGGACCCTACCTTGACACTTTAGAGGACAGAGCAATCAGATTGCTTAGACCACCCATTATTGCCCCCGTTTCCGATGTGGGATGCTGATAATTGTTGAGGGTCAAACCTTCTTCTAGTAGGCAGATGGCAGGACATAGTCGTACGCTTTAATCCCTAACTTTTGCCTGGACCGCCCTCTCGGGTTTTCAGTCCACCGGGATACCCATTTTTGCCCAAGCCGCCTTTTCAGGTTTTCGACTTGCCGAGTGTACAGATTTTTTTCTTTTCATCCCTTCATTTTGCCCGAACCCTTTTGGTTCGCCGGGAAGCCCTTATTTTTGCCTAGGTGTGTCAACCTAGCGGGTCTTTGATTTTGCGTAGTATTTTTTTCGACTATGTCCACCCTCTCAGGATGTATGGAGGTGCCCCTGTTAGAAGTGTTTTGTCATACCCCAGAAGGTGTTTGATCAGGCAAGATTCGTTGCTGGAATGCCCCGAGTGACTCAGGCAGAGACTTGCCCCAGGCTTTTTGGCCTTTTGAGAGATTCTCTGGATCTTGACTTAACTGCCCCAGATGGTAGACCATGATCATGTCTGCCCCTTGACTGGAGATACTCTTGTTCATTAGACTTTCGTCCTGCGAATTTCTATGCTGTTCAAACAAAAAGTCATATGCAAACAAAGTTATGTCAAAAATGCAAAGCTTATGTCTGTCTTGAAGATTTTGAAAATGCATTCTTTTGCATAAAACAAGTGATTGTTTGTAAAACGTGATGTCAACTCCGTATTTACCGTAGGCCTTCAGGAGTCAGGATACCTTTCGTAACAGTATGCTTTCGAACTAACCCATGTTTCAACTAGGACTTTTGAGGGTTATAACGTGGCCTGGTTCACGGTTTAAGAAACAAAGGATAAAGGCTCAAATTTTATTTGTACCCACCCGCTCTTCGTGATGTTCTCCAAACCTAAACTCAGTTGATCATACGTTAGACCTTGTTTGAGTCTTTGCTTTGATGTTCCAATAATGGTTCGGATATTGATGATTTATTCTGAATAGGCAGTCATCATTTTTTGTCGAGGGTTTGTGGGACCTCTTTCTTTTTGATTTTGTTATCCCTATTTTTTTTGCCTGAACTGTTTCCTTTTTTGGAATTACAGTCAGCGGGATGCCCCAGTTTTGTAAGTCTTCTTCGTTGGCTTTGACTTTTTGGGCTTTTTATTTATGATTTTTTGTTGATAATGACTGCCTATCCTTATGATTATTCGGAACCATCACTGTCTTTCTTCGTTTTGTAAGGATCTCTTTTTTGGTGCCATTCGTTATGCACTCGGATCAACTGAGAGACTACCCTGCCCCAGGTCATGATTGAGGGTTTTGATTTTCGAAAATAAAAACTCCTACTTCTTTGGCTCAGAGGGGTTGACGAGGGATTATCATCCTTATAACTCCAGTGTTTAGGGATTGAAACAATGCATGTACCTCATTAGCGGGGTCTGTTCAAAAGCATATTGTAAAGATCGTGGTATCGTTTTCGTCATCCTCCCTCAAGAGGCTCAGAATTATTAACCAAGAGTTGATCATCAGAAAAAATATGAAAAGAATTTTGAATATAATGAAAACAATTGTATTAATTCCCAAAACAGACGTATGCGATGCATTAATAGAATAAAAGAGTTTGCTATGACAGTAATTGTTTGTATAAGCAAAGAAAAATACAACTCAAAAATTCAAATAAACCAAGGCTTCAACGATTGGGTAACGGAGCAGTGATTATGTTCGGATTCTCGGGCACTTCAAACTGAATCTCCCCGGCGTCGATCATGTCTTGAATTTTGTTCTTGAGAGGCCAGCAGTTGTCCGTAGTATGCCCCGGGCTATCAGAATGATATGCGCACCTATCATTGGGGTGATAGTTGGGAGCAGAAGTGTTCGAATTCCGGAGAGGAGCCCTTAAGGTGATCAGCCCTGCCTTCAACATTTGTTGCAGTGCTTGATCCAGCGACATGTTGAGTTTGGTGTACTGCCGTTTCTCCTTGCGCTGCTGCCCCTGTCCTTGTTGAGCAGGTCCGGGATTGGAGATCTGGATTGCCCCTACCTCATGACGGCTCTTTTTACCGTGCACAGCATTGGATTCTTTCTTTCCAGAAGGTGCAGCCTCTTGAATCTTCCCAGACCGGATGCCAGCTTCTATTCGCTCTCCAGTCAAGATAAGATCTGTGAATCCAGCAGACGAATTCCCAATTAGGTGGTTGTAGAATGGACCAGACAAAGTCCCCAAGAACATATCAACAAGTTCCCGATCAGTCAGAGGTGGTTGTACCCTTCCAGCAAGATCCCTCCATTTCTGTGCATATTCTTTAAAACCTTCACTTGATCCTAACGACATACCCTGGAGTTGGGTACGCGTAGGAGCAAGGTCGGCATTATATTGATACTGCTTGAAGAAAGCAGTAGCCAACTCCTCCCAGTTACGAACCTTGGTCCCATCCAGCTGATAGAACCATTCGAGATGAGTCCCTGAAAGACTCTCCTGGAAGAAGTGGATCCATAAATTCTTATCCGCAGAGTACGGCTGCATTTTCCGAACATAGGACCTTAGATGCAGCTTGGGACAAGACGCCCCGTCATACTTAGAGAAGGATGGTGCTTTGAACTTCCGAGGAATAATCACACCAGTTGACAAACCCAGATCTCCAAAATCCAGCCCAGGTACCTGTTGGATCTCCATAGCATTCAGCTTATCCTCCAACTGTTTGTACTTGTCTTCGGCAGGAGGGTATTGTTCGTCGTTGAAATCTGTCTCGTTGTCGGAGACCACTGGACTAGGCACCTCTCTCTCATGGTGACTGCTTTCCCTCACAGATGGGGTAGTCCTCTCAGCTTCAGTCTGCGGTGTATTCCCAGATCTGCGCCTAGGGCTGAACAAGACAGTCCTCTTCTTCTTCTTGTCCTTCTTCAAGAGCAGAGCCTTCAGATCTTGTTGCCCCTGGGTCAAATTCATGATCAGCTCTTGGAACTGGGCGTTCTGAGCCTGGAGGTCCTTGATAGTCTGCTCGGCTGATAATTCAGGATTCATGACGATCGGCTGAAATAAACAGCGGAGAAGGGTAAGCAACCTGTCAAAGGGATACCTGCAAAGCAATGAGATGTATGACATGCATGTAATGTTTTCAAGGACCTCGCGGGGTAAACAGAGAACTTGTTAGAGTTGAGAACCGGTAACTTGATTGAAGGAACTTCCTGTTGTTGAGAGTCCTTCTTCAAGGGTCAAAGGCTCACCATATCCAGTGGGTCATAGCCCCTGACAACCTTGGCTAGAGGAAAATAAATCCTCTTTGCCCCTGGCTAGACAGTTGGTTCATCATGACCTGCATCACAAGCCCTTGAGATCCTTGAAATGGGTTAGGATGTATGCAATGGTATGATGTCATGCTATGCATGGGGTGATGTAGGTAAACCCTGTTATGAGTCCCAATTAAGGACTATAAACAGACCCTGCAAGAAATTCAGTATACTTCGTTATGAGTCCTAATTAAGGACTATAAACAAAACCTGCAAGAAATTTGGTAAACCTTGTCAAGAGTCCTAGTTAAGGACTATAAACAAAACCTGCAAGTAGTTCATGTGTCAGCTAACAAGCATGCAAGTACAAAGGCACACAAGTCACACAAAAGAGCCCTTAGAGTTTAGGCCAGCATGAGGTCTAGGTATTACCCTCTTGAAGTTGGTGGGTTCAACCTGTCCTAATCAAAGTAACCGGGTTCTAAGGTTCCCAATATCACGGGATTGCTTTCATTGTTCATCGTTTCGATTTAGCCACTGAACTGGCGACCGAAATATTCCAGGAAAGCAACCCTCAATTGAGTGTAGTATCGAGTATCAACCAACCTCGGACTGCACCAAAGTCAGTTATCTCACTACCCTAAAGAGGCCAAGATAGTTCAATTAAGGTTCCTAAGGTCTGTTGATGCTTCACGACACCACGCGGAGGCCCCGTACTCTCCTTGACTGAACTCAAGGGTTACCGGTACACACCAAAGTGCCACATCAACGTAGCAGACTGCTTCAACCATGTCGGTATACCCCGCACAGTTCCCTCACAGCCTTGTTGCTACTTTCTAAGAAGGTATCCCCAGATCCGGGTTAGGACCTATAGAACTCCCAGGACAGTCCCACAATTTAAAGCAAGCAAAGAAAGCAATTGAAAACACAGTGATCTTAGTCCTAAGGTACACCTCACTTTAAGTTAAATCCCCAGCAGAGTCGCCAGTTCTGTGATCGGTGGATCTGGAACTGACTGTTTTAAAGCTGGTTCGCGAAATGTCGCGGAAGCAAGAGTCGCCACCGTCTTTTATTTTCTCCAAATGGAAAGGACAAAAGCACAGAAAAATTCCTTAAAGAGATTGCTCTCGGTTCGGGAGGTAGGTTATAGAAAGGGAAGGTATTAGCACCCTTTCTATCCATGGTTATCCATGGGCTCTTAGATACTTGCTCAATGTGTTTTCAAAAATGGTTGCTTGCTTTTCAATTGTGGGTTTTAAAAGTTTCTTTGAAAATTTTCAGTTCGACTCGTACGTCAGAGTGTTTGAAAAATTTGCTTTGAAAGCTTTTGAAAAGTGTTGGTGTGAAAAGATTTCAGTTTGTTTTGAAATTTAGAGCAAGTATCTACGAGAACCTACCTACCCTAAGGAATTCGTCTGTGTAAATGTCCTTTAAAGTAGTGCCATCCCACCATTGAGAGGTAGGTAGCACCACCGTTGGAGGTGTTCGGGTCAATTCGAGTTTATAGGGACATGGTGATCACCAGAGCAATGGGAAGACACCTTAGAAGCTACCCTCATGCCAGGTTCCCGGATCATGAGGACTTACTAAGACATCCTCTACTCGACGATCACCTTTCGAAAGGCAAGGCAACAGTGAGGCGTACCCTAGGGGTGGTGTGTGCGAATTGTGTGTCATTTTCATTTGCATTTGTCTTGTCATGTTTATCAGTGTTCTACGCTTGATTTTATTTAAGGCCATTCATTCTTTCATGCTTTTGTTAACAGTTTAAAAGATGCGGAAATTAAATCTAAAGCTATTACAAATGGCGCGGGTCCACATGGCCAAAATTAAACCGGACCCGATTTGACAGAAAAATAAATAAGGCGAATAAAAGTGCGAGCAATTGTTTACACGGCTTTGGGACATGTACATAATTATAATAAACGAAATAAAATAAATATGCGGAATAAAAGAATTAAAAAAACATGGGTGTTGGGCCCTTTTGCAAAAATTAAAGTTAATGAGGAATTAAAATTAAAAAATTTAAAAGAAAAATGTTTTTGGGTATTTTTGTGTTTTTTAAGATTTGATAGAAAAAGAATTAATTTCAAATTAAAATAAAACACTAAACCTAGTTCTAATTATTTTTTAAGTTATTAAGAAAAACATATTGAATTTTTAACCTAATTGAAAACCCTAATTTATTTGTGTTCAATAAAATAATATTATGATAAAAAGGAAAAATTAAAAGGAATGAAAATTGTCAATTAAACCTAATTCTACCTTTTTTATATTTGTTATGAAAAGAATTAAAATTGCAAAAATCCTAATTAAAACTAAATTCATTACATGTTAATTTATTTACAAGAAAATATCAAAATAAATAATCATTATATTTTTTATCTTTTTCTGAGTTTTTAAGGTATTTTTTGTATTTGGTAAATAATTAATTGAATTAAAACAAATAAAGAAAATAAAATCATAATTGAAAATAAAATAAATAAAAAAAATATAGAGAAGCAAACCAGGGGGGGGTTCAGGCCCCAGATGGAGGTAAGGGCTCAGCAATTTGGCCCAACAAGCATGGAAGTTCGCTGACTTTTTCAATTCGTGTATTAGTGCATTGACCAGGACTTAACGTGTTCTTCAGATCCATGCCGTTGGTTTAATCTTCAGGGGCACGTGGACCTCTTGATTGTGAGGGAATATGGTGAACCATAGCACTGAAACTGCATGGGAATTATTATAGCAAAATAATATGGAAATATGCAAGACCTGGGACTTGAACCCAGGTCATGAGGGTTACCAGCGCTTTCTCCAACCAACTGTGCCAATTCGCGTTTTTGTAATATAATTAACAAACAAATAATATAATAGAAAAACAAGATTAGTACTGGAAAACGCGCGAAATTCAAAAGCAACCAACCAATGCGTGCCACAGACTCATCTTCTTCATCGTGTCTGCCTGAAACAAATTTGTCAAATATTTAACGGGGGTTTTAAACCCCCCCAAAATAGGCTTATTTATAGAATAGCGAATAGGCCACATGTGTATATAAATTAAGCGCGACCATTGCAATCTCTTCGTCCAAGCTCCCTGGTTTTGATAATGGTATTATGACTGGCTAATTTTACAGTACCAAGAAATCCCCAATTCAAAATCTTGCAAACCCTAGAACATGAACATGGTGAAATCGCGTGTATGGCATAAAAATGCAATTAAAGGCATTGGTTAGCATCAGAACATTATGAGGAACAAGAATCCATGAATCAAATGTTAAAAAAATGCTTAAAATATGAAACACGATGATCAATATTTTTCTATACAGTTCATGTTCATTCTACCAATTCTTGGAGTCTGAATGGATGCTAACGATTGGAATCGCTTCTGGGAGCCTTGAGGAAGCCTTTGAAACAAGAATTAAGACCTGAATCCTCTTCTAACCACGTTTTCAGAATTGACTTTTATGGAGAAAATTTCAAATTGGTACTAGCCTTTTTTTCGCAGCTGAGAGTGTGTTGGCATTAGGTTTTGACTCAGCACTTATGAGGGAAGGGAATTAGGTCATTAGCTGGCCTTGATCCATGCCCATGAGAGAACTAGTCCTAGGTTTTTCACCATTAACCAACTTTCCCTTTTTTAAGCAAAACCAAGACTTGGTGTATAATCTAACCCTAGCATGAGTTTGTGAGCTGGCACATGATATATGGAAGCTATCCAAATTCAAATGACACTATTCCATTGATTTTTAAATTTTATTTGAATTTTTAAAGATTTAAAATGAATTAAATTATCAAAAATTAAATAAAATAGAAAAATCAATGTTTGATCTTGAAATTAATCATGGGACACGTGTGTGGCATGACAAGGCTGAATCAAGTGGAAGAAAGTGGGCCATTTTGTCAAAAATTGAAGTTTCAAGGATAGTTGACTTTTGCCATTTCACAAAAATTTCCCAACTTCTCCAATGCATAACTTGCTCAATATTTAAGCTTTTCTCATGTTCTTGGACATTTTGGAAAGGTCTTTGAGTCCTTTAACCAATGCCTTTGGTCCCATGTCATTTTGATTTTCCAATCTCAAGTTATGGCCTTTGACTTAAAGTCCCTTTTTGTTGACTTTTGAAAATGACCTATAATGTTGAAATTGATAACTTTTTGTGAGAGCATTTCTTGGACTTGAAGTATGAATATGAGTTGTAGGAAATGTCTTTCTCTTCAAAATGAGCTTTGGATGGAATTTTTCTGATAATCCATGTGAAAGTTATGCCCTGGTCAATTTCAGTTGACTTTTTCAGCTGTCCAAATAAGGAAACTTTTGCATCTTGATGATTTTCTGAGCCAAATTTTGAGAATCATGATCAAGCATTGATCAAATGATGTTTGTGGCTTCAAAATGATATGTTGACCAAAAATTTGAACTTTTGACTGTCAAATGACCATTTTGCCCCTACAGTTGACTGTAGTGCAATTTAGGGTTTTGACTGTGCAATTTTGAGCTGAATTCCTTGAAACTTGATATGAGGATGCTTGACCATGTTTGTAAGCATATGAGACTTGATTGGGCCTTTGAACACTTCCTTTTCTTGATCAGACTCAAAACCCTAATTTTGACTGTTTAGGAGGCCCTTGCACTGTGCAACCCTTGGGGAATTTTGTGACTTGGCTTGGCAATTTCTTGAAGAATATGGGAGGGCAAATTTTGGGGTATAAAAATATGCAATATATTATAAATATGTAAAAAATGTCTTTGTTTATTTTTATGTATGTAAAAATAAAATATTTAATGTATTAAAAAAAATAAGAAAATAAAAGGTTATTTTTGTTAAGGGTAAAACCCTAATTTTTTGGTTTAAGAATATGTATATATTATAATATTTGTTTATGTATAATAAAATAAAAATAAAAATATATACAAATATAAAAAAATAAAAATATGTTAGAAAAAATATTATTTAAGTATATAAATAATAAAAATAAAAGTATAATATTTTTTGTAGTATTTACAAGTTTATTTAGAAAAAATAAAAGTATATTATTTAAGAAAACTATTTTTTATGTTAGAAAAAATAATAAAAAATACAAAATAAAATGTGAAAATTTATGAAAATGTTTTTGGTAATTTTTTTATGTTTAGAAAAATAAAATAAAATCAGAAATGTAAACGAAATAGAAAAAATATAAAAAAAATAATGAAATGGCCCAGGGGGTGCAATCAGCAAGCTGGGGGGCGCCAAAAGTGAGAAATAGCCAGGCCCAGCCCAGCTACTTCGTCTTCAACCTTTGTTCAAACAAAAACGCGCGCCTGTGTACAATTTCGTATCTCCTGTTTCAGTGCTTAAAAACAAAAACTTACAACACATAAGTTATGGCATTTTTCTACACGATTCCAACCATATAAAGAACTTAATCTAACTCTCAAAGACCAGAGAGAATTTCTCTGGCCCTAATTTCTAACCTAACTTTTTCAGAATGTTCATCAATCAAATTCTCTCAACACAGTTAACTTAAATGAAATCTATA
This sequence comes from Vicia faba, assembly GCA_948472305.1. Taxonomy (NCBI): domain Eukaryota; kingdom Viridiplantae; phylum Streptophyta; class Magnoliopsida; order Fabales; family Fabaceae; genus Vicia; species Vicia faba. Next base: position 165,856 of record CATIWC010001086.1, read on the forward strand.
CATATGTACAGCTTAAGGGCAATGAGTACTACATTTTTTATTCACAAACCTAAGCCTAATGATTCCTAAATAGAGAGATAGAAAGTTGGAAAATACCTGCTTCAGTTGAACTCGAGTATGGCAATGTGGAGGTTTTCAATGAGGCCTGAGATGTTTGTGAGCTTGCCTGAACTTCCTATGACCTTCCCCAATGCTTTGTTTGCTTTGAGCTTGCTTGAATAAGCCTGTAGAAGTCAACCTGCACAAGCTGAAATCAGAAATGGTGAAGCTTGTAAATGGAGTTACATTCAATGGCCAATGGTTGGGATAGCTCAGGTGGGCTATATGGAATGTATTGGAAGAGGTTTGGGGCAAAACGCACGAGTAGTTTGTGAGATGGAAACAAAAATGCAGAAACTGCCCTGTTTTGCAAGAAGAATGTGTTTTGGAAGGCTTGGGATGTGGATAGCTCGTGTTTCTGGCTCAAGGCAATATGCAAAACTTGTTTGGAATGGTTACCAAGCTTGGCTATAACAGATACAAGAGTTGTGTAGACTTTTGCACATTGACTTGTATTTTAAGAAAGGTGTGAAGTGACCAAGCAAAGAGCCTGTACAGGCATCTTTCCTAGATGCACAAAGTGGTTGTCCTTTGCCTAAGTTTATGGAACTTGTTTTCTGCAAAGAGAGGGGTTCAAGGCTCAAGGGAAACAAGTTGACATAAAGTTGACTTTATGAAAATAAAAATGTTCACTTTTTGCCAAAAATGGATTAAACCCTTGTGTAAACCTCTATTGATCAGAACAAAGCTTCAATCCATTAAATTTGCATTCAATTTTTGAGTGTGGAAGGGTTTAGAGACCTGTATTCAAGTACAAATGAAGCTGGACAGAAATTGCAACTTGTAACATAGTGAAAAATGCCATGGATCAAAGTGACTTTTTTCCAAATTCAAACCTTCGATTCTCCCTAACCACAAATGATTTTGGAGAGTTCTTGGATATTTTGGAAATCTTGTCACATGCTATATAATCCATCTTTGAAATGCATTTTGAAATTCCAATTGGAACTATGTTAAAAATGGCCATGAAGATAGGTCAAAATCGTTCCTAAACTAGGGCAAAATTTCACTAAGTTAGAAAGTTTTTGGACCCTTATTCCAAAAATTATAACTTGAGATCCAATCATCTTTTGGGAAAAATTTGTGAATAAAAGTTGTAGATTTTGCGGAGGACTACAACTTTCATGTTGGAAGTTTTGTTTGAATCCAGTTGCATCATGGTGAAATTGTTGGGCAAAGTTGGGAGAAAATAAGAAAATTTCATAACTTAGAAAAATTCTAAGTTATGAAAATTTTCAATCTTAAACCCTAATTTGCAAAATTAGGTTTCTTGATGAACAAGTTTCATGTTTTGACACATCTTGATGAAAAATGACCCTTGGCACTTGATTTTGATCAAAAAGTCAAAGTTTGACTTTTCAGTGTACAATCAATTTTTAATCAGTTGATTGGAAAATTCATTTGTCAATCCAATGCATTTGAGATCTTTTGAACCTTGTGAATAGGTAAAGATGATGCCATTGAGTCCTTGAATCCATACTTGAACCCAATTTGCCATTGGCTAGGTGAAAAATCAGAAATTTCCCTTATACAGTCAAAACCCTAAAAATGACCATTTTTCCCTTTTGATGATCTGATCAAATTTCTTGAGGAGTTGTGGTTCAAACTTGATCAAATGGTTCATATGAGTCTATAATGTTGATGTGGATAAAAAATTATGAGGTTTGACTGTAAATTGGCCACAATTGACTTTTTCCCCAATATAGTTGATTTCTAGGTCAACTGTCCAATTGACTGGGCAAAAATTTGACTCAAGGCTTGAAACTTGGTGGAGGCAATATTATAAGTCCAAAATGAAGTATGAAAGTCACTTTGAGCATTGGAAGTTCAAAAATCCTTGTGCAAACTCAAACCCTAATTTCAGGTCAACAGTGCAAGGAGATGTCTTGAGCAGAGCAAACCCTAATCCTGTCTGGAGTCCAAGGAGTCTTGTGAGGGGAAATCTTTGATAAAATGAGAGGGAAAATTTTGGGGTAAAACACTTGATACAAATAGTGCAAGGAGAAGTCTTGAGCAGAACTGGAAGTTAAGATCAAACAGCGGTTGATACAAATGTTGCACGACTATCTACTTGTCCATTTCGAATGTCCCTTACAACTCCAACGACGGTGCTACCTACTCCTTAATAGTAGGATAGCCCTGTCTAAAGGAAACGAGAACAAACAATATTTTTTCGAGTAGGTAGAATCTTAAGTACTTGCTCAATAAAAACTTTTCACACAAACACCTTTCAAAAAAAATATCAAAACAAACTTTGTCACATCCTTGAGGACTGATACAAGGTTTATCACGAAGTAAAACATTTTCAAAAACAAGCACACATAGGAAATTTGAAAAAATGAGCAAGTACCTAAGAGCCCGTGGAAAACCACGAATAGAAAGGGTGCTAACACCTTCCCTTTCTATAATCTACCCCCGTACTTAGAAACATCTCGAAAAAGGTTTTTTCTGTTCTTTTTCCTTTTCCTTTGTAGGATGAAATAAAAGTCGGTGGCGACTCTTGCTTATCGCAACATTTGCGAACAAAAAATGCAAACCAGTAAAAACAGTCGGTTCTGCCACCGTTTCACAAAGCCTTTAAACCTAAGGCTCTTGTATTCTTTGTTTGTGTTTGCTATATGTTCAAACATGACATCATGACATCATAACATCTCATTTTCACTAACCTTTTCAAGGATCTTAGGGACATGTGATGCAGGTTTATCATGAACCAAACTTCTAGCAAGGGGAAAGAGGAGTTATTTTCCTCTAGCCAGATGTCGTCAAAATCAAAGTACGCCCTCGTGAGTCAAAAGCTAGGACCCATTTGACAGGTGAGCTTGATTCTTATAGAGGAAAATTCAAAGATGAAGATCTAAAGATCTTCAAACAAAGTTGTAGACTTAACTTCTATTATTTCATATCTTTTTGTTTACCCTGTGAGATCCTTGAAAACATTGCATATGCATCCACATACCATAATATCATCACATAACAGGTATTCCCCAAGACAAGTTTTCTCATCTTCTTGCTATTTATTTCAGTAAAAGGTGGCTCTCGAACAAACCGTCAAAGATCTTCAAGCTCAGAATGCTCAATTTCAACAAATGTTCCTGGATTTATCCAAGGGGAAAGTAGAGCTGAAGACCCTCATCACCAAAGAGAGGAAGAAAAAGACTAAGAAACCAATTGTCATCCTTAATATGGGTAGAAGATTCAAAGGTCCGGTCAGGAGGGCTCTATATGTTGAGGTCCCATCAAATGAAGATGATAACCAAGATGAAGATTATAAGAGTGTGAAATCTGAGGAGAATAACAACCAGGGTTCTGATGAAGCAGACTATTCAGATGAACAATATCCTTCGGCTGATGACAAATACAAACAACTGGAAGATCGTCTCAATGCTTCAGAGATCCAGAGAGTGCGAGGGTTAGATTTTGAAGAGTTGGGCTTAGTCTCAGGAGTGGTTATTCCTTACAAATTCAAGGTCCCTACTTTTGTGAAGTATGATGGTGTTACCTGTCCAAAGCTTCATTTAAGGTCGTATGTTCGGAAGATTCAACCCCATACCGTGAGAGCAAGTCATGGGTTCACTTCTTTCAAGAAAGCTTGTCAGGAACACATTTGGAGTGGTTCTATCAGCTGGAAGGGACCAATATTCGTACTTGAGAAAACTTGGATGCTTCTTTTTACAAATAATACCAATACAATGCTGATCTTGCACCAACTCACGCCCAATTACAAAGTATGACTATGGGCTCGAACAAAGGCTTCAAAGAGTATGCCCAGAAATGGAGGGATCTAGCTGGGAGAGTTCAACATCCTTTATCTGATATGGAGCTGGTTGATATGTTTATGGGAACTTTAACAAGTCCTTTCTTCAATCATCTGATCAGAAGCTCTTCAGTCGGATTCACCGAGTTGATATTAACAGGGGAACAAGTTGAAGGTGGAATCAGGAGTGGAAAAATTTAGGTGGCTACGTCTTCGAGTACTCTAAAGAAGACATCTTCCAAGAAAAAAGAAGCTAATTTTGTGTATGGCCAGAAGGGTCGTGCTAGAAATGATCGCGACCAGTCTCTGAGAGATGTGCTGATTACTAATCATGCGTCAGTACAACAACATCAACAAGGTAATTAGTGTAGGACAGACACACCCAGGAGACAATTTACTAAGATTAACATGCCACTATCTTAAGCATTACAACACCTATTGAAGTCGGAGTTGATAACATTAAGAGATCCGCCTCAGAATCTCAACACTTCCTCCCCTAAGTACAATCCTAATGTAAGATGCGCCTATCATTCCAATAGTCCCAGACACGACACAAATAGCTGATGGGCTTTGAAAAATAAAATTCAAGATATGATTGACAATGAAGAGATTGAATTTGATCCTCCTGAGACCCCCAATGTGATTACTGCTCCTATGCCTAAGCACGACAAAGGCATTGGTGTTATTGATTATGTTTTGTATGTTTCAACTATAAGTGACTTGACTACTCCCCTCCTGGTTATTAAGAAGAATCTATTAGAAGCTGGTATATTTCCTGGTTGCATTGAAAGATGTTATTGCTGCACAGCCCAACCCAATGGCTGCAAACTGCTGAAAGAAGGTATTCAGCGTCTGATGAATAACCACATAATCATAGTTGAGAAGATTCCTTCTATTGAGAATATTTTTCAAGACTTGGTGCTTGAAGAGGTGTCTGTAATTTCTGGAACTCCTCTCAGGATCACTTCCAAGGGCCCCGTAAAAATTACTTCCAAACCCAAAATTACTCCTCTGATAATCACCGCACCCGGACCAATCCCATACTCCTCTGACAAGGTTTCCCCTTGGAATTATGGGGCTGACATCTACTACCATGGCGTCAAGCAAGAACCATTTACTGTTGAAAGTGAAGGTATTGAAGTTACTGATATCAACATTGACAATATTGCTGGGACAAGTAAAGTTACTAGAAGTGGAAGGGTTTTCTCTCCCAAAATCTCTTTGAAGACTGTCGCCACACCAGTTCGTGTTACCGCTATCGAGTTAATTATTGAGACTCGGGGCATAGAACAAGTAACTGAGCCTGCCCAGAGGGAGGCACCTAAAGAAGTTACCACTGAAGATACATCACGACAAGAAATGGAGGAGGTACTGAAAATCATCCGAAAAAGTGACTACAAGATTGTTGAAGTGTTGGGGAAGACTCTCTTCAAGATATCCATGTTGTCCCTATTGTTATGCTCAGAAGCCCATGACCATGATTTGGTGAAGTTCTTAAAATTTTCTCATGACCGCAAGAAATATCTGCTGATCAATTTGAAAAATATGTTGCTAGCCTGACCACTGATAATGGACTAGGCTTTTCTGATGCTAACTTGACTCCCAAAGGAAGGAACCATAACAAGACCCTGTATGTCTCTATTGAATGCATGGCCTCTACCGTAGCTCATGTGTTAGTTGATACGGGTTCCTCATTAAATGTTTTATCAAAGGGTGCTTTATACAGGCTTGGCGGTGAAGGGGTTATGCTGAAACCTAGTGACATTATGGTCAGAGCCTTTGATGGTTCAAAGAGGATGGTACACAGAGAGGTGGATCTCCCGATCAAAGTAGGTTCATATGTCTTAAACTCCACCTTCTATGTGATGGACATTCGTCCGACCCATTCCTGTTTACTTGGACGCCCTTGGATTCATGGGGCAGGCGTTGTTACCTCCATTCTACATCAAAAGCTGAAATATCCCGTGAAAGGAAAGGTTGTCACAGTTTATGGTGAATAAGAGTACTTGGTAAGTCACTTAAACTCATTCAAGTATGTTGAGATGGACGGTGAATTCATCGAGACTCCCTTCCAAACTTTTGAAGTTATTCCTCAAACAAATACCATTATTGAGGACGTTTCTGTTATTCCTAAGGTTACCAGGGTTCCGCCCAGGATGGCTTCTCTGAGGGATGCAAGAGATGTGGTAGAAGAAGGTGATTGTACTACTTGGGGCCAGCTTCCTAACATTCCTTACAAGTCTAACAAATTTGGTTTGGGTTTCGCTGTAGAGGCTCAAAGGGTTGTTTGTCGTGCTTGTGCTGGAAGACCACCATTCCGTGTCAGCAACAATGGAGTCAACGCGGTAGAAGATGCAGATAGTGACTACGACCTAGACAACTGGATTTTTCCCACCACCGGCAATGGGCTCAACAATTGGAAGACTAAAGACGTTATACCAATCTCCTTTAGTCACGAGTAAATGCTATTTTTTGTTTGTTTTTTCTTTCAAGTTTTGGCTATGTAATTTTTTTTTAAACAATAACTTTAAGCCTTGTGCCTTACCTAGGGCATAACAGTCCATTTGTTAGGGTTGTCATTTCATCCGCAAATTTTCATTCAATAAAACATTGGATGTTTGCATTCAAATTTTGTGCTCTATGTCTTTCTTTTACCTTATTACTTTCAAAATAGATATGTGTTCTTACATACACCCACACAACAAATTGTAGATCCACATCCACTCTGGATCCCGTCGATAATAATTTTGCTATTGCAACTTATTACTTTGAAAATCCAATCTACCAAGGCGAGGACGAAGGTGGGGAAGATTGTGAAGTACCTAGAGATCTTGCTAGGCTGTTAATGCAGGACGAAATAGCCATACAACCGCATGAAGAGTCAGTCAAGGTTGTAAACGTGGGTACTAAGAGGACAAGAAAGAAGTCAAGATAGGTGCCAACCTAGAAGACAGTGTTAAGTACAAATTAATCCCGATGTTGCGTGACTATGTTGAGATCTTTGCTTGATCATACGATGACATGCCAGGGCTTGATACTCATATTTTGGTTCACCGTCTAACGATGAAAGAAGGTTGTTCTCCAATAAAGCAGAAGATTCGTCGTATGCGTCCTGAGATGTTTGAAAAGATCAAAGCTGGGGTTATGAAGCAGTTCAAAGCAGGTTTCTTGGTTTCTACGTCTTATCCTCAATGGGTTGCAAATTTGGTTCAAGTAATAAAGAAGGATGGTAAAGTGTGTATATGTGTAGACTATAGGGATCTGAATAGGGCAAGCCCTAAAGATAGGGCAAGCCCTAAAGATGAATTTCCGCTTACACATATTGATGTTCTGGTTGATGTCACCTCTAAACATCAAGTGTTTTCCTTCATGGACAGTTTCTCCAGTAATAATCAAATTAAGATGGCACCTGAAGACATGGAGAAGACTACTTTTGTCACACAGTGGGGCACTTTCTGCTACAAGGTTATGCCTTTTGGGTTAAAGAATGCCGGTGCAACATATCAGCGTGTTATGATAGCTTTGTTCCATGACTTAATACATCACGAGATAGAGGTTTATGTTGACGACATGATAGCCAGATCTCAAACTGAAGAAGAACATCTCGACCACCTACACAAATTGTTTTAAAGATTGAAAAAGTACAAGCTGAGATTGAATCCAAATAAGTGTACCTTTGGGGTAAGATCCGGTAAACTCCTAGGTATTGAGGTTGATCCCGCCAAGGTCAAAGCCATTCAAGAATTGCCAGCTCCCCGTACCAAGAAAGAAGTCAGAGGTTTCCTAGGATGATTAAACTATATTTCCAGATTTATTTCTCATTTGACCGCTACTTGTGAGTCGGTCTTCAAGTTGCTGAAGAAAGACCAAGTAGTAAAGTGGAACAATGATTGTCAGATAGCTTTCAACAAAATCAAGGAGTACCTCCAGGAACCTCCAATTCTGATGCCACCGGTTGAAGGAAGACCTTTGATCATGTACCTAATAGTATTAGAGAACTCAATGGTGTGTGTATTGGGGCAACATGACGAGTCTGATAAAAAAGAGCATGCAATACACTACCTTATCAAAAAGTTTACCAACTGTGAAACAAGATACTCACTGCTTGAGAAAACTTGTTGCGCTTTGGCATGGGCTACTCGCCGACTAAGACAGTATATGTTGACTCATACAACCTTGTTGATCTCTAAGATGGATCATGTTGTACCCCAAAATTTTCCCTCTCATTTCTCAAGAATTTTCTCACAAGATCTTCCATGAACCAAGTTTGAAGCACTGATACATCAATTTGGGTTGGAATTGGCACAAGGGCAAAATGGTCAAAATGCACGCTAAAAAAGTCAAACTTTGACTTTTGGATCAAAATCAAGTTTCAAGAATCATACTTCATCAAGATATGTTAAAATATGAAGTTTGTTTCATTAAGAAAGTCAAAAGTCAAAATTATGTTGAAAAAGTCAAAGTTTTAAACACTTAGAAATTTTTCTAAGTGTTAAGAAAATATGATAAGTTCAGAACTTATGGCCAGATTTTCACCACGATGCAAGTCAATTCTGGAAGAACTTCTTACATAAGAGTTGTAGATCTCAATAAGATCTAAAACATTACAGATCAGAACTTCTCCTAGAAATGCTGGGATTTCAAGTTATAAATCCTTGAAGACACGTCCATAAAACTAAAGCACTCAGTAAATTCTGGGCCTTTCCAAGACAGAATTTGATTAGAACTTCTGGACCAGTTTTCATGAAGGTTCGGTCAGAGTTTGCAAGAGTAATTCAAAGAGGGCCTGCAAAGCATGTTACAAGATTTCTGAAAAGTCTGAGAATTCCTTCAGAACATGCTGGAGCAGGGAGATTCAAAGATCAGAAGTTGGATATTTATTCTAAGTTATGTTGATGCTAAACTTATGATCCAGACTTAAGCTATGATGCAGCTCTTCTATTTTGATAAATCTCATCATCATTTAATGCACACACCCACTTTTGAGTCTTTATCCAAAGGATCTTTCCACGTGTGGCATGAAAGTACCATTATTGTCCTTGAAAAGAAAACTTTTGTACAAAGTTTATGCTGGGCCCATGCTTTATTTTTTCTTCTGGGTGTACTCTTCCATAAATCATGCTTACAAAATCAGATTACGCATGACTAGAAGCTGATAACCACCCCACTTTATGCCTTGAACCATACTTGTTTAAACTTGCTTCAAGAACAAGTCAGCGCCCTAGCATATGATGGATGTACTTTTGACTTCCCCAAGCTCCTAAATCCTTGCCTATAAATTGAACTTCATTTGCAATTGTTAAAGAGATCAGAGATTTGAGAAAAAAGCCTCGAAACCTTGCTGAAATTTTAAGGAACTTGAAACTGCAAACATAAACACAAAAACTTGTTATTTCTGTTTTTTGCATCCAAGATCTAATTTTCCTTGTGCATTTCCCAACCAAATCACCCGCACAACTTCTGATATACATTTAGAAGTCATCCCAACTTCTGTTTTTAGACTGTAACACGTTCTCTATCAATCTCCATTTCAAAAATCAGAACTTTGCTTCTTGGCTATTCCAGAATTTTCCAGCCATTCATAGCTCAAGTTAAAGGTTGTTCCAGCCTTCTGAGCACGTGAGAAAGCTGACCAGAACATCACAGTAGCCTGTGAAGTGGTGAAAAACACAAGAAGGGGGGGTTGAATTGTAAAACTGAAATCTAAAGCAATGAACACGATATTTTTATCCTGGTTCGTTTGATCTCAAACTACTCCAGTCCACCCGTCAAGGTGATTTCGCCTCTCTCCAACGAGGTCTTAATCCACTATATTCAACTGAATATTACAGACTGCTTTAACAACTGCTAAAGCCTTCTTGATTCAAACCACAACCCGGTTTGTCAAGGTAACACTTTCTTACAAAGAGATAAAACAATGTGTGGATGTTTTCTACAAAACTGTATCACAACTGTGATGTATACACAAATTGAAGCTTAGAAACTAGATTGCTAAACAGTAATGGAATATCAGAGTATGTGGTTTAGCAAAACTGGTAGAACGAAGATTATGGTTCAGCTTTTGTGTGTGTAGAGATTTGGAGAGCATTAGCCATTATAATCTTCAAAGCCTTGTTTATATAGCACTTGAGATGATGAACGTTGAATGCAATATTCTTGATTCAATGCTAATAACAAGCTTTCCTTTTTGAGCAGATCTTGTCTGGAATGAGGCCGTTGGAATTAATTAGCTTTCAATGCACAGTACCGTTGCTTACTTAGCGCAAGTTCTGGCTTGGCTCATTCTGATTCTGCTTCGCTGCTGATGAACTATTGAGTTTCTGTATCAGAGTGTTTGAGCGCAGTCTTGTTCATCAGGCTTCAGCATGTACGTGAGTTGATCATCTGATCTTGACGTTCTGATGTAGCAACTTCTGATGCTGGTGTATGAAATCAAATTCTGATGCTGAAAAGATGTGATCTTGCTTATTTCAATCAGTGTATCTGCAAGTCAGAACATAATAATTTTAGGCAGCAGATAGTTCAAACATGAAACATATAAATACTATATCTTTTCACTTTGTTATCATCAAAACTTAAATATAGGGTAGTAGATTCAAACATTGTTCTAACAATCTCCCCCTTTTTGATGATGACAAAAACTAGATATTTTAAATTAAAATAACGTGAAAAGGTATCTGGAATATGTATCAGAATAAGAAGTAAAAGAATAAGGAGTAAGGAAATACTCCCCCTGAGTTTATTACTTCCCTTTGATTATACGTGTTCTTCAGGATCAGATCTTTTTCTTTCTTTGAACATCAGATTATCAGAATCTTTGACTTATCAGAGAGCAGAGCTTCAGAGCTTTTCTTGTCAGAGCTTTGCTTTGGATCAGAGTATTAGGACGATCAGAACTTCATATTGATCAGAGCAACATTGATTAGAGCTTCTAGTCTTCAGAGTGTCCAGGAGCTTCCTTGTGCCTGTAGACTTCAAACAAAACAGAAAAAACATTTCAAGTAATAAAGTTAGAATGTTTGAGAATTTCTGTCTAGTTAGCCGTTATTGATTTAAATATCATTCTTGTTCTCCCCCTTTTTGTCAGCAATCAAAAAGTGTTGGTGATGTGCTAAAACAATTAAGATCAGAAAAACTAATTATATTAAGATAGTTCAGAATCAGAGCAAAAATATTACAAATCATAATCAAAACAGTACATCAGAAAATCAGGAAAACATGAAAAAGGTCATGCATGAAAAAAGATTTAAGGTTGAGGAGGCAAGCGTGTGAACAGGCGCTCCAGCATCGCTTGAATCTTTTCAGAAGTTTCATTTTGCTTATGAACCATGCTGACAACAGTGTCAATCTTGCTGTCCTGCACATCCATTCTTGCTTTCATCTTCTGATCGTTTTCATCCATCCGCTGCTGCAGACGAATGTCATTCAGCCTTAGTTCTTCCAGAGTCTGCCTGTCCAAGGCATCTTGAGAAGCATCAGAAGGAGGAGGCTTCTCAGAACTTTCAGCAACATCTTCTGCTTGACCTTCAGCCTGAATAGTCTTGTCTTCTTCTGATGGTTGCACCTTTGCAGCTTGCTGTTTCTCAGACCAAGGTTCACTGTCTAGAGGGAGCACAACTTCCTGAGGCAGCTGACTTTCAACTTCCTTCAGCAGCTTGCTGAAGTTCTGTTGTGCCTGCTCATAGTTGATATCCTGCAACTTGAGGGCTTCAGCACGTACCCAACGTCTGAACTGTGACCAGAGCTGATCAGAAGCAGCTGGGTCAATCATCCCAGGACAGACTTGCTTCAAAGAAGCAATCCATTGCAGCACAACTGTTTCAAAATTCAAAATACCAGAGCCAACATCTGGTTGCTTTGGTTTTGGGATGGCAATTTTGTGTTTTAGATCAGCAAGACGGTCAAGACTGGTTAAGTCAATGAAAGTCCTGTTGGGGTTTTCAAAGGTTTTCTGAGAGGCTGTTTGTTTTGGAGGAGGGGTATCAGAGTCAGATATTTCGATTGGAGTGGGTGGTGTTTTGGGAGTTTTTGGAGGTTTCGATTCTAATGAGGATGGTAACTGGGGCATGAAAACAGTGGTTCCACATGGCAACTGGATTGCCAGCGGTGATGGTTGAGGTGTGAGGGTCAGATTGATGAGGAGAAGGGGTTTCAGAGTGGTGAAACTCTGTTTGTGGTGAAGGTGGATTAATTTCTGGTTGGGGAGAGGGAGGTGGAATTTCTTATTGCTCAGGGATCAGAGGTTCTTCTGAGAGTGGTTGTTGTTGTGGTTCTGGTTCTGGTTGTTGTTGTTGTTCTGGTTGTGGAGGAGGAACTTTTTGTGGTTCAGAGTTTGGTTGAGCAGAGGCATGTTGACGCTCAATATCAGCCAGCACTTGGTCAAGTGCTGTTGTTGTTGAAATTGTTGGTTGTTTGGGTTGTTTGGTTCTAGGTCTTCTGAGTTTTAATGCCTCAGAAGGGTCTTCTTCTTGTATGGTTTCATCAATGGTAGGGATGGGAATTGATATTCTATGAGAGGTTTGAGGAGGAATAGATGCTGGAATAGTAAAAGATTTTGAAATAGGGGCAGCAGATGAAATACCTCTTTTCTTTGGAGTCTGCTGAGATGATCCTTCTGATGGCGCTTTCCTCTTCTTTGTCTTCTTCAAAGTCACTTCTGGTTGGGGTTGATGCAGATCTCTGATATTCAGCTTTGAATCTGTATCATCTGCCTTGTACGCATCTGGGTACCTGAGAAACATCTCTGGTTTGGATTCCATTTCAGAAAATACCGGAAAATCACTCAGAGGCACTCTTCTGCTGGAGATATCAGCAGTGGAAGTAGCTCTGGGTTCCTTCTGAATATTCTCTATCAGCTTCATCTTTTTCAGATTCTTTGCGTTCAGAGGTTTCCCAATTGTTGGTTCAATAGTGCTCAGCTCCTGAGCTTCTATCAGATGCTCAATCAGTCTATTCTCTGTCAGAATATCTGATATTAGCCTTCCAAAAGGTATCCAGTCCCTCTTGGTTCTTTCTTCTTCCCTTGTTTCTTTCACACTGGTTTTGAGATGGTTGAACAAGAAGTGAGCTAGATTGATCTTTATCTTCTGATCAATAAAGTAGATCAGAAACTGCTGATCCACATTTATATAATCAGGAGAGCTTGTTGGTTTCCTGTGGTTGAAGCATCCCAGAACAATCTTAGCCCATACTCTGCAATGATCCTTCAGATCTTTAATCTTGCTGCTGGGCATCCCAAGAGTGAAAATCCTGTTAGCTACCACACCTGTATCAGCACATCTTTCAGCCATGTCCACACAACGGACGCCACCACCACTTTGACCGATTAGCCTTGCAATGAGATCTTCAGAAATCACAATCTTCTTCCCCATGACAGAGGAGATGACTAGATGTTTTGAAACCTTGGCGTGAATCCAAAATTCCTTGACCAGCGCTGGGAATGTTGGTCCAACCAACCTATCGAAATACCTTTCCCACTTTTGAGCCCTAATTTCTTCAGTTAGGTCAAAACCATTCTCCTTCAAGCTTTCAAAATCAATGATTAACTCAGAGAGCACTTCAAGGTTCTTCACCGGAGTGAGGAGAGTTCTGAGTGGCACTTGATATTGCTCAGAGGTTGCTTTCTTCTGATTACCTGCAGAAACGCTGCTGGAGGATGCCATTGTTCACACTAAAAAGGGTTTTGAGAATGAATTGAAGAAAAAGGTTTGCAAGAGATGAACTCAGAAATATGCAGAAAATGCTTGAGTGTTAGTGAGAAAGCGTAAAGAATAAGAATGAGAGATTAATGTGCTTAAATAGAGTTTTCAAAAATTATTTTGAAAAGTTAAACGTTTTTAAGAGAGAGAAAAAATCATGATTGCCATTTAAAAACATGATTACTTTTCATTAAATGCTTGCTGATTTTGGGGGATTTGAGAAAGATACTTAAAAACGGTTACCAGACATGTGTCTCAATGCACCCAATCAGCGCTTTGCCTTCTCAGAAGCGTGCACGCGTTCTGCTTCAGAGATATGCTGATGATTGGATGACACTTGTTTGATGTAGTGATCAGCACGTCTGTCTTTGAGATTAGACTCTCAGATCTTTAGACTTGCATCTGATACAATCTGCATGTTCTATATTTCTGAAAGGAGATTGATCAGAAGTTCACAGTAAAATAATTACATTCTGAAAGTAAATATATGGAATTAAAACATTTTCACTCTGGGCACACTTTCATGCTGAGATGTTTCAGAATGAAATTAAACCTATCTTCTGAAAGAGGTTTAGTAAAGAGATCAGCCCATTGATGGTCTGTATCTATAAATTTTAAGTTCAAAATACCTTTCTGAATATAGTCCCTAATGAAGTGATGTTTTATTTCTATATGCTTAGCCCTAGAATGTAAAATAGGATTCTTACTTAAGCAAATAGCAGAAGTGTTATCACAAAGTATAGGAATGTTACTCTCAAAAATCTGGAAGTCTTCAAGCTGACTTTTCATCCAGAGCATTTGTGTGCTACATCCTGCTGCTGCTATGTACTCAGCTTCTGCTGTTGACAGAGCAATTGTTGATTGCCTTTTGCTGGACCAAGAGATCAGATTTTCTCCCAGAAACTGGCAGCTTCCAGAAGTACTTTTACGTTCCACTCTGTCTCCAGCAAAATCAGCATCACAGTAGCCTACTAAGCTGTAATCACTAGATTTTCTATAAAACAAACCCAGATTAGTAGTACCTTTCAGATACTTGAAAATTCGCTTAACAGCTGTTAAGTGAGATTCTCTAGGATCTGATTGGAATCTAGCACAGATACAAACACTGAATAATATGTCAGGTCTTGAAGCAGTCAGATAGAGGAGAGAACCAATCATACCTCTGTAGACTTTCTGTTCTACACTTTTGCTTACCTCTTCTCTTTCCAGAATGCACGTGGGATGCATTGGAATCTTTGATGGCTTACATTCTGAGAGGTCAAATTTCTTCAGAAGATCTCTGATGTATTTGCTCTGATGAATGTAAGTTCCTTCTGGAGTTTGATTGATCTGAATTCCTAGAAAGAATTTCAGTTCCCCCATGAGGCTCATCTCAAATTCTGCCTGCATACACTTAGCAAATTTTCTTCCAAGAGAAGGATTAGTAGAACCAAAAATGATATCATCAACATAAATTTGACAGACTAAAATGTCACTCTTAACTGTTTTACAGAATAGAGTAGTGTCCACTTTCCCTCTGGTGAATTCATTTTCAAGCAGAAAGTTACTTAGCCTTTCATACCAAGCTCTGGGAGCTTGTTTCAGACCATACAGTGACTTCTTTAGTTTGAAAACATGTTCTGGATGTTTTGTATTTTCAAAACCTGGGGGTTGGTGAACATAAACTTCTTCTTCTATATAACCATTTAAGAATGCACTTTTGACATCCATCTGATACAGAGTGATGCCTCTATTAACAGCAAATGAAATTAAAAGTCTGATAGATTCTAACCTGGCGACTGGGGCAAAGGTTTCTGTATAGTCTATCCCCTCTTGCTGACTATAACCTTGTGCAACCAGTCGTGCCTTGTTTCTGATGACTTCACCTTGTTCATTTAGCTTGTTTCTGAACACCCATCTTGTTCCAATGACGTTGAATCCTTTTGGTCTGGGAACGAGATCCCATACGTCGTTTCTGGTGAATTGATTCAGCTCTTCTTGCATTGCCAGAATCCAGTCATTGTCCAGAAGTGCTTCATCAATAGAAGACGGTTCAATCAGAGACACAAGTCCCATAAGAGTTTCTTCAGAGTTTCTGAAGCTTGCTCTTGTTCTGATTGGATCTTCCTTTCTTCCTAGGATAGTCTCTTCTGGGTGATCCAAGCTGCTTCTGGGTAATCTCTTCTGAGGTTGATCAGCAGCTGTTGTAGGATTTCTAGCAGTGCTCCTTTCAGATGTTGAAGGAATGTCTGTGTTGAGAGCTTCTGATGACTTGTCTTCAGAACCTGCAAATTCAATTTCTATACCTGCAAAGATTTCATTCTGCTTTGACTTTTCAGAGTCAAGCTTATCATCAAAACGAACACTGATTGATTCTTCCACAATCTGTGTTTCTGTATTGTATACTCTGTACCCTCTTGAGCGTTCAGAGTATCCTAACATAATACACTTCTGTGCCTTAGAGTCAAACTTGTTCAAATAATTCTTTGTATTTAATATAAAGCAAGTACATCCAAATGGATGAAAATATGAAATGTTGGGCTTTCTGTTCTTCCACAATTCATATGGAGTCTTTTCCAGAATAGGTCTTATTGAGATTCTATTCTGAATGTAACACGCTGTGTTTATTGCCTCTGCCCAGAAAGTCTTAGCAACGTTTGTCTCATTGATCATGGTTCTGGCCATTTCTTGCAATGTTCTGGTCTTTCGTTCTACAACTCCATTTTGCTGGGGAGTTCTAGGACAAGAGAAATCATGCAGAATGCCTTTGTCATTAAAGAATGACTCAAAATCTTTATTTTCAAATTCTCCACCATGATCACTTCTGACTTTAACGATTCTAAGATCCTTTTCATTCTGAACTTGGTTACAGAAGGTAACAAACACAGAGTGTGACTCGTCCTTGTGTCTTAGGAACTTTACCCATGTCCATCTGCTATAGTCATCTATGATTACTAACCCATACTTCTTACCACTGACTGAAGCAGTTTTAACTGGTCCAAATAAGTCAATGTGCAGAAGTTCTAATGGCTTAGAGGTGGAAACAACATTTTTGGATTTAAAAGAAGGTTTTGCAAATTTGCCTTTCTGACATGCTTCACACAGAGCATCTGAATTGAACTTCAAATTAGGAAGTCCTCTGACCAGATTGAGTTTGTTAATCTGAGATATTCTTCTCATACTAACATGCCCCAATCTTCTGTGCCAGATCCATTGCTCGTTGTTAACAGACAGAAGACATTTTACGTTCTGACTCTTTAGTTCAGAAAGTTTAATTTTGTAAATGTTGTTTTTCCTCTTACCATTAAACAGGATAGTCCCATCTTTCTGACTAACAGCTTTACATGATTTTTGATTAAAGATTATATCATAACCGTTATCACTTAATTGACTTATGGATAACAGATTATGCATCAATCCATCTACTAGCAGAACATTATTAATAGAGGGAAGATTTCCATTACCTACAGTTCCAGAGCCAATTATCTTTCCCCTCTGATTGCCTCCAAAGCCAACGTGGCCTCCAGGCTTAAGTTCCAGGCTTTGGAACATATGCCTTCTTCCCGTCATGTGTCGTGAGCAGCCAGAGTCCAGGTACCATGACTGGTGTTTCTGACTTGCTGCTAAAGATATCTGCAACATGTATTATTTTGTCCTTAGGTACCCAGATTTTCTTGGGTCCTGACTTGTTAGTTTTACCAAAACTCTGGTTGAATTTTGGTTTCACAGAGTGCTTACTGCTAGTATATTTGATATCATGTGTGTGACCATACACAAAGTGTGAATTTAAAGGAGTGTGTTTAATGGTTAAGTCCATGACATTCTTTGGTGTAGGAACCTTACCTTGGTATCCTATTCCTTTCCTGCCGTTTCTGCTAACTCCATAGATCATTGAAGCCATTCTGCTTCTATCTATGCTTTTAGCTAGGAACTTCTGGAAACTGTGATCATACTCCTTGATGATCTCATCAGCACTGCTGGGAGTTTCAGAAATTGGTTCCTTCTGAGAGTTTTGTAAAGTGTTTTCTAATTTTGAAATCTTATCTCTCAGCTCAGAATTTTCCAATTTGAGACTCTCAGACTTATTAGAGTCAGATTCAAGATTCCTTTTCAGGTCTCTGAATTTAGCTCTAATCTGCTGATAACGTTCCAGAATCTCATTAAGGCTTTCAGCAAGTTCAGCCTTTGTAAAGTTAACAGCGAAGTTAGGAAATACCTCTTCTGTGTCTGATTCTGAGTCTGATTCAGAAGCTTCACTATCTTCTGAAATGTTGGCCATGAGAGCTATGTTTGCCCTTTCATCATCTGATTCTGAGTCAGCTTCAGACGAGTCAGAGTCATCCCATGTGGCCATGAGACTTTTCTTCTTCTCTCTTCCAAACTTCTTTTTGGGCTTTTCCCTCTGAAGCTTTGGGCAGTCACTTTTGTAGTGTCCTTGCTCATTGCACTCGTAGCAGATGATGTCTTTGGTGTTTGGCTTCTTGCTACTGGAGGAGCCTTCAGATCTTCTGTATCCAGAGGAAGAATCTGTCCTTCTGTATCTGGAAGAGGACTCGTTCTGATCAGATCTTCTGGGATTCCTGAACTTCCTTTGTCTTTGCTTCCACAGTTGATTTACTCTTCTGGAGAGAAGGGAAAGTTCGTCTTCTTCTGATGATGATCCATCAGATGTTTCTTCAACTGCCTGCAAAACTTTAGACTCAAATTTTCTGTTAGATTTTAATGCTAAAGGCTTACCTTGCTTCTGAGGCTCATCAGCTTCTAGCTCTATCTCATGACTTCTGAGGGAGCTTATAAGTTCCTCCAGAGTGATTTTGTTGAGATCTTTAGCTAGCTTCAGAGCAGTAACCATAGGCCTCCACTGCTTGGGTAAACTTCTGATTATTTTCTTGACATGGTCAGCAGTAGAGTATCCTTTGTCCAGAACTTTGAGACCAGCTACCAGAATCTGGAATCTAGAGAACATAGTTTCAATGGATTCAGATTCTTCCATTTTGAACGCCTCATACTTCTGAATGAGCGCCAGAGCTTTTGTTTCTTTGACCTGAACGTTGCCCTCGTGCGTCATTCTGAGAGAATCAAAGATATTTTTTGCTGTGTCTCTGTTGGAGATCTTTTCATACTCAGTATAGGAGATGGCACTGAGGAGGATGGTTTTGGCCTTGTGGTGATTCTTGAAGTCACGCTTTTGTTGATCAGACATTGATTTTCTATCAATCTTCTGACCAGTTGCATTCACAGGGTGCGTGTATCCATCTGTCACCATATCCCAAAGATCAGCATCATGTGCTAGAAAGAAGCTTTCAATTCTGTCTTTCCAGTAATCAAAGTTTTCTCCATCAAAGACTGGAGGTTTGCCACTGAATCTGTCTCTGTCCTCATTGTTGTCATTGCTGATGTGAGAATTGTTTCCTGCCATTGTGTTTTTCTGACGCTGGATCTTGTACTGACACGGTTAAGTGTTTTAGCTCAGAACCAGGCGCTCTGATGCCAATTGAAGTGGTGAAAAACACAAGAAGGGGGGGTTGAATTGTAAAACTGAAATCTAAAGCAATGAACACGATATTTTTATCCTGGTTCGTTTGATCTCAAACTACTCCAGTCCACCCGTCAAGGTGATTTCGCCTCTCTCCAACGAGGTCTTAATCCACTATATTCAACTGAATATTACAGACTGCTTTAACAACTGCTAAAGCCTTCTTGATTCAAACCACAACCCGGTTTGTCAAGGTAACACTTTCTTACAAAGAGATAAAACAATGTGTGGATGTTTTCTACAAAACTGTATCACAACTGTGATGTATACACAAATTGAAGCTTAGAAACTAGATTGCTAAACAGTAATGGAATATCAGAGTATGTGGTTTAGCAAAACTGGTAGAACGAAGATTATGGTTCAGCTTTTGTGCGTGTAGAGATTTGGAGAGCATTAGCCATTATAATCTTCAAAGCCTTGTTTATATAGCACTTGAGATGATGAACATTGAATGCAATATTCTTGATTCAATGCTAATAACAAGCTTTCCTTTTTGAGCAGATCTTGTCTGGAATGAGGCCGTTGGAATTAATTAGCTTTCAATGCACAGTACTGTTGCTTACTTAGCGCAAGTTCTGGCTTGGCTCATTCTGATTCTGCTTCGCTGCTGATGAACTATTGAGTTTCTGTATCAGAGTGTTTGAGCGCAGTCTTGTTCATCAGGCTTCAGCATGTACGTGAGTTGATCATCTGATCTTGACGTTCTGATGTAGCAACTTCTGATGCTGGTGTATGAAATCAAATTCTGATGCTGAAAAGATGTGATCTTGCTTATTTCAATCAGCGTATCTGCAAGTCAGAACATAATAATTTTAGGCAGCAGATAGTTCAAACATGAAACATATAAATACTATATCTTTTCACTTTGTTATCATCAAAACTTAAATATAGGGTAGTAGATTCAAACATTGTTCTAACAGCCTGAACCAGACTCTAATTCAGAACAATCTCTAGAAGCAAGGTAAGTTCCTTCTGACTATTATCTCATTACTTAGGCATTATCAAGCTTGCATTTTCAAAGTATAATGTAGACATCCTGACTCTTATTCTATACATATTCATAGATTTCATGTATTTTTGCCTATGTAGAGAGAATTTCAGTTCAGAACTTCTTGAGGAAATTAGGATTCAGAATTAGGATTAGAAAAATTCATGCTTACTTCTGATTTATATTTTTAATACTTTATATTTCTGAAAACATGATGAAACTTTCCATAACTGCTATATTGCATTTACCATTTTTGTTGAGAAATGACTAAATTGCAGGTAGTCTGAATGGCATGGAGGAGATGAAGTTCATCATCAGAACTTATTTTGTGTTATATGTTTATGTTTTTACTTCTAATACCAGATGTATATCCACCCTAGTGGTAAAGAGTGAACGCTTAAGATGTTAGTGTTAAGGGTTGTGAGTTCTAGCCCCAGAAACACCTTTTTTATGTTTATTTCATGACATTTTTACCCGATTAGTTGAGCCAGAACTTCTAGATCAACCCCCTTTTATTTGCTTGTCAAAACAATGATCCTGGACCAGAACTTCTAGGTATTCTCATCCAATAGCATTGACACTTCACTTGCCTATTATGAGAACTTCTAGGTTTCCAATTGCTTTAGAACCTCTAAGCTCTCTCAAACAAGCAAAACTTCTGACCTGCCAATGACATTAGAACTTCTAGACTCCCTCGGCAATCAGAACTTCTAGGTTTTTACTTTGTTCCCAGTGGCCCAAGAGCTTTAATGCATCCGGATCCAGAACTTCTGACCTTCCCCCTTTCTGCTAACATTTTATTTCTGATTTACAGCGCATCTGAAGTCAGAACTTCTGCCCCTTATTTCTGTCCTTTCAGCAATGCGTTGATTCTGATTATTTTCCTTTCTCTTATTATTTTTATCATAACTTTATTTTTATTAGTCAAAAACACCAAAAAATACTTTATATTTATACACTTTGTTTTACTTTCTTTTAGAACAAAAAAGACTAAAAATATTTTCTTAAGCAAATTTATTTATTTCTTAACCAAAACAAAACAAATCTATTTTTATATTTCATTTATTGTACATTATTTCAATATGGTTGTAATATATAATTAGGATTTTAATTTCTTGCAATCCCCATTTGTAAATTTGTACACCCCATCCCCCTAATGATTGTAATAGCGTAGAATATTTATCTTCCGCAATTTATCGCTTTCATATAAATGCTAGTAAAGTAGGATTTGTATGGGAAGATAAAAACAACAAGTAGACAACCCCTAATCAAAGACTAAATGCATGCAAATCAAGCACACTGTTCACACATGCACCCCTAGGGTTACTTCCACTTGTTGCCTAAAAATAGTCATGTTATGCATATGAGACGTTTTAGCAAAAACAATAAAAAATACAAGATCATAGTCCCTCGATGACGCTTCGAATGTTGCCTTTCAAATGATCTTAGTCCCTCAAGAGAAATTGCTAAGATGTCTCACAACATTGCTATCATGACTATACGATGACCCATGCCCGTCCCTTTACATCCAACGATGGGGCTTCTTACCAATCAATGGTAAGATAGCAACATCTAAAGGAGGAGGAAATGAACAAAGACTTTTGAGTAGGTAAAAACATTCTTAGTTGCTTGCTCATTTTCAAAACAAACATCTTTTCAAATGCACCCACACTTTCTATGAAATATTTTCAAAAGTCCAAAACTTTGTATACATTCTTATAAAGACAAGAATCATTACAAAGTTTGCCTAAACAAAGGTGCTTTTCAAAAATACTTTCAAAAACCATCACAAAGCACATTTTCAAATAAAAAGCAAATGATCTAAAAAGAAACTAAGAGCCCATAGATAACTATGGATGAAAAGGGTGCTAACACCTTCCCTTTTCATAATCTACCCCCCGAACTCAAGAAATAATCTCAAAGGTCTTTCCTATTCTTTTCACCCTTTCCTTTATTGGATAAAAGAAAAGTCAGTGGCGACTCTTGCTATCTGCAACAATTGCGATCAAACGCAAAACATCCCAAGTTAGTTCTCCCACCGTATTAGAGATCCCATAAAATACATATTCTAGAAACCCATTCTCTCTAGAAGGATAGGCAGATTGAAAATGGTCTTAACAGAATACGAAATTCAGTACACCACTCAGAAGGAAATCAAAGGAAGTGTACTGGCAGATCATTTGGCTCATCAAGTTGTAGACGACTATCAATCTATGAATTTCAAGTTCTCGAATGAGAATATTATGCTAGGTACAGACTATAAAAAACCAGGACCGTTTGAAGGACCTGAGTCGGGATCCCAATGGACTTTGGTTTTTGATGGAGCTTCTAACGTGATGGACATTGGTATCAGTGTTGTGATTATCTCTCCCAAGGGTTGCCATACACCCTTCACCAACAGACTTTGCTTTGACTGTACCAACAACATGGCCAAATACAAAGCATGCATCATGGGTATTAAGGTTGCTATTGACATGAGAATCAAGTTCTTGGATGTGTACGGGGACTCGTCCCTAGTGATCAGTCAGGTTAAGGTAAAATGGGATACGAAGCACCCAAATCTCATTCCTTATCGATAGCATATGTTGGCATTAATTATGTACTTCGACGAAATCACCTTTAAACATATTTCATGAGAATAGAATCAGTTTCCACACGCGTTAGCTACCATGTCATCTATGTTCAAAGTTAGATGGGACAATGAAGCTCCTCGAATCTCTATTGAAAATCTAGACAAACCAGAGTATTGCTACGAAGTTGATACTGATAGAGTAGAAGAAAGCCTTGGTTTCAGGAATTAAAAAGATACCTTGAGGCTTAAGAGTATCTCTATGGGGAAGCTATCAATGACAAGAAATTTCTACAGAGGTTCTCTTCCAAGTTCTTTCTAAGAAATGGAATTTTGTACAAGCGTAATCATGATTTGATTATGCTTCATTATATAGACAAGAAGAAAGCTGAGAAGATTATGGAATATATGCACGAAGGTATCTTTGGCACTCATTCCAGTGGACACACAATGGCTAAGAAGATTCTTAGAACATGTTATTATTGGTCGACCATGGAAAATGATTGCCCTCATCATTCCAAAACTTGTCACAAATGCCAGATTTATGCTGATAAAGTATATGTGCCTCTGGTTCCTTTGAATGTCTTGACTACTCCTTGGAGTTTGCAATGTGGGGCATTGATATTATTGGAGAGATTAAGCCTACGGCTTCTAATAGGCATTGTTTCATCCTGGTCGTTGTTGATTACTTCATGAAGTGGGTTGAAGCAGCCTTATTTGCCTCCGTTATCGTGAATGTTATGGCCTGATTCATTAAGCATAACCTTATATGTCGGTATGACATCCCTGAAAGGATTATCACAAAAAGTGGTACCAATCTTAACAATATTATGATCACGAAACTTTGTACCCAGTTCAAGATTAACACCACAATTCTTCTTCATATCGACGGAAGATGAATGACTCAGTGGAAGTCACCAACAAGAACATCATGAAGATCTTGCAGATGATGACGGTGACATACAAAGATTGGCATGAGATGTTATCATTATCTCTTCATGGCTATCACACTTTAGTACATACATCAACTGGGGAAACCCCATTCCTCTAGTCTATGGTATGGAGGTTGTCTTACCTATCGAAGTTCGGATTCCTTCCTTAAGGATCATGAAAGATACAGGTTTAGACAAAGACGAGTGGATTTAGACTAGGCTGGACCAAATAAATTTGATCGACGAGAAAAGGCTTGTGTTTGTTTGTCATGGTCAGATGTATCAGAAGCGCATGATCAAAGCCTTCGACAAGAAAGTCAAACATCAGGTATACAAGGATGTCGACTTGATAATAAAGGACATCATCTTACCATAAGGTGATCCCAGGGGAAAACGAACTCCCACATACAAAGGGCCATTTGTGATTAAAAGGATAATTTCTTGTTGCGCTATGATACTGACCACCATGGACGACGAAGATTTCCCACACCCTATGAACATGGACATAGTAAAAAAATACTACGCATAAAAGAGACCCACTAGGTTGACTAGCCTAGGAAAAAGTAAGGGTATCTCGGCGAACCAAAAGGGTTCGGAAAAAAAATTAGGAATATATGTAAAATATTATACACTCGGCAAGTCGAAAACCTAAAAAGGCGGCTTGGGCCAAAAAGGGTATCCCGGTGGGCTGAAAACCTGAAAGGACGGTCCAGGCAAAAGTTAGGGGTTAAACCATACGACTATGTCCCGCTGGATCATCCACTTAGAGCAATCTTTTCTATCAACGTCAAGTTCAAATGTACCGATCAATTCAGACAACTTCTTCCGACGGCAAGGAATGATATGCTTGAAGACATATGGGCAATAGCAAAGTTAAAACCCGATGATATTGTTTCTATATAGCTGTTGTACTTTCTTCGTTTTTACAACAATTTCCTCTTACTAGGATCTCTGTCTCCTTATACAAAACTGTTTGTTTATAGGCAAACCATTAATACAAATATAATTCAAAATTCAAACTTACTTTCTTTGTTTTGTTTGCAAAAATGTCCAATGACTAAATTGAGTGAACATACGCATATGAATATGATTATTGTTAACAAATATGTGAATTAAAACAGGGTTAGCATTTACTAAAGACTCTAGGAGTTGGGATAAAGTTCAAGTCATCCACAAATCTCCACATATAAATCTCCGCAGAGCTACCTTTACAAACTCATCCTCAACAAAGATACACTCCTCAACGATTCTAATATACCTTCAGACAAAAATTGAGACATCTTCCAGTAGTTCACTTGATCAGCTTCCCTAGTAGGTCCCTAGCAGGTAAAGAAGTGTGATCATTTCCCCAGC
Organism: Vicia faba; assembly: GCA_948472305.1. Lineage (NCBI taxonomy): Eukaryota > Viridiplantae > Streptophyta > Magnoliopsida > Fabales > Fabaceae > Vicia > Vicia faba. The sequence continues at coordinate 190,764 of CATIWC010001086.1, forward strand.
ATCCGATGGAAACTTCCTCCGCACAACCTATGAAATTTCAATTCCCATGAAAAATGATTCCCTCAACATAGTTTATAGGAATTTAATTCCCCAACGGAGATTATTCCTCCAACACTGTAAAATCCCCAACATAATTCTATTCTCTAGTAGAGTTATCTCCCTAGCAGGGTTTATTTCCCTAGTAGGGTTATTTCCTTAGCAGGGTTTATTTCCCCAACATGGTTTATTTCCCAAATAGAGGTTATTTCTCCAATTATTGCAATTCCCAGACAACATTCCCTTCCTAGGTAAGATTTCATTCAACTTTGTCCTCCCCAGAAGATCAGATGTCGCCGCTTCAGAGGATTATCTATCTCTTTTATCCCTAGTCAGCATACATTAGAATCAAATCCTTCAAGAGAATGATGAATGACTAATGTTCCAAAATTCTTCTATCCCCAAGCAGAAGTCAAATGTCCCCAACAGAATATCCTTAAACAAAGCTGGGAATCCCCAACAAAGTTAGTCCCAACAGAGGGAAGATCCATATCCTTCATCCCCAGTAACAATCAGGGATTTATTTTCCCCAGCCTAAGATGATATACGAAGCTACCATTATCGTCAGCAACATCTCATATCCATACATCATTTACAAAACATCATAACATATGCATACGAAACACATACGACACTGTGGTACGGTGGCAGAACCGACTGTTTTGAAAATGCTGGTTTGCGTTTTGCATTTTTTATTCGCAAAATGTCGCGGTAAGCAAGAGTCATCACCGACTTTTATTTTATCCAACCGGAAAGGAAAAAAGCACAGAAAAAATCCTTTTTCGAGATATTCTGAGTACGGGGGGTAGATTATAGAAAGGGAAGGTATTAACACCCTTTCTATCCATGGTGTTCCATGGGATCTTAGGTACTTGCTCATCTTTTAAAAATTTCTTGTGCGTGTTTGTTTTGAAAAGTTTTGTTTTACTTTGTTTTAACCCTTGTTTCTGTCCTCAAGAGTGTTACGAAGTTTGTTTTGAAAACTTTGTTTGAAAAGTGTTTGGTGTGAAAAGTTTGTTTGATTTGAGCAAGTACCTACTAGTCTCTACCTACTCGAAAAAATGTTTCTATTCTTGTTTCCTTTAGACAACGCTATCCTACTATTGAAAAATAGGAAGCACCGTCGTTGGAGCTGTAAGGGTCAATTCGAAAGGGACGTACGATCACTAAAGCAATGTTAGGACGTCTTAGTAATAACCCTAGAGTCTTAAGATCATATTCGAGGCAACATTCCCGAGGCAATATTTTCGAACGGGACATTTGATCTTTGTTTAGACAGGAGGGCAACCACTAAGACACCCTATACTTAATGATCGTTTACTGAAGGCAACCGAAGTGAGAGTATACCCTAAGAGTGCGCATGTGAGAGTGACTTGATTTCAGTTATTATCTCTACACATTAGGGTTTTCTAGCCGTTTTAAATTATCATGCAATCTTGTCATACAATCCTATTAACATACATCTACACAGTTAATATTTGCGAGAATTAAAATACGAGAAAATAAAACTACGCCATTACAAGGCTTCGGGGTAGGGATTAATTGCATATCCAAAAAACCCGTAAAAGACGATAAATAAAGAAAATCCTAGATTAAACTATTACATACTGTGGACAGTTACATCAATATTGCAAAAAATAATAAACAAGCGCGATGAATCGAAAACGAGAGATTTAGGGTTTTGACCCCAAATATGCCTAATTGCAATTTAAAAGAAAAATCATTTTTTTGTCGTTTTTGTGTTATTTGAGAAAATAAATTTTAATTGAATAAAAATAACCTAATCACTAATTAATTTTAATTAAGAAAAATAATTAAATTAACCTTTTTTTGTATTTTTTTTGTTTCGAGAAAGAAAATCAAAATTAAATCACAAGTCTAACCCTAATTTTCTAAATGATTTTAATTATAAAAAAAAGTTAGAATTACCCTAAATTAAACTAAACTAACATTAATTTAAATTTGATAAAATAAAACCTAATTCTAATTTTGGTGAAATTCTTGATTTTATGATTTTTGTAAAAAAAAAAAAGAAATTAATTTTGGTTAAAAAATGATTAAGCAAATTAAATTAAATTAAATAAAAGAAATAAATAGAAAAGAAAAAAGAATGGGCCTGGTGTTGTTTAGCAAGAAGGGGGTGCTGTTTTCAAATTTGAGCCCAATAAGCTCCTGGCCTGTTTGACCTTTCACAATCCCATGGCATGCTTGACTCAGGCGTATGGTGGGCCTTTAAGGGATGAACCTTGGATCTGGCCAAGAATACATCGTATGGCTGATGTTGATAGTACACGGAACACGCTTGAGGTTGGGAAGCACTGGATTTACCTGAAATTATTGAGAAAATAACAAAATGCACACGCCTGGGATCGAACCCAGGACGTGTGCATCAAAGACCAACAACTTCACCATCTGCGCCAACTTGTTAGTTGTAACAATAATAAAACAAATAAAATATAATACAAACAACATGCCACGCTTCCCAAAACGCGCGCAGATTCAAACAAGCCACCCACATACTGCCACGCCATTGTCTTCTTCGTGGCTTCCGTCATTTTAGATAACATACTTTTACCTACGAACATCAAGCGTAGGTATAGCCCCTGTGCATTTCCAAAATCTCATACAAGCATGATAAATGAAAACCAATGGTACCAATCAACTCGTTGCAACCTCACGAGCATCATGGCACCATTATTGATGGCCAATTTTCCCTGTACACAAAACACCTAAAAACAAAGGAAAAAACCCTAGCCTTGGCACTTTGCTGTATAGTTAATAAAAATGCAATTAATCATAACCATTAGCTTACAAAAAACTCAAAGATTATGAATATATCAATTAATCATGCTAAATATGCCAGAATTAACGTATTCGAATTCAAGAAAATATGGAAACCGTGTGACTCTTACAGGGTGTTTCAAGGCATGGGGAAGCTTGCTAGTGATTGAAATATGATCCTAGGATGTCCAGCAAACGATTGGTATGATCAGAATGGCTTGAGATGGCCTGAAACTTGGAAATTAGTTTGCAACTTTTTCTTGAAATTTTGAAATTGATTCTCTGCCTTTGCACGCCTCCAGCCTCTCTTTTTTGATATTCCCTTGCTCCTTATGTATACTAGAATGTATTAGGGTTGCAACTTTGTTTCAAATCTTCTCTAATTATGAATATTGATTCATGATTCAATCCTTGCACCAAATATTTCCAAATCAAGCAAATCCAATCTTTTTGTGTCCAAATGAAGCCTTGCACGATTTGATCTTGTTTCCAGCTATATAATGGACCTAAACATGCACAAAATCTCAAGATTTAATTAGTTTTTGATATTTTCATTATTTTATATTGATTTTATTTGATTTAAATGAAATGAAATCAAAATAAATAACAAAAATAAAAGAATGACAAATGGAAGGGCTCATGGGTCGTGGGTCACATTACAAACTCAATGTAAGCATAAAAAGTTGGGCCCATTTGACAAAACATGCAATTTTGGACACATTTAACTTTTGGCAATTTTGCAAAAAGGGTCATCTTGGCCAATGCATAACTCTTTCAATTTTGACCCTAGAGAGGTGTTCTTGGACTTTTTAGAAAGCTTAAGATGTCCTCTAAGCAAACGTTTTGGTCTCATCTAAATTGAGTCTACCATTTTCATGTATGAAGCTTTGACCCAAAAGGTGTTTTTGTTGACTTTCCAAAATGACCTATAATGTCCAAATTCATATCTTCTTGCGAGTGCATATTTTGAACTTGGGAGCTGAAGATGAATTGTAGGGAATTAGATCCTTTTCAAAATGAGCTTTGGATGGGTCATTTTTGATAAAGTATGAGAAAGTTATGCTTGGTCAAAGTTGAGTTGACTTTTCCTGCAAAACCCTAATTTAGCAACTTGGGTTATGATGAATTGTGAGCAATCCTTGAGGAATCATGATCAACCCTTGATCAAATGATGGATAATGCTTCAAAATTAGAATCTTGACCAAAAATCTTGAAGTTTGACTGTATGTGGGCCACAATTGACTTTTGCCCTAGCACAGTCGATTTTCAGGCCTTTGAGCAATTGACTGTGAAAATTTTCTCTGTAAGGCTTGAAACTTGACATGGATGATCTTGAGAACATATTAGGACAATGGTGAGCATTTGGGATACTTTGGAATCAAATATCTTGATGCAAAATGAAACCCTAATTTGAGGTAGACTGCCTTAGGAGAGAGTTTGTCTGGTAAACTCTTGGACTTCCTTGAGCAATTTGAGGACCTCACTTGAAATGTATTGAGAAATATGGGAGGGAAAATTTTGGGGTACAACAGCTTCCCCTGTTCAATCTTCTTACACCTGAGGATGTAGATTGGCTTGTCTGCCTTTCGTGATCTGAAGGTGGAAGATGATTGAGCACTAGAGTGCCCAGAAATTTGCACTCGCATGAAGTGGTACTTGTGTTGTGATATCGGGAATGGGCTTATAGATTCCATTTGGAAGTCAACGACGGGAGATGGGGTTAAAGATGCCATCCAAAGAAGTGTCGATTGTGTAAGAGATTCCTTTGCGAGAGCCCGTACACCTGTTGTTAAGGAGGACTATGCTGGGGAATGCTATTCTATATCTTGGGAGAAATAGAATTTTAGGAGCTTTAGTTGTCCATTACTCTACTGGGGAATCATCTCTTAGCTGAGAAGGTGAAAATGAACTACTATCTGGTCGTGCTCCAGGCTTTACAGTGATTTGCTGAGGAAAATAAGACTGACTGCTATCTGGTCGTGCTCCAGGTTTTACAATGACTTACTGGGGAGATGAGATTAGACTTGCTATCTAGTCATCCTCCAGGCTTTGGAAATTTATCAATTCTTATTTGGTCGTGCTCCAGGCTTCAGAAGGAATTAGGTGGTCATCCGGTCGCATCCGGGTTTCAACTTGAATTCAAGGCATACTAATATCTGGTCGACTTTCGGGCTTCATAGTAATTGTCCGAGTAAACTGCTATTTGGTCGAGTTCTAAGCTTCGCAGCACCTTATACTGTTATCTGGTCGTATCCTAGGCTTCAGTGTCCTTTGTCGCTATCTGGTCGTGCACCAGGCTTCACGGTGTCTTATACCGTTATCTGGTTGTGCGTCAGGCTTCACGGTGTCTTATACCTATTATCTGGTCGATTCCAGGCTTCATAGTATCTTGTATTGCTATCTGGTCGATTTCCAGGCGTCATAATAACTTGCTGAGGGTTAAGCTGTTTTCCGGTCGATTTTCGTGCTTCAAAGCTTGCATTTAAGACATACCACTATCTGGTCGATTCCAGGCTTCGTAGTATCTTGGAGAAGTCAAGATATTATCCGGTCGATTTCCGAGCTTTATAGCTTGAACTGGAATAGAAACCTTAGTATCGATTTGACTGAACCAGGGGAAACTTGCGAGAACTTGATTGTGTCTTTCCTTGAAAGGTAAAGAGTTAGTCGTATGTAATATCATGATGTATGAAATGTATTGATTAAGGATGTTCTCAAAATAAATGAGATTGTGTTGTATGATGCATATGCGCATGTCATGATGTATGGATATGCAATATTCTTGTGATATTCTTTGATAAGGGAGAATAAATCTTGGACTGCTGTTGGAGAGTACAAGGAGTTGAGTTCTTCGTTCTTGCTGGGGATAGTGACCGAAGATGATTAGATGGAGACTTGCGTCTGTTTTGTTGAGAACAATCCGCCGGGAGAGACTCTGTTTGAGAATAACCCTGTGGGAAAATGATTATGTGGGGAAGAGAGATACTCTGTTGGAAAATCTGCTGATTTGGAGAAATAAACTCAGCTGGGGATGAATTTTCGTTGCGGGTGATAGTGAATTTTGTTAGAGATTGCATTCCTGCTTGTGAGAGAAATAGACTCTGCTTGGGGAAAAATTTACTGACTCGCTCGCGATTGTGAACCTCAGCTGGGGAGAGTTGTGTCCTGTTGGTAAAGTTAACACCACTGTCTTTGGATACTTCTTACTCTGCGGGGAGTGTATATACCACTTCTCATGTTCTCAAACTGGCTCTATCCCTATACCTGATGGGTAGAGCAACTGTAAGGTTTTGGACACTTCTTGTTTGTCTCCGTTCTTGGAATTACGAGTAACTGTCTTTTGTTTCTTATGTAGATATTTATGAGTAGCAATTATTTTCAAATGCATATATAAAAAATGAATCATTGGACGTTCTTGCAAAACAAAACAGAAAAAGAAAAACAATTTGGAATTTCTTGTGGAAATGTATTGTATTGATTTTTGAAGTTGGCATGTAACAGGCGTTTTGTACAAGAGGCTGACGTCCTAGTAAGAGAACGCCGCCGAGGGAACAGAAATTGTACAATTTGTGTAAAAGAAAGAAAAACAGCTATGTGAAACAATCCCATCGGGTTCCAACTTTGCTATTGCCTTTATATCTTCGAGCGTCTCATCACTTTTCTACTTGGTCGAAGGTAGATCAAATTGATTGGCATCGTCTGAGCTTGATAGTCGATACAGAAGTCTGGTTACAAGATGATCCAATGAGACATAGTGTTATACTTTGATCCCTAATTTTTTCCTGGACCGCCCTTTCAGGTTTTCAGTCCACCGGGATACCCTTTTTTGCCCAAGCTGCCTTTTCAGGTTTTCGACTTGCCGGGTGTACAGTTTATTTTCATTTTCATCTCTTACTTTTGCCCGAACCCTTTTGGTTCGCCAGGAAGCCCTTATTTTTTCCTAGGCCTGTCAACCTAGCGGGTCTTTGATTAGGCGTAGTATTTTTTCACTATGTCTGCATTGATGGGGTAAGGAAGGTCGTCACCATCCATGGTGGTTAGAATCATAGCTCCTCCCGAGAAAATGTTCTTAACCACAAATGGCCCTTCGTACGTGGGAGTCCATTTTCCCCTGGGATCGCCTTGCGGTAGTATGATGCGTTTGATCACCAGATCCCCGACTTGATACTCTTGACGTCTGACTTTCTTATTAAAATCCTTAATCATTCGCTTTTGATATGCCTGACCATGACAAATAGCAGTAAGCCTCTTTTCATCAATTAGATTCAGTTGATCAAGTCGGGTCTGAATCCAATCATCTTCGCTCAAACCCGCATCCTTCATAATCCTGAGAGAGGGTATCTGGACTTTGATGGGTAGGACTGCCTCCATGCCATACACCAAAGAGTAGGGTGTTGCCCCTGTCGACGTCCGTGCTGAGGTACAATACCCATGAAGAGCGAATGGTAACATCTCGTGCCAGTCTTTCTATGTCACTGTCATCTTTTGCACAATCTTCTTGATGTTTTTATCAGCTGCTTCAACGGCCCCATTCATCTTCGACTGGTAGGGAGAAGAGTTGTGATGTTGTATCTTGAACTGTTTGTAGAGATCGATGATCATCGTATTGTTGAGATTTGTACCATTGTCCATGATGATCCTCTCTAGTACACCGTATCGACAGATCAGATTGTGTCGGATAAACTGCGCTACGACGTTCTTGGTTACAGTAGCAAAGGAAGCTGCCTCAACCCACTTTGTGAAATAATCAATTGCTACCAAAATGAAATGATGCCCGTTAGATGCAGTGGGTCTGATTTCGCCAATCATGTCGATGCCCCACATTGCAAAAGGTCAGGGAGTTGTCAAAACATTCAGGGGAACTGGAGGTACGTGCACCTTATCAGCATAGACTTGGCACTTATGACAGGTTCGAGAGTGTTGATAACAATCGGCTTCCATAGTGGACCAATAATATCCTGCCCGTAGGATCTTCTTTGCCATGGTATGTCCACTGCAATGAGTTCCGAAGGTACCTTCATGTAACTCTGCCATGATCCTTTCTGCCTCGCTTTTGTCCACACATCGTAGTAAGGTTGAATCAAAGTTGCTCTTATAGAGGATCCCATTACTGATGAAGAACTTCGCAGCGAACCTCCTCAAACTTTTTATCATTAACAGATGCCCCCTCAGGGTATTCTTGAGTCTTAAGATACCTCTTTACCTCGTGAAACCAGGGTTTATCTGTTACCTCTTCAGTCTCAATGTCACAGCAATGTGCGGGTTCATCCAACCTCTCAATGGTAATCTGGAGAGCTTCATTGTCCCACCTGACTTTGAACATAGAAGACATGGTAGATAGCGCGTCCGCTAACTGGTTCTCCTCTCTTGGGAAATGTTCAAAGGTTATCTCCTCAAAGTGTGGGAGCAATGTTAATACATACTCTTTGTAAGGAATAAGACTTGGGTGCTTCGTATCCCACTCACCTTTGATCTGACTGATCACTAGAGCAGAATCTCCTAATACACTCAAGAACTTAATCCTCAAGTCAATAGCAGCTCGAAGACCCGGGATACATGCTTCATACTCCGCCATATTGTTGGTGCAGTTAAAACATAATCGGGCGGTGAACGGAGTATGACAGCCCTCAGGAGATATGATCACAATGCCAATGCCATTACCCAACGCGTTTGATGCTCCATCAAAATACATAGACCATCAGGATCCTTCCTCAGGTCCTTCATCTGGTCCAGGTTCTTCACAGTCGGTCACCAACATGATGTTCTCATCTGGGAACCCGAAATTCATGGACTGGTAGTCATCCACGGCCTGATGCGCCAAATGATCCGCCAATACACTCCCCTTGATTGCTTTTTGGGTTGTATATTGGATGTTGTACTCGGTTAAGATCATCTGCCATCTAGCTATCCTTCCGGAGAGAGCGGGCTTCTCGAAAATATACTTAATTAGATCCATCTTTAATATTAATAAGGTGGTGTGAGTCAGCATATACTGTCTCAGCCGGAGAGCAGCCCATGCCAAAGCGCAACAAGTTTTCTTGAGCAATGAGTATCGGGTCTCCCAGTCGGTAAACTTTTTTCTAAGGTAGTAAATAATGTGCTCTTTTCGGCCAGACTCGTCATGCTGCCCTAACACACACCCCATTGAATTATCCAGTACTGTCAAGTATAAGATTAAAGGTCTTCCTTATATTGGAGGCATCAGAATTGGTGGTTCTTGAAGGTATTCCTTGATTCTTTCAAAAGCGGTCTGGCATTCATCATTCCATTTTACCACTCGATCTTTCTTCAGCAGCTTAAAGATTGGCTCACAAGTAGCGGTCAGATGTGAAATGAATCTGGCAATGTAATTCAGACGTCCCAAAAAACCTCTAACTTCCTTTTCTGTGTGGGGAGCCGACATCTCCTGTATGGCTTTTACCTTGGCAAGGTCCACCTGAATACCCTTATCACTGACGACGAAACCCAGCAGCTTACCAGACCTTACCCCGAAGGTACACTTGTTCGGGTTCAACCTCAGCTTGTACGTCTTCAACCTGTCGAACAGTTTCTGGAGATAGTCAAGGTGCTTTTCCTTAGTCTGGAACCTTGCTATCATGTCATCCACATAAACCTCAATCTCACGGTGAATCATGTCGTGGAACAAAGCGACCATGGCGCGCTGATAAGTTGCCCCAACATTCTTCAACCTGAAAGCCATTACCTTGTAGCAAAAGGTGCCTCACTGTGTAATGAAGGTTGTCTTCTCCATATCCTCGGGAGCCATCTTGATTTGATTGTAACCAGAAAAACCATCCATAAAGGAGAAGATCTTATGATGCACGGTGTTGTCGACCAGAACATCGATATGAGGAAGTGGGAAATCATCCTTGGGGCTCGCCATGTTCAAATCTCTATAATCCACACACATCCTCACCTTACCGTCCTTCTTAGGCACCGGAACAACGTTGGCAACCCACTGCGGTTAAGAAGTGACAACTAAAAATCCTGCGTCAAACTGCTTCATGACTTCAGCTTTGATTTTCTCATACATCTCAGGGCGCATACGGTGAACCTTCTGCCTTATTGGAGGACAATCTTCTTTAGTCGGCAGGCGGTGTACCATAATATCAGTGTCCAAACCGGGCATATCTTGGTAGGACCAAGCGAAGATCTCAACATAGTTGCATATCATTTGTATAAACCGTTGTTTGACACTAGGCTCCAGATTTGCACCTATCTTGACCTCTTTCATGTCTTCCTCTGTACCCAAATTCACTGATTCAACTGGCTCTTCATGAGGCTGTATGGCTCTTTCTTCCTGTAGTAACAGTCTAGCACGTTCTCCAGGCACCTCACAATCATCCTTACCTTCGTCCTCGGCTTGGTTGATCGGATTTTTGAAGTCATAACTGGCAGTATCAGAGTTGTTATCAATGGGATCCATAGTGGATATGGATCTGCATTATGATATGTGAGTGTGTGTGTGTAAGAGAATAGTTGTTTTTGATAAAGCGAGAGACAAAAAAGAAAAACAAGGAGCGCAAAATTTGTAATGCAAGAAACGTCCAATGCTTTATTAATGATATATGAAAATGATAAATAATAAGCCCTCACAAGCAAAGCCAAGGTGCCTCGGGAAAGGCACTGGGCCGTAAAGTTTCAATATTTATTGCAACTCTTAAAACAAAAGTCAATTATTGTGGAATAAAAGAAACAGGTATGAAGTCCTTCGCCATCCAGTTGTTCAATCCACCATTGGTTGTAGGGTAGATCTGTCTGTCGACATCCGGGTTCCCATCATCAGCATCTTCTGTGGCGGAGACAACCTCAATTACATTGATTCTCGAGCCATGCTTGGGCATGGGTGCAGCTATGACGTTTGGCTACTCTGGAGCATCAAACTCAATCTCTTTGGCTTCGATTAAGTCCTGTACCTTGTTTTCCAAGGCCCAACAGTTGTTGGTATCATGACCTGGACTTTCGGAGTGATAGGCACAGTGGGTGTTCGGGTTATAGTGGGGAGATGTGGTGTTGGGGTTCTTCGGGGCTTCCCTCAGAGTTACCAGATTGGTCTTTAATAATTATGGTAGAATTTGAGTCAGGGTCATGTTGAGCCGAGTGAACTACCTTTGTGGTCTCTCCACCCTTTGTTGATTGTTGCATTGTGGAGCAACTGTGGGTCTTGATATCACTACCGCATTTAGTGCTTGACGGTATTCAGGTCTACTTTGGCCCCTTGGGCTGTAGACTGCCTAGCTTCTTTCTTACCGGTGAAAGGCTTCTTTATTGCACTTGATGAAGTGTCCTTCTGTATCTTACCACTTTGGATACTAGCTTCTACTCTCTCTCTCCAGTCAAGATCAACTCAGTAAACCCAGATGACATAATGCCGATCAGATGATTGAAAAATGGACCAGATAACATCCCTAGAAACATGTCAACCAACTCCCTGTCAGACAAAGGGGGTTGGACTCTTCCAGCCAAATCTCTCCACTTTTGAGCATAGTCCTTAAACCCTTCACTTGCACCCATAAACATACCCTGGAGCTGAGTACGAGTGGGAGCAAGGTCGGCGTTATACTGATACTGTCTGCAAAAAGTAGCAGCAAGGTCTTCCCAGTTTCGGACATTGGCTCCTTCCAACTGATAAAACCATTCAATTTGAGTCCCTGACAGACTATCTTGAAATAAATGCACCCATAAATTTCTATCAGCAGTGTGGGGTTGAATTTTCCTGACATAAGAGCGGAGATGGAGTTTTGGACAGGATACTCCATCATACTTGGCAAAAACCGGAGCTTTGAACTTATGAGGGATCACCACTACTGATACCAATCCCAGTTCTCCGAAATCCAAACCAGGGATCTTTTGAATCTCCATAGTACTCATACGGTCTTCTAGTTTCTTGTACCTATCCTTGGCAAGAGGATATTGTTCATCATCAAAATCAGTATCATCATCAGAGATTGCAGGACTGAGGCCCTTTTCTTCTTCTTGGTTCTCCCCGTCCTTGGATGAGGAGGTCAGATCAGCTGATTGTCTTATCCTTTCTCCAACCTTATTCTTCTTCTTCTTCTCTTTCAGAATAAGGGTCTTCAAATCCTCTTTCCCTTTAGCCAGACTTAAGAACATTTGTTGGAATTGGGCGTTTTGTGCCTGAAGATCTTTGATGGCTTGATCAGAAGACATTTCGGCTGAAATAAACAACGAAGAAGATGAGAAACCTGTAATGGTACATGTAATGGTGTGCATGATAATGGGATGCGCATGTAATGATTTCAAATACTTTGGGAAATTTAAATTTGCAAACCAAAAATAAACAAACTTTATTAGATTAACTTGTAAAAGGTTCAACGATGCCTTTGAGGCGTTACAAAGAAATAAATGGAAAACAAATCTAAAACTAGAAAAGCAAAATCAAAAGTCCCATGGATGCTTCCTCTTTGTGCTGGCGTAGTCATTGATCACTCTTTCTTTCTCGAGCTGCCTAGTGAGCTTCAAAATCTTCCTTTCTTGCTCATGGTACTTTTCCCGGTAAGTATCCCTTTCCTCTTTCAGCTGAATCCAAGACCTTTGCAATGCCCCAGGATCAGTGGGCATGTAAGGATAAAGGACTGTGTAAGGAACACCTTTTTCATTGGTGGGCTCTACATTCACTTGAAATACGGCTTCATAAGGCATCCCAAGCTTCTGGGCACGAGCTCGGACCCATTGGAGGTAAGGCTGCATAGGAAGGGAAGTCCTTGGTCCCAACTCTTGGGGGTCATATCTGTTCACCATGCCCAAAGCTCGTATAAACCTCTGGCGGTGACCCTCAACATTCTCCTTGTAGTCAAATGCAATATCCTCAAGAAGTAGCTCATGGGGACCATCTCTCCGAGCACGACCAAATTGTCGCAAAGCTAGACAAGGATTGTAGGTTATTCCCCCTCTGATTCCAAGCAATGGGACATTAGGATATCCCCCACAAAGGTCAATAATAGCAGTGTCCTCCATAGCCCGGGAACACCAAAGAATATATGTGTGGGAAAGTGACATTATTCTGTAGAACCAACCCAAACCTTCTTCGTTTTTCAGCACAGACTTAGGGAGGTGCAAAATAAACCACCTCGACAGCAACGGCATGCAACACATAAGAGTCCCTCTTCTTTGCACGGTACGAGTGTAGAGGGCATGCAAGATATCACCCAGTAGAGTAGGCACAAGATTGCGAGAAAGGAAAATCTTGACCGCGTTTACATCTACAAAGGAATCCGGATTCGAGAAGAGAACCAAACCATAGATAAGGAGAGCCAAGATATCTTTGAAAGCCTAAAATTCCAAATTATCCCAGAATAGCTGAGCCTGATCTATCAGAAATTTGGCGAGAAAACCTTCGACCCCGCTTCGTGTTTCCCAATTGGATACTACATCAGCTCGTTTCAGATGCAGAGCTGAGGCAATGTCTTCTGGTCTATGAACCTCTTCCATACCTGTGAAGGGTACCTTCTCAAGGATGGATATGCCCAATAAGTGATAGAACTCTTTCAAAGTGGGAACCAGCTGGTAATTTAGAAAGGTGAAGCAATGATGCACATGATCGAAGAACTGGAAAAGTACACTCATCATCTGCTCATCAAACTTTGAGGTGACCAGGCTAAGAAGCTGACCATGTCTCTTAATGAACATAGAAGTTTCAAACTCTTGAGGCTAACTCTGTAAGTTGAGCAGGTATTTGCACAAAGTTAACTCGTATTTCTGCGCACGGAAGCCATAATCTGCAAAATAGAACAAAGATAAATTTCCTTGGTCTTTGAAATGGTTAGTGTAATAAAGTATGCATGCTATGTTATGATGCATGATGTCATGATAAAACAAACAATAGGTATAGCAGATAACAGGGATGGAAAAGGCAAACAAGTCACACAAAAGCCCTTAAGTTTAAGGCTTTCATGGGGTTAAGAGTATTACCCTCTTGAAGTTCAGTTGGTTTCAACCTGTCCCAGCAAAAGTAACTGGGTTCTAGAGGTTCTCAATATCACTGACCATCCTCCATCGGTCATGGTTTCAGCTTACATAATATTTTCTTGCGGCCGGAACTATCTCGAGAGTATGGTCTCAATGAATGTAGCATCAAGTATCAACCAGTTCTTAGCTTTACACCGAGGCCGGCTATCTCACTACTTTCTAATGGCCAAGTTGGTCGATTAAGGGTTCTAAGGTCAGTTGATGCTTAACGACACATGTAGTGGCCCCGTATTCTCCTTGTTTCTCCATAAGGGATACTGGTACCAACCAATGTGCCACATCAACGTAGTTACTGCTTCAACTGTATCGGTCTACGCCGTACAGTTCCCTCACAATTTATTTCTACTTACCTAAAAGGTGTCCCTAGATCCGGGTTAGGATCTATAGTAACTCCCAAACAAAGCCCTTAAAAGTAAAGCAACTAAAACAAACAAGAGAAGCAATTTATGATGAACTAAATCCTAAGGTATACCCCACTTATTACTCCCCAGCAGAGTAGCCAGTTCTGTGGTACGGTGGCAGAACCAACTGTTTTGAAAATGCTGGTTTGTGTTTTGCGTTTTTTATTTGCAAAATGTCGCGGTAAGCAAGAGTCGCCACTGACTTTTATTTTATCCAACGGGAAAGGAAAAAAGCATAGAAAAAATCCTTTTTCGAGTTATTCTGAGTACGGGGGGGGGGGGGGGGGGGGGGGGTAGATTATAGAAAGGGAAGGTATTAACACCCTTTCTATCCATGGTTTTCCATGGGTTCTTAGGTACTTGCTCATCTTTTAAAAATTGCTTGTGTGTGTTTGTTTTGAAAAGTTTTGTTTTACTTCGTTTTAACCCTTGTTTCTGTCCTCGAGAGTGTTACGAAGTTTGTTTTGAAAAGTGTTTGGTGTGAAAAGTTTGTTTGATTTGAGCAAGTACCTACTAGTATCTACCTACTCGAAAAAAGATTGTTTCTATTCTTGTTTCCTTTAGACAGCACTATCCTACTATTGAAAAATATGAAGCACCATCGTTGGAGCTGTAAGGGTCAATTCGAAAGGGACGTGCGATCACTAAAGCAATGTTAGAACGTCTTAGTAATAACCCTAGAGTCTTAAAATCATATTCGAGGCAACATTTCCGAACGGGATATTTGATCTTTGTTTAGACAGGAGGGCAACCACTAAGACACCCTATACTTAATGATCGTTTACTGAAGGCAACCGAAGTGAGAGTATACCCTAAGAGTGCGCATGTGCGAGTGACTTGATTTCAGTTATTATCTCTGCACATTAGGGTTTTCTAGACGTTTTAAATTATCATGCAATCTTGTCATACAATCCTATTAACATACATCTAAACAGTTAATATTTGCGAGAATTAAAATGCGAGAAAATAAAACTACGTTATTACAAGGCTTTGGGGTAGGGATTAATTACATAGCCAAAAAACCTGTAAAAGACTATAAATAAATAAAATCCTAGATTAAACTATTACATACTGTGGACAGTTACATCAATATTGCAAAAAATAATAAACAAGCGCGATGAATCGAAAACGAGAGATTTAGGGTTTTGACCCCAACTAAGCCTAATTGCAATTTAAAAGAAAAATCATTTTTTGTCGTTTTTGTGTTATTTGAGAAAATAAATTTTAATTGAATAAAACAAACCTAATCACTAATTAATTTTAATTAAGAAAAATAATTAAATTAACATATTTTTGTATTTTTTATTTTTATTTTTAGAAAGAAAATAAAAATTAAATCACAAGTCTAACCCTAATTTTCTAATTGATTTTAATTATAAAAAAAGTTAGAATTACCCTAGATTAGACTAAACTAACATTAAATTAAATTTGATAAAACAAAACCTAATTCTAATTTTGGTGAAATTCTTGATTTTATGATTTTTGTAAAAAAAAAGAAATTAATTTTTGTTAAAAAATAATTAAGCAAATTAAATTAAATAAAAGAAATAAATAGAAAAGAAAAAAGAATGGGCCTGGTGTTGTTTAGCAAGAAGGGGATGATGTTTGCAAATCTGAGCCTAATAAGCTCCTGGCCTATTTGACCTTTCACAATCCCATGGGCATGCTTGACTCAGGCGTATGGTGGGCCTTCAAGGGATGAACCTTGGATCTTGCCAGGAATACATCGTATGGTTGATGTTGAGAGTACACGGAACACGCTTGAGGCTGGGAAGCACTGGATTTACCTGAAACTATTGAGAAAATAACAAAATGCACACGCCTGGGATCGAACCCAGGACGTGCGCATCAAAGGCCAACAACTTCACCATCTGCGCCAACTTGTTAGTTGTAACAATAATAAAACAAATAAAATATAATACAAAAAACATGCCACGCTTCCCAAAACGCACGCAGATTCAAACAAGCCACCCACATACTGCCACGCCATTGTCTTCTTCGTGGCTTCTGTCGTTTTAGATAACAGACTTTTACCTACGGACATCAAGCATAGGTATAGCCCCTGTGCATTTCCAAAATCTCATACAAGCATGATAAATGAACAACCAATGGTACCAATCAACTCGTTGCAACCTCACGAGCATCATGGCACCATTATTGATGGCCAATTTTCCCTGTACACAAAACCCCTAAAAACAAATAAAAAACCCTAGCCATGGCACTTTGCTGTACAGTTCATAAAAATGCAATTAATCATAACCATTAGCTTGCAAACAACTCAAGGATTATGAATATATCAATTAATCATGTTAAATATGCCAGAATTAACGTATTCGAATTCAATAAAATATGGAAACCGTGTGACTCTTACAAGGCGTTTTAAGGCGTGGGGAAGCTTGCTAGCGATTGAAATATGATCGTAGGATGTCCAACAAATGATTGGTATGATCAGAATGGCTTTAGATGGCATGAAACTTGGAAATTGGTTTGCAACTTTTTCTTGAATTTTTGAAATTGATTCTCTACCTTTGCACGCCTCCAGCCTCTCTTTTTTTATCTGCCCTTGCTCCTTATGTATACTAGAATGTATTAGGGTTGCAACTTTGTTTCAAATCTTCTCCAATTATGAATATTGATTCATGATTCAATCCTTGCACCAAATCTTTACAAATCAAGAAAATCTAATATTTTTTTTGTCCAAGTGAAGCCTTGCATGATTTGATCTTGTTTCTAGCTGTATAATAGACCTAAACACGCACAAAATCTCAAGATTTAATTAGTTTTTGATATTTTCATTATTTTATATTAATTTTATTTGATTTAAATGAAATAATATAAAATTAAATAACAAAAATAAAAGAATGACAAATGGAAGGGCTCATGGGTCGTGGGCCACATTACAAACTCAGTTCAAGCATAAAAAGTTGGTCCCATTTGACAAAAAATGCAATTTTGGACACATTTAACATTTGGCAATTTTGCAAAAAGGGTCATCTTGGACAATGCATAACTCTTTCAATTTTAACCCTAGAGAGGTTTTCTTGGACTTTTTAGAAAGATTAAGATGTCCTCTAAGCAACCTTTTTTGTCTCATCTCAATTGAGTCTTCCATGTTCATGTATGAAGCTTTGACCCAAAAGGGGTTTTTGTTGACTTTCCAAAATGACCTATAATGTCCAAATTCATATCTTCTTGTGAGTGCATATTTTAAACTTGGGAGCTGAAGATGAATTGTAGGGAATTACATACTTTTCAAAATGAGCTTTGGATGGGTCATTTTTGATAAAGTATGAGAAAGTTATGCTTGGTCAAAGTTGAGTTGACTTTTCCTGCAAAACCTTAATTTAACAACTTGGGTTTTGATGAATTGTGAGCAATCCTTGAGGAATCATGATCAACCCTTGATAAAATGATAGATAATACTTCAAAATGAGAATTTTGACCAAAAATCTTGAAGTTTGACTGTATGTGGGCCACAGTTGACTTTTTCCCTAGCATAGTCGATTTTCAGGCCTTTGAGCAATTGATTGAGCAAATTTTCTCTGTAAGGCTTGAAAATTGACATGGATGATCTTGAGAACATATTAGGACAATGGTGAGAATTTGGGATCCTTTAGACTAAAATATCTTGATGCAAAATGAAACCCTAATTTGAGGTACACTGCCTTAAGAGAGAGTTTGTCCGGTAAACTCTTGGACTTCCTTGAGCAATTTGAGGACCTCACTTGAAATGTATTGAGAAATATGGGAGGGCAAATTTTGTGGTTCAACGACCACTCTCATATATTTTTAGAACATCATTATGCAATGCATTACATACATCATGACATTTCATAAAACTAACTTTGTTTCTTCCAGGTTAGTCCGCAAACAGACGAATATCATCAGCAATTTTCAAACGGGGCAGAGATTAATTCCCGAAACAAGTCGGGGCACCTAACTATATGACCAAGAGGTATGAATTCTTGAAACAGAACGGGTTTACCAACACAAAATCAGGTCAAACATTGAATTCCCAAAACAGGACGGGGCAAATATCTATACGACCAGATGGTATGAATTTCTGAAACAGGACAGGCTTACCGAAAAAAAGCAGGTCAAAGATTAATTCCCGAAACAGGACAGGGAAACTATCTATACGACCAGGTGGTATCAATTTCCAAAACAGGACAAGTTTACCAACAAAAAGAAGGTCAAAGATTAATTCCCGAAAAAGGATGGGGAAACTATCTATACGACTAGGTGGTATGAATTTCCGAAACAAGACGGGTTTACCAACAAAAAGTGGGTCAAAGATTAATTAACGAAACAAGACGGTGCAACTATCTATATGACCAGGTGGTATGAATTCCCGAAACAAGACGGGTTTACCAACAAAAGCGGCTCAGAGGTTAATTCCCGAAACAGGACGGGGTAACTATCTATATGACCAGGCGGTATGAATTCCCGAAACAAAATGGGTTTACCAATGAACATATTGCAGATCAATTCCCGAAACAGGACGGGGCGAATATCTATATGACCAAATGATTTCCCTCAGAGACTGAATTCTGAAAAGCATCTCCCTTCAGAGGCTGAATTCTAAAAAGCATCTCCTTCAGGGCCTTTGTTCTGAAAAGCATTTTTCTTCGGAAATTTTCATTCCATCAGATCAAGTCGAGCATAGAATCATTCTAATAATCCTACCCACAGTTACTCTAGATGGAATATATAATCCCATCTACAAGAACACTCTATCATCTCCTCCAATGGCATCTTTAATACTATCAACCAACATCGTTACTTCATGCATTGACGAGTGCAAATTTTCGGGCACTTAAGTGTTCAATCCTCTTCCACCTTTAGATCACGAATGGAGGAAATGCCAATCTAACTCTTCAGGTTTAAGAAGATTGAATAGGGGCAGTTGTTGTACTCCAAAATTTTCCCTCCCATTATCCAAGACATCCTTCTAGGGTTCTCAATTGCTCAAGGTTACTCAAGAATTGATCAGACAAATTCTCCTCTTAAGCAATTGGCCTACAAATAGGATTTCACTTTTCTCAAGGAAATTTGAGCTTATAATGCCTCAGGTGGATTTCATGGTTCCTCATATGTCTCAAGGAACGTTCATGCCAAATTCCAAGCCTTGCATCACAAGTTTTCCCAGTCAATTGCTCAGATGACTGAAAATCAACTGTATTAGATAAAAAGTCAACTATGGTTAACATCAAGATTTTGAAGTCACATTCATCATTTGATCAAGGGTTGATCATGATTCATCAAGAAAACTTAAGATTCATCAAAAGTCAAAAGTTACTAAATTAGGGTTTTCTTAAGAAGAAGTTAATTGAACTTTGACCAAGCACAACTTTCACATGCTTCATCAGATTTTTCTCAACCAAATCTCATTTTGAAGGAAATTAAATTCTCTACAACTTTGTCTATCTAATATCAAGTCCAAAAAAAGCTTCATTTGAGAGATATGGGCCAAAACATTATAGGTCATTTCAAAAGTCAACAAAAAGACACTTTTTGTCATGGCAACTTACATCGAGATAAGTTATTTAAATGTAAAAATGATCAACATGTAGATTGTAGAGGATATCTTGAGCTTTCCAAAAGTCAAATATCACCTTCATATGATAAAAATTGAGAGAGTTATGATTGATGCAAGTTTGAGAAAATGCATGAAACCTAAATTGAGCAAACTTGGAATTTTAGGCTATTGGGCTGATCTTTCAAGGTCCATGCGTGTTATAGGCCTCAATATGAAACTCAAAACTTATCCATGCACCCCTTGGGTTTTTATTTGATTTATTTTGATTTTTATTTATTTAAATTCAAATTTAAATAAGATAAAATCAAGGCCTTTCATACAAGGTCCAAGCCCACACTTGTTTGACCTAATTCAACTCTATATAACCTCATTATTTCAGACATAACAGGGACACGAAAAAAAACCTTGCAAGATCACCATTCCAAAATTCCTAAAAATTATCAAAAATTAGGGCAAACATAAAACCCTATTGGCAGCCTCCTTTAATCGAAACCAAGCATTCAAACACACTCCTGAAGATCCCAAGAGTCGTTCTCATTCATACAACAAGCTTGAGGCATCCCAGAATATGCTCCCTCAAGAACATTGGTTGGATAATTTTTCCAAGACTTTAAACTTCTATTGTTTGCATTATTAACTAATCTTGTGTGTTCATATGTGTTTACGATGACTATTAGAATAAGTCGCGACTATCACATGGAATTTATAACGTAAAAATCCTGGTTTGCCATTATTGAACTGAACTAAGGTTTTTCCTTCGAAGCTCACGATCTAAGCCTCTTTAGCCAAAACTAAGCCCATATTTGGATTCAGGACCCTCGATTTAAGGGTGTAGGGTCCTATTTACTCCCTAACATACTCTGTTTGCAGGCTGATAAGAGATACTCACCTGAGAAGACGGTCGAAGCTAAGGCTCTGGCGCTTCTTCGATCATCATGATTTGATTTTTAATATATATGTTTTGTTTTGATAAAATAAACGGATGTATGGCCACCCCAGTGGTAGAAGCGCGTGCGTTAAGGTATTACTATACCAGGGCGTGGGTTCGATCCCTGCCTTTTAGCGTTTTTTCCCATGTTTTTTCAATATTTGCATTTGTTTTCATATATTTGATGCAGCGCCCATTCTCTGGACACCAGCAGCAGCTTGACGCAGTGGCAAGGAGTGTATGATGTAAATCCAGGGGCGTGAGTTCAACACCATTCCCCAACATTATTTTTCTTGTTTTTTTCACTAACCCTTATTTTCTTTTCTTTTTTTTCTAATTATTTTCTTTTTTAAATTTATTAACCCTAATCCTTTTAATTAAAACCCTAACCTAATATTTTTCTAACACTAATTAAATTAGATTTAAGCTTTAATAAGAATTTTTTATTTTAAATAAAAAAATTTTAAACATTAAAATTAATTAGAATTTAGGTTTATTATTATTATCATTTAAAATTATTTTCTATACAAAATCACAAAAAACTTTTTTACATTTAATTTCTTATTTTTCTTATTTCTATTTTCTTAGATCGAGTGTATAGGGCGCGTTCTAATGTAATAATTTAGATTTACTTTTTTTTCTTATTTTTTATTATTATTATGTAACTGCTTATGGGATGTAATAGTCTAGGGCTAAATTTCCACATTTTACTTTCTCGCATCCTTTTTATGTAATTGTCCCAAAGCCCTGTAATAGCTTAGGATTTACTTTCCGCACTTTAATTTTTCTTCTACTATATTTGCTATATTACTGCTTAGTAATTAGGGTTTGCATGAAAAGACTAATAATCAAACTCTAGAAAAAACCCTAACTCAAGACTAAAAAACTGAATTAACACACTCTCGCGCACTTGCACCTATAGAGTAACCTCTCTTGTCGCCTTCGGAACAAAAACGGTCATGTCCCTTGAAAGTGGGGACGTTTTAGCAAAGACCCTCAAATCAAATATCATAGTTCCCTGACGACCCTTTCGACGTTGGCTTTCGATAAATGATCTAGTCACTTAAGAAAATTGTTAAAGCGTTCTTACCAGTTGCCTTCGATGATCGTACGACGACCCTATGCTCGTCCCTTCACATCCAATGCTAGGGATTTCTACTAACTAATGGTATGGATAACACTATATAGAGGAGAAGTAAAAGTAAAAGAACAGCCTTGAGTGGGTAGAACTTTTAATCGCTTGCTCACAAAAAAACAAAGCATTTTACACAAACACTTTCAAAGATATTTTCAAAACACTTTGTACGCATTTTTGAGGACCGATATAAGAATTGTTATAAAGTTCAAACTTCAAAATATTTTCAAACACACACAAAAAGAAAATTTTAAAAGTGAGTTAAGCGATTAAGAGCTCGTAGATAACTATAGATGAAAAGGGTGCTAAAACCTTCCCTTTTCATAACCCACCCCCCGAACTCAAAATATTCAAGGTATTTCCTGTTCTTTTCACCCTTTCCTTTTTGGATAAAAGAAAAGTCGGTGGCGACTCTAGCTATCTACAACATTTATGATAAAACGCAAAACAAGTCAATTCTCCCACCATATTACAAGAACAAAAACAATATTTTGTAATTTATTGGGATCAAAAACATATTTAACCCTTCAATTCATTACCCATAATTAATTTCACAACTTGCAATAAACAATACAACAATTCATTAATAGAACATATACACAATTGACTTCCCAAACATATTAGACATAAAAATACTAAGAGATAAATTCTCTTATATTTACTATATTATAGTTCTATTAATTATCTTTATGACTCTTCAAACGGTTCTCAATTTGGACTTACAGTTCAAAAGATATGACCAAAACGATTTTTGAAATGCAAACATCAGGTAGCTGACACGGCCACCTATGTTAGCTGACACGGGTCATCTCAGAGCCCAGAAAACCATATTTTCACAAGATTTCATGTGATTTTATGTGATTTTTTGTTTTGTTTTTCAACCTTTCAACAAACCCCAAATTTTTACCACCAATAATCCCAAAACATATCATATCATAAGACACTTGAATCAAGGAAGAAAAACACATTACAACACCATTACCCATCATATTCAAGGATTCATTTTCAAAATATAACAATTTCAAAACTACAAAATTTAGGGATTTTATCCTAAACATGTTTCTACTCATTACATACATAACGTACTCCCATAATCAAGTAAAAACTCACCCTTACCTTGGATGTAGATCCTTTTCTAGGATTATCCCTTCTTCTCTTCTCTTTTCTCCTATTTTCCTCTTTCTTCTCTTCTCTTGTTTTGACAACTTCTCTCTAGATCTATTTTTTATTTGTTTTATATACTAACTATTGTTTTACTCTAATGGGCTTATCTCACCCGCTCACACTAATGTGACACATGAGGCTCAATTAATTAACAATGATATTCTCACACTTACTAATCCAATTACACATATAACACATATTCTCAGTTTATAAAATAAATCATATATCACACATCACACCAATTAATCCAAATAACTCATATATTCACATAATCACACAATTTAATTAATTACTATTATATAATAATTAATAAAATAACTAGTAAATAAAATTGGGGTGTTACAACTCTCCCCCGCTTAAAAGATTTCTGTCCTCGAAAATTATCTCAAACAAACAACTCAAAATAAGACTCTCTCATCTGACTCTCGAGTTCCTAAGTCACATTTACCACAAAGCTGCTTCAACTCCCGATCCTCTATACGCATAGATGATGTCTCCCTAGTCAGATTATCTCTTACATATTAGACCACATGAAACGGATCCACAATGTATCTCCTCAACTGAGACACATGAAATACATCATGGAGATCAGCAAGTGACGGTGGCAAGGCAATATGATAAGTCACTTCACCTACTTTCTTTGAAATATGATAAGGACTAATAAAACACGACATCAACTTATGCGACTTCAATGATCGGCCAACACCCGTTACCAGAGTAACTCTAAGAAACACATGATCTCCCTTCTCAAACTCAAGTGCTTTCCTCCTCTTATCATGATAACTTTTCTGACGAGTCTAAGAAGCCTTCATCTTCTCCTGAATCATCTTAATCTTATCAGTAGTCTGCTGGACTATCTCAGGTCCAACCACAACACTCTCTCCCAACTCATACCAACACAAAGGCGTCCTACACCTTCTACCATACAAAGCCTCAAATGATGTTATTCCAATACTCGAATGGAAGCTGTTGTTATAAGTAAACTCAATCAAATGCAAGTAGTTATCCCAAGAACCTTCTTGTTCCAACACACAAGCTATTAAAAGATCTTCAAGTGATTGAATCTTCCTCTCAGTCTGACCATCTGTTTATGGATGATATGCATAACTCAAACGCAACTTCGTACCCAAAGAATTTTGCAAACCTTCCCAAAATATTAAAGTAAATCTCATAACCCTATCCGACATAATGCTAGACGGAATACCATGGAAACTAAAAATATTTTCAATTTACAACTTTGCTAGCTTCTTCATTGGATAATCCGTTCTCATCGAAATAAAGTGAGAAGAATTTGTCAACCTGACCATAATAACCCAAATAGCCTAAAAATTACTTGGTGTTCTGGGTAAACCAAAAGCAAAATCCATAGAGATACTATCCTATTTCCATTCACGAATAGCTAACGGTTGCATCAAACCAGATGGTTTCTGATGTTCAATCTTCGACTTTTGACAAATCAAACAAGAATACAACAATTCTGGAATCTCTTTCTTCATACCTGGCCACCAAAATAATTTCCTCATATCCTGATACATCTTAGTAGCACCAGGATGAATACTTAATTCACTATGATGCCCTTCCTCAAGAATCCTCTTCTCCAAATCGGTAATATTCAGAAAACAAACTCTATCACGGCATCTCATGATACCATTCTCATCAATTCGAAAATCTCCATGTAGACCCTTATTGATCAACGTCAATTGATCCACCAAACTCAAATAAGATTTATGACCTTCTTAAATCTCATCAAGAATGCCACTAGTAAGCTTCAACATACCAAGCTTAACTCCATAATAAGTTTCTTCACAAATCAAACTCATATTTCGAAATTGCTCAAGTAATTCCAACTCTCGCACCATCAACATCGACATATGAAATGCCTTCCTACTTAATGCATCAGCCACAACATTCACTTTGCCCGGATGGTAATTCAAACCAAAATCATAATCCTTCAAGAACTTCAACCATCTTTTTTTCCTCAAATTCAAATCTTTCTGATCAAACAGATATTTCAAACTCTTGTGATCACTAAACACATCAAAGATTGATCTAAACAAATAATTCCTCCAAAGTTTCAATACAAACACAATAATAACTAACTTTAAACCATGAGTCGGATAATTCCTTTCATGCACTTTAAGTTTCCTTGAAGCATAAGCTACAACTTATCGATTCTGCATCAACACACCTCCTAAACCCATCAATGAAGTGTTATAATACACAACAAACGGTATTTCCGGATTAGGCAAAAGAAAAATAGGAGTGATTGTTAACATTCTCTTAAGCTCTTGAAACCTAGATTCACACTGTGCAGTCTAAATAAAAGCTCGACCCTTCCTAGTCAATTGCGTCAACGACAAAGCTAACTTGGAAAATCCTTCAATAAACTTTCGATAATAACCTGTTAAACCAAGAAAACTTCTAATCTCAGAAACAGATTTTGGAGCTTCCCATTGAGACACATCCTCAGTCTTTGACGGATCAACAATAATACCACCACTCGATATCACCTGACCAAGGAAACTCACTTCCTTCAACCAAAACTCAAACTTAGAAAGCTTATCATACAAATGTTTCTCTTTCAAAACATTTAGCACAATCTTCAGATTCTCAGTATGATCCTCTTCACTCTTTAAATAGATCAAAATATCATTGATGAAAACAACAACAAACTTATCGAAATACTGATGGAAAATCTTGTTCGTGTATTACATAAATACACCAGTTGTATTGGTTACACCGAATGACATCACAAAATACTCACAATGACCATACCTTGTTCTAAAAGCAGTCTTCTGAATATCTTCAACATTCACACGAACCTGATGATATCCAGACCTAAAATCTATCTTACTAAACACACTTGCATCAACCAACTGATCCATTAAATTCATCAATCTTCAGAACTGTATACTTATTCTAGATAGTCACCTTATTCAGTTGTCTATAATCCACACATAATCTCAGTACCTTCTTTCTTCTTAACCAACAAAACTGGTGCACCCCACGGTGACACAATAGGATGAATAAATCTATTCTCAAGAAAATCCTCAAGTTGACTCTTCTACTCTTTCAATTCAGATGCTGACATTTGATATTAAACCATTGATACCTGACTAGTTCCAAGAGCTAAGTCGGTCATAAACTCCACCTCATGCTCTGGTGGTAAAGTACTTACATCTTTAGGAAATACCTCAGGAAAATCACGAACAATTAGGTAAATCACCAACTACTCCGTTTTCACTAATACTCTAATTCGCCATCAACATAAATATTTCATATAGTCAACCACAATACTACAATTCACCAATCAAACATATAAATCATTACATTAACTGACATGGCAGTAACACGAATAATATTGTAATACGGTGGGAGATCTGACTTAGGATGTTTTACATTTGATCGTAATTGTTGCGATTAGCAAGAGTAACCATCTACTTTTCTTTTATCCAATAAGGAAAGACTAAAAAGAATAGGAAATACCTTTGAGATTATTTTCTTGAGTTTGGGGGGTAGATTATGAAAAGGGAAGGTGTTAGCATCCTTTTCATCCATAGTTATATACAGGCTCTTAGTTGCTTGCTAGATCACTTGTTTTGTTTGAAAATGTGCTTTGTGGTGGTTTTTGAAAGTATTTTTGAAAAGGCTCATTCGTTTATGCAAACTTTGTAATGGTTATCGTTTCGTAAGAACGTATAAAAAGTGTTGGGTTTTTGAAAATATTTCATGTTTTGAAAGTGCTTGGTGTGTGTTTGCAAGGATGTTTATTTTGAAAGTGAGCAAGCAACTAGGAAAATTTCTACCTACTCAAAAGTCTTTTTTGTTCGTTTCTCTCTTCCTTGGATATTTCTATATTACCATTGATTGGTAAGAAGCCTTATCTTTGGATGTAAAGGGACGGGCATGGGTCATCGTATAGTCATTATAGCATTGTTGTGATATATCTTAGCATTTCTCTTTGAGGGACTAAGATAATTTGAAAGGTAACTTTTGAAGCGTCATCGAGGGACTATGATCTTGTATTTTTTATTGTTTTTGCTAAGACATCCCACATGCATAACATGACCATTTTTTAGGCAACAAGTGGAGTTAACCTTAAGGGTGCATGTGTGAATAGTGTGTTTTATTTTCATGCATTTAATCTTTGATTAGGGTTATCTACTTGTTGATTTTAGTCTTTCCATACAAACCCTAATTACTAACATTTATATTGAAAGCGATAAAATTCTACGCTATTACATTATTTAGGGACGGGGACACAATTTAAAAATGGGGGATGAAAGCAATAAAGTTCTAATTATACTATTACAAAAATATTGAATATTGCAAGATAAGATGTGCAAGAATATAAAAGCAATGTGAAAGGAAAAGAAAATTGTTTTTTTGTTTATGAAAAGTCTTGATTTAATTAAACTAATAAAAGGAAAGAATTTAATTAATTAAAATTCCTAAATTATAATTTGATTTAATTAGAAAAGAAATTCAAATAAAAAACTAAGTTAAAAATTAATTTAACCAAGAAAAGAAATTTGTTAATAAAAATGTTTTTTTTTAGTTTTTAATAAAGAAAAAAAACCCTAAAAGATGTTACTTTAAATAAATCATGAATAAAGAAAATAAAAATATTTTTGGTGATATTTTTATATACTCATAAAATAGACCTAATAAACTAGTAGTGTAAAAAAAATTAGTTCAAAAGGAGTTAACTTGATGGGTTAAATAAATTGTTGAAGTTTGTTAAAAATGTAAAATGAGTCAAGTGATAAAAATAAGGTTTTGGTCCTGCCAAGGCTTGAACTCAAGATATTCAAGTTTTTGTCTCAAAAGAATACCATTAGGCTAGGTGTGTTTGCTTGTCAACATTGTGCTTGCATAATATTATATGAGAAGATTGCTTCTTGAAATCACAAAAATCACAAAAATAACACAAAATATGCAAAAGGGGGGTTCACTATGGTTCAAACCCGCGCCCTTAGGATAAGAAGTCACTTAAAACACACGCTGCTTACCACTAGGGTGGATGTTACATCCGTTATTGAAACAACAATCATTAAATATAAAACGAACTTAGATGTAAAACTTTGAAAATGGCCAAGCCCTTCTTCTTCTTCTTCCTCCCGCACGCTAACAGTTAATGTAATAACAATATTTTCCATTTTTTTTCAAAAAAACTTTAACTGCCTCATTTCTCAACCAAATTCAAAAATGTAAAAATGAAACTTGATTAGAATTTCGCAAGGATTTCAAATACGTAATTAGTTTTTATTTATTCCCAGTATAACTCATGAATTTCTACTTGTACCAAACTGAAAACCTAAATGTCCAAAAAATTCAGTTTCAAAATTCTCATTCCATAGTCAATTAAAATGAAATTTAAGTATATGGTTAGCTTCATAGACATGATATCTACATTTTATCTTTTGAAAGTAAGTGCAAATGATGCTTGTATCAAGATTTCAAAGTTGGAAAAACTTACCTCTTGATGCAAAAATTCAATGGTCTCTACACGACTTCCAGAAGCAATATGATGATTGCTTTAGCTTCCTGGGACCTTAGTGAGTATGTTGCAACTTTTACTTTGCCTTGAAAGTGTCTGAATTGGTCTACTCAAGTCAAGTTGCAATGGTGGATTTTTAAAATGGCGGATGATGAAAATGATGTTACATTGAGAAAACAGGGGTATGGATAGTTTCTATATGATATATATGAAGTGTTTAGATTATTTGTTTGGACAATAGTTGCAAGAGTGATGAGTTTCAAAGTTAAGGTTTCAAAAGCTCAAAAATGGTGATTTTTGGCCAATTCAGGTTTGAGAGTGTATGAGAGGGTTTAAGGGATTGTAAAATTGTGTCCTCAGTTGCATAAGAGTGTCGATATATAGGAAAAGGTTTGGAGACTTGAGATGGTCAGATTAGCAAGGTCACATGTTATGGCATTTTTGCTTGTTTTTGAAGCAAAGTGGAAAACCAAAATCCCAATGTGTGGTACAAGCTATGTAGAGTGGTTGAATCACTTTAAACATGCTTCTTCTAAGTTTCTAGGTTGAGTGTGTGCAGATGGAGCCACTGAGAGGCTCAAGAAGGGTTGACATTGTGAAAAAAACTTGTTTACAAGAATGGATATGTTACTTTTTGCAATTTCAACCATAAAATGGTATCAAGACTTGGACAAAACATCAAATCCTTGTGTAATACACTTAGGGTATATGTAATTACTTAATTATAGAGAGATTTATAAGCAACATGGCCTGAAAAGTGAGATTGAATGATAAGCTTATGAGATTTGATTATGAGTTCATCACAAATGATCTGATAATTCAAGTTTATCATGCCAACTTCAAGTCTTCGAATCTCCTAGCTCAAAAATTATCTTTTCAAGTTATTGGAAATTTTGAAAAGCTTGGAATATCCTCTACAACTTTTATGTTGTACATTTTTGAAGAATCATTTTGGAACTAGGTGAAAAGTTATCATGAAGTTAGGTCAAAATTCTGACTAAAATACTCAAAATTTCACTAAGTATTGTTAGTATCATGGACATGTCTTCATAAACTAATAACTTGAAATCCAAGCATTTCTAGAAAAAGTTCTGCTATACAATGTTTTAAATCTCATTTAGATCTTCAATTTTCATGTTGGAAGTTTTCCTTGAATCATCTTGCATCATGGTGGAAATTTGGCACAAAGTTATGAAAAAAATGTTAACTTGCCAACACTTTTTAAGTCCTAGAATTTTGAATTTTCAAAGATAACTTTTACTTTTCAATTTCTTGATGAACTAACTTCATATTTTGACATGTCTTGATGAATTGTAATCTTTGAAACTTGATTTTGATCAAAAAGTCAAAGTTTGACTTTTCAATATACAATTGACTTTTCATCAGTTGAATGGAATTCATTTGTCAATCCCATGACCTTGAGATATGATTTGAACTATGAAATTAGGTCAAGATAGTGCATTTGAATCCTTGAGATCATGTCTTAAACCAATAAGTCATTTGTTAGGTCAAAAGTCAAGAATTGAACCTTCTCAGTCAAAACCCTAATTTTGACCATTTTGCTCTTTTGTTGTTCTTATCAAATTTCTTGAGGAATTATGATCCAAACTTGATCAATTGACATAAATGAGTTCACCATGTTTATATGGATCAAAAATTATGAATTTTGACTGTAGGTTGACCACAGTTGACTTTTTATCCAATACAGCTGATTCTAGGTCATCTGATCAAATGACTGAGCAGAAATGTGATCCAAGACTTGAAACTTGACATGAGTAATCTTAAGGGTTCCTAATGATCTATGAAAGTCATATGGGGCATTAAAATTCCATTTGTTCATGTCCAAACTCAAACCCTAATTTTCAGTTGTCAATGCTTGAGGAGGTGTCTTGAGATGGTCAAGCCTTGTGTAGTCTTGAATCAATGGAGGTATTATGAAAGATTTCTTGAGAAATGAGAGGGAAAATTTTGGGGTACAACAACTGCCCTTGTTCAATCTTCTTAAACTTGAAGGGTTAGATTGGCGGGTCAATCATTCATGACTTGAAGGTGTAAGATGATTGAACACTAGAGTGCCCAAAAATTTGCACTCAAATATGTATTGGGAATGGGCTTATAGATGCCATTTGGAGGAATGATGGTAAATACCGGAAGAGGTATCAACATAAATCTTTGGTTGATTTATACTAAAAACTTGTTGTTTTACCTGTGGGAAAAAGGGTTAGTTAAATGCAGATGTATGCATGGCGTTCTCAAGATGAATGAGATTATGCTAAATGCGTTTTGTATTCCTATGCCATGATGTATGAATGTGAGATGCATATTTGTCCGGGAAAATAAATCCCTGGCTACTGCTGAGGAGTTCCGGGAAGCTGAATCCCGAATTGCTATTGGGGATGAAGAATATACATATCTTCAAATTTTGTTAAAAGAATGCTTCCGCCGGGGATCATCTCTTGAATGTTAGCTGTTATCTGGTCGGATCCAGGCTTCACAACAACTTGCTGAGGATGAGGAAGTCAACTTCTATCTGGTCGGATTCCAGGCTTCATAATAACTTACTGGGGAAGAATAAATTAACTATTATATGGTCGGGTTCCAGGTGTGATATGGTGGGAGAAATAACTTGGTTGTTTTGCGTTTGATTGCAAATGTCGCGGTTAGAAAGAGTCGCCACCGACTTTTCTTTTATCCAAAAGGAAAGGTGAAAAATCACAGGAAAGACCTTTGAGATGTTTTCTTGAGTTCGGGGGATACATTATGAAAAGGGAAGGTATTAGCACCCTTTTCATCCATGGTTTTCCATGGGTTCTTAGTTACTTGCTAAATCACTTGCTTTTGTTTGAAAATGTGCTTTGTGTGGTTTTTGAAAGTATTTTGTAAAGATGTCATCGTTTAGGCAAACTTTGTAATGACTCTCGTTCGTAAGAATATATACAAAGCGTTGATCTTTTGAAAATGTTTTCAAGTTTGAAAGATGTTTTGAAAGTGTAGGTGTTTGTTTTGAAAATAGAAAGGATGATTTTGTTTTGAAATGGAGCAAATAACTAG
Organism: Vicia faba; assembly: GCA_948472305.1. Taxonomy (NCBI): domain Eukaryota; kingdom Viridiplantae; phylum Streptophyta; class Magnoliopsida; order Fabales; family Fabaceae; genus Vicia; species Vicia faba. Next base: position 222,288 of record CATIWC010001086.1, read on the forward strand.
GTGTGATACGGTGGGAGAACTGACTTGAGGTTTTGCGTTTGTGTTTGCAAATGTTTCGGTTTAGCAAGAGTCGCCATCGATTTTTTATTTTATCCAAAGGAAATGTCAAAAAGCACAGGAAAGACCTTTGAGATGTTTTCTTGGGTTCGGGGGGTAGATTATGAAAAGGGAAGGTGCTAGCACCCTTTTCATCCATGGTTATCCATGGGCTCTTAGTTACTTGTTTAGATCACTTGCTTTTTCTTTTCAATTGTTTGAAATGGTGCTTTGTGTGTGGTTTTTGAAAATGCTTTGAAAAAGAGGCCTTGTCTTGGCAACCTTTGTAATGATTCTTGTTTGAATATATACAAAGGTGTTTGTCTTTTGAAAAGATATTTCAATGTTTGAAAGTTTGTTTTTGGGAAATGTTTTGAAATTGTGTTGTGAGGTGTGTTTGAAAATAGCAAGGATGTTTTGCATGTTTTGATCAAGTAACTAAGAGTTGTCTACCCTATATTACTCAAAGATCTTTCCTATACATTTTTAACCCTTTTGACAGTGTTGTTTTACCATTGTATTTGGTAAACAACCTTGTGTTTGGATGTTAAGCGGGACAGGTGCGGATCATCGTATTGACCATGATAACAATTGTGCTAAGTATCTTTAGAAAATTTTGAGGGGCTAGATCATTTTGTATAGGTAACCAAGATAGCGTCATCGAGGGACAATGATCTTTTGTTTTGTTTTTGTTTTGCCAAGATACTCAACATGCATAACATGGCCATTTTTAAAGGCAACAAGTGGATGAAACCCTAGGGGTGCATGTGTGTAATGTGTTGTCAATTTACATGCTTTTTGTCTTTGCATTAGTCAAGCTATTTGTTTGATTTTGGATTTCTTGCATACAAACCCTAATCTCTAACATGGCATATTTGAAAGTTATAAATGCGCAAAATAAATCTACGACTATTACAAAATTTGATATGGGGAGGGGGATACAATTTGGAATGGGGGGATTATTTTGCAAGAAATTAAAACCCTAATATTTACTATTACATCCAAATTGAATAAATGGTACAAATAAATAAATGGACAAGTATTTAAATGATCAATTAAATAAATATACAAAATATTATGAATATGCAAAAAATGTTTTGTTTATTTTTATGTATGTAAAAAATGTAATATTTAATGCAAAAAAGAAAGAAAAAGATTATTTTTATTAAGGGTAAAAACCCTAATTTTCTTTTAAGAAAATACATATATAAATCTAATTATATACAATAAAATAAAAATAAATGAAATATGAACCAATGTCAAAAAATAAAAATATATTAAAAAAATATTATTTTTATATGTATAAATAATAAAATAAAAAAATAATATCTCTAAAACATTTATTTGTTTTTTATTAAAGAAAATAAAACTATATACTAATTAATAATTATTTTCATGTTAGAAAGATAAAATAAAATATAAAAATAAATGTGAAAATTTATAAAAATATTTTTGGTATTTTTTAATGTTTAGAAAATAATAAAATAAAATCAGAAATGAAAAACAAATACAAAAATACAAAAATATAAAGAAATGGGCCAGGGGGTGTAATCAGCAAGTTAAGGGGTGTAAAAAGTGAGCCAGAACCAAGCCCAACCCACTGAACTTCATCTTCAACCTTTGTCAACCAAAAACGCGCGCGCCTGACTTCAAACATGGAAAACCTGCATGCGTGCTCTAATGCAAAAACTCATAACATCAAAGTTGTAGCATTTTTCAAGACGATTCCAACCATGTAAAGAACTCATTCTAACTCTCAAAGACCAGAGAGAATTTCTCTGGCCCTAAATTCTAACCTAATTTTTTTAGGAAGTTCGTGAATCAAATTCTCTTAACACGTTTAACTTAAATGAAAACTGAGCATATGTACAACTTCATGGCTATGAGTACTATAATTTTTATTCACAAACCTAAGCCTAATGATTCCTAAATAGAGAGATAGGAAGTTGACAAAAACTTGTTTCAATTGAACTCGTGTATGGCAATGTGGAGCTTTTCACTGAGGCCTGAGATGTTTGGGAGCTTGCTTGAACTTCCTCTGACCTTTCCCAATGCCTAGTTTGCCTTGAATGTGCTTGAACAAGCCTGTAGAACTCAACCTGCACAAGCTGAAAATATAAATGGTGAAGCTTGCAAATGGAGTTACAGTCACTGCCTAATGGTTGGGATAGCTTGGATAGGTTATATGGAAGGTGTTTGAACAGGTTTGGGGCAAAACACACGAGGGGTTTGTGTAATGGATGTAAATCTGCAGGGAGTGCCCTGTTTTGCAAGAAGAATGTGATTTGGTGTTTTGGAAGGTTTGAGGGCTCAAAGGCTCGTGTTTCAGGCTCAATGCAATGTGTCAAACTTGTTTCAAAAGCTTGCAAGGGTTCCCCTTCATAGATGTGCAAGTTGTGTTGTATTTGACAAGTTTCTTGTATTTTAAGCAAAAGTAAGCCATGATGCAAGACAGGCTTGTACAAGCTATCTATCAGCCTGCCCTTTGTGATCTTGGCCCCCTCAATTTGTGGATATTGTGTGCTGTATCAGATCTTGTTCAAGGCTCAAGGATTCTATTTGACATAAAGCATATTTGACAAAAATGGCAATGTTGCCTTTTTGCTATTTTAGGATTAATCTTGTGTGCAATCCTTCCATGACCAGAAAAAAATCCTTAAACCAATGGATTTGCATTTAATTATTTATTATGGAAGGGTTTTGGGACCTGTAATCAAGTACAAACAAGGCTGATTAGAGTTTGCAACTTGTATCAATATGAAAATGCCATGGATCAAAAGTGAGTTTTTGCCAACTTCAAGCCTTCGATTCTCTCTAACCACAAATGATTTTGGAGAGTTCTTAGACATTTTGGAAAGATTGTAACATGATCTACTATCCATCTTTGAAATGCATTTTGAGATTCCAAGTTAAACTAGGTGAAAAATTTCCATGAAGATAGGTCAAAATTCTGCCTAAACTAGGTCAAAATTTCACTAAGTTAAAAGTTTCATGGACCCTTGTTCCAAAAATCATAACTTGAGATCCAAGCTTCTTTTGAGAAAACTTTGTGAATCAAAGTTGTAGATTTTGTGGAGGAATACAACTTTTATGTTGGAATTTTTGTTTGAATCCAATTGCATCATGGTGAAAATGTTGGGCAAAGTTGGGGAAAATTAAGGAAATTTCATAACTTAGAAAAATTCTAAGTTATGAAAATTTTCAATCTTAAACCCTAATTTGCAAAATTGGGTTTCTTGATGAACAAGTTTCATGTTTTGACATATCTTGATGAAAAATGACCCTTGGTACTTGATTTTGACCAAAAAGTCAAAGTTTGACTTTTCAGTGTACAGTCAAATTTTGATCAGTTGACTGAAAAATTCATTTGTCAATCTAATGCAATTGAGATCTTTTGAACCTTGTGAATAGGTCAAGATGATGCCATTGAGTCCTTGAATCCATGTTTGAACCCAATTTTCCATTGGCTAGGTGAACAGTCAGAAATTGCCCTTCTGCAGTCAAAACCCTAAAAATGGCCATTTTGCCCTTTTGGTGATCTGATCAAATTTCTTGAGGAGTTGTGGTCCAAACTTGATCAAATGGTTCATATGAGCTTATAATGTTGATGTGGATCAAAATTTATGAGGTTTGACTGTAAATTGGCCACAATTGACTTTTTCCTCAATATAGTTGATTTCTAGGTCAACTGTCCAATTGACTGAGCAAAAATTTGATTCAAGGCTTGAAACTTGGTATGGGGAATATTATAAGTCCAACATGAAGTATGAAAGTCACTTTGAGCATTGGAAGTCCAAAAATCCCTGTGCAAACTCAAACCCTAATTTAGGTCAACAGTGTAAGGAGATGTCTTGAGTAGAGCAAACCCTAGCTTGGTCTTGAGTTCAAAGAGTCTTGTGAGGAGAAATCTTGATAAAATGAGAGGGTAAATTTTGGGGTACAACAACTGCCCCTGTTCAATCTTCTTGAACCTGAAGAGTTAGATTGGCGAATCTGCCTTTCGTGACTCGAAGGTAAAAGAGGATTGGACACTAGAGTGCCCGTAAATTTGCGCTCGTCAAGACATAGTTGAGGGAATGGGCTTAAAGATGCCATTTGGAAGATGTGACAGAATCTTGTCGGAGATGGGATTAAAGATGCCATTTGGAAGATGTGACAGAATCTTGTCGGAGATGAGCTTAAAGATGCCATCCAAGAAAATGATCGCACAAGAGATTCCTTTGCGAGAGCCCGTATACTTGTTGTTGAGGAGGAATATGCTGGGGAATGCTGGTCTCTGTTGTGGTAGAAATAGAACTTCAGTCGTCTGTTATTCTACTGGGGAGTCATCGTTTGGTTGAAGAGGTGACAGTGAACTTCTATCTGGTCAACAGCCAGGCTTTACAGTCTTGTATTGCTATCTGGTCAACATCCAGGCTTCACGATACTTTGCTTCCTATCTGCTCAATGTCCAGTCTTCAGAAGGATATCAAATGGTTATCCGGTCAACATCCGGGTTTCCCTTTTGACTTTGGGGCCTACTAATATCCGGTTGAATCTGGGCTTCAAAGTAAATGGCTGAGTAAACTGTTATTTGGTCAACGTCCAAGTTTCACATTATACCTTACTGTTATCTGGTCAACGTCCAGGCTTCACAGTCTTGTATTGCTATCTGGTCAATGTCCAGGCTTCATGATACTTTGCTTCCTATCTGGTCAACGTCCAGTCTTCAGAAGGATATGAAATGGTTATCCGGTCAACATTCGGGTTCCCCTTTTGATTTTGGGGCCTACTAATATCCGGTTGAATCCGGGCTTCAAAGTAATTGGCCGAGTAAACTGTTATTTGGTCAACATCCAAGTTTCACAGTGTACCTTACTGTTATCTGGTCAACGTCCAGGCTTCACAGTACTTTGCTTCCTATCTGGTCAACGTCCAGTCTTTAAAAGGATATCAAATGGTTATCCGGTCAACATTCGGGTTTCCCTTTTGATTTTGGGGCCTACTAATATCCGGTTGAATTCGGGCTTCAAAGTAATTGGCCGAGTAAACTATTATTTGGTCAACATCCAAGTTTCACAGTGTACCTTACTGTTATCTGGTCAACGTCCAGGCTTCACAGTACTTTGCTTCATATCTGGTCAACGTCCAATCTTCAGAAGAATTTACAGGGGATTCAATTATTTTGCGGTTGATCTCCGGGCTTCAGTATAATCAAGGTATTATCTGGTCGAATCTAGGCTTCATAACTGGAACAGGAATCTGCCCCTTGATTGAAATAAGCAAACAGGAGAGCATCTGTGTCTGGAGCATCTCTAAGCCGTTTTCTGAGCTTTGAATACATGTCTTAGGTAGCTATCAATTTCATTCTAAAAAGGGTAGAATGTTAGCTGAAACACAAAGTTATGTTGCATGAAATGTATGATGTAATAAGATGTGTTTTATCAAATGTCTATGATATATGAATGTAATGTATGCGCATGTAAGCTGATTGGCTGTTTTGCTGAGGAAAATAAATCCTGGATAGTTGGAGATAATAAATCTTTGACTGTTGTCGGGGAAAATAAATCTATGACCGTTGTTGGAGATTCAAGATCTTTGACAACCTCTGTGGGGAGAAGCCATACTGCTGGGGAGATCAGGAGTTTGGGTTGTATGCCCATCTACTGGGGACTTCAAGAGTGAGGATCTCCGCTCTGTTGGGGGTATCAGGAAAACTAAATAGTTTCTGCCGGGGATCAGTAGATCAAAGTTTCTTCTCCGCCGGGGATCTTAATGACGTGCTGATTTGATTGTGGCGACTTCACTGGGGAAGAATAACTCTCTGGGGAAAATGGAGGAAACTGGATGGTCTCCACTGGTGTTCAAAGGCTGAAGTTTTGGCTCTGCTTGGGGAGGAAAGTTTCATCCTTATCGAGGGTTTATAGTTTAAAGTTTTGCTCCTCTGGGAATTAGGAATTTGAAAACTCAACTCTGATGGGGATTCTTGAAACTTAATTCCTCTAGGGACATGCATTCCAAGGCTTTAGTTCCGCCGAGGATCTGGATGATGTATTACAGGTGATTTCTCCTGGAATAGCCTAAAGATATTTTCCTATACTTTCATCCTATCAGTAATTATTCTTTCTCATTTCGTTTTATTTGTAAGCAGTGATTATATTCAAATGCATATGCTCATTTAATAAATCATTGGACGTTTTTAAATAAAACACAAGTGTAAAAGAGAAAGAAAAGGCAAACAATTTTCTGCATTTTGAAGTATCTTTGTATTAACTTTGTGTAATTATTTTGTACCAGGGGGACAGACATCCTAGTAAGAGAATGTTATCATAAAATTGAGAAAACATTTATACAAAGAAAGATGGCTATGTGTAACAATTCCACGGGGTTCCCATTCTGCTATAGCCTTCGCAACTCTGAGTATCTTGTCCATTCGTCGCTTCGTCCGCAGATGATTGGATTGATCAGAAGCCTGGAGCTTGTCCGTGAAGAGATTGTCCTTAAAGTGATCCGACGAGACATAGTCATACGCTTCAGTTCCCTAACTTTTGCCTGGACCGCCTTTTCAAGTTTTCGATCCACCGGGAAACCCTTTTTTACCCAAGTCGCCCTTTCGGGTTTTTGACTTGCCGGGTGTACATATTTTTTTGTTTATCCCTAATTTTTTCCTGAACCACCCTTTCGGGTTTTCGATTCACCGGGATGCCCATTTTTTCCCAAGTCGCCCTTTTGGGTTTTCAACTTGCAGGTCGTTTATGCGTAGTACTTTTTAACTATGTCTGCATTCGCAAGGTGCGGCAGGTCGTCACCGTCTATGGTGGTTAGAATCATAGCCCTACCAGAAAAGATGTTTTTGATTACAAATGGTCCTTCGTAGGTAGGAGTCCACTTTCCCCTGGGATCACTTTGCGGCAAGATGATCCGCTTGATTACAAGATCTCTGACTTGATATACCTGGCGCCTGACTTTCTTGGTGAAAGCTTTGATCATCCGTTTTTGATACGTCTGACCATGACAAACAGCAGTAAGTCGCTTCTCGTCAATCAAGTTAAGTTGATCAAGCCGGGTCTGAATCCAATCGTCTTCACTTAAACCAACATCCTTCATAATTATCAAGGAAGGAATCTGAACCTCCATAGGTAAAATAGCTTCCATGCCATATACCAAAGAAAAGGGGGTTGCCCCGGTTGAAGTACACGCCATGGTACGGTATCCGTGCAGAGCAAACGGTAACATCTCATGCCAGTCCTTGTAGATGACTGTCATCTTTTGAATAATCTTCTTGATATTTTTGTTCGCTGCTTCAATAGCACCGTTCATCTTTGGCTGATAGGGAGATGAATTGTGATGTTGAATCTTGAACTGCTCGCATAGAGCGGTGATCATAGTGTTGTTCAGGTTTGTACTGTTGTCCGTGATGATACGATCGGGGATACCATACCGGCATATGAGGTTCTGCTTGATGAAGCGGGCAACAACATTCTTTGTAACGGAGGCGAAGGAAGTTGCTTCGACCCATTTGGTAAAGTAATCAATAGCCACCAGGATGTAGCGATGTCCATTGGATACCGTAGGCTTGATCTCTCCAATCATGTCGATACCCCACATTGCGAATGGCCAAGGAGTTGTTAGGACATTGAAAGGAACTGGAGGAATATGTACCTTGTCAGCATAGATTTGGCATTTGTGATAAGTACGGGAATATCGATGACAGTCAGCTTCCATGGTAGACCAGTAGTAGCCTGCCCTTAGAATCTTCTTAGCCATCGTATGTCCTCTCAAGTGGGTGCCAATGTGCCACTATGCAGTTCAGTCATGATCTGCTCAGCTTCAACCTTGTCCATACAACGAAGCAGAACGCAGTCATGGTTGTGCTTGTATAGGATACTGTTGTACCCCAAAATTTTCCCTCCCATATTCTCCAAGAAATTGCCAAGTCAAGCTTCAAATCTCCCCCAAGGGTGCACAGTGCAAAGGTCTCCTATACAGTCAAGATTAGGGTTTTGGTTCTGATCAAGAAAAAGAAGTTTTCAAAAGGTCCAATCAAGTCTCACGTGCCTACAAATATGGTCAAGTATCCTCATATCAAGTTTCAAGGCATTCAGCACAAAATTGCACAGTCAAAAACCCTAATTGCACTACAATCAACTGTAGGGGCAAAATGGTCATTTGGCAGTCAAAAGTTCAAATTTTTGGTCAACATATCATTTTGAAGCCACAAACATCATTTGATCAATGCTTGATCATGATTCTCAAGATTTGGCTCAGAAATCATCAAAGATGCAAAAGTTTGCTTATTTGGACAGTTGAAAAAGTCAACTGAAATTGACCAGGGCATAACTTTCACATGGATTATCAGAAAAATTCCATCCAAAGCTCATTTTGAAGAGAAAGACATTTCCTACAACTCATCTTCATACTTAAAGTCCAAGAAATGCTCTCACAAAAAGTTATCAATTTCAACATTATAGGTCATTTTCAAAAGTCAACAAAAAAGGACTTTAAGTCAAAGGCCATAACTTGAGATTGGTAAATCAAAATGACATGGGACCAAAGACATTGGTTAGAGGACTCAAAGACCTTTCCAAAATGTCCAAGAACATGAGAAAAGCTTAAAAATTGAGCAAGTTATGCCTTGTGGAAGTTGGGAAATTTTTGGATATTTTGAAAAGTCAACATTGATTCAAATGACCTAAAAATGCTAATGGGCCCATTTTTCTTCCATGATTCATCATTCTAAGCATATGCACGACTACTTGGCCCAAAGGGAAGTATTTTCTCATTTTTTATTTATTTATTTGAATTATTATTTATATTAATTCATTTAAATCATTTAAATATATGAAAAATATCTAACTTGACCTAACCAATCTTTTTATACATGTTTTAGACTCAATATTTCGTGCTTAGCTAAATGTGGAAAGATTTGGAGTGATTGGATCCTAATTGACACAAAGAACACATGGAAAAAGATATGAAAAGATCCTTAAAATCAAATTTTCAAAAACCATTAATTCATTGGATTTGTTCTATTTTTGTTGACCTAATGCACTCAGTACATAAGCATGATCATAACCCTAATGATGCTAGACACAAAAAGCTGCGCTCAAAGGCCATTGACAAACTTGAAATTTTGGTGAAGAAACTCAAATCTGAAAACTCTCTTCTAGGGCGATTCAAGGCAGAATTTCTATTCCAATAGCTTCCTTGGAGACTACTGGACATATTCCAATCAAAAGCATCAAAGATAGTCTCTTGAAACGCTGTACAGAAGTCACTCTTTTGCCATTTTTTTCCATTATCGTGTTTTGAATTCTATGCACTTTCATAACATTTTATTCATGGATTCTTATTCCTCATGAGATTCTAAAGCTAACCATTATGTTTAATTGAATTATTACGCTGTATACGAGATTTCGCCATGCTTGATTTCTAGGGTTTGCAGAGCTCTAAATTAGGGACTTCAAAACAAGACAAAATTGGAACCCATGAGTCATACCATTCGCTTCAGCGTACTCAGGCGATTCCAAACCAACCCTCGCGCTCAATTTATGAGTGCCTGAGGGCTAATCGCTATTTTTCAATAGCTAGCCTAAGAAAACGCCATAAAAACCGTTGCTTTTGTTTTTGTTTTACAGGGATGAGGAAGAAGATGGAGTCGTGGCATAAGCTGGTTGGTCCGTTTGAAAATTGGCGCGCGGACCCACTAACGTTTTGCTTTTCTTTTATATTATTTATTTGTTACTAATATATCAAATGCATTGTGTGGCTCAGCTGGCAAGTGTTGATGGTATTAACGTCCAAGACCTGGGTTCGAACCCCAGGTCTGTATAATTTCCATACTATTTTTCATTAATAATTCCCATGCAGCGCCCAAGGCCAAGACGTACCATGCATCCTCAAGAATCAACAGCCACGCGTCCAACTGCTTCAGATCAAAGGCTCAAGATTGATGAACACGCTAGGCCCTAGTCAACGCACTACACGCTACTCAAAAAAAGTCAAATGGACCCAGGTTGTTGGGCCAGAATTGCTTGGACTTAACCTCCTAATTTGGGACTGAACCCCCCCTGGATTGCAATTTTTTATCTTTTTCTTATATTTTATTTTTAATTATTATTTTATTTGCTTTATTGTTTTGATTTAATTAATTATTTTTACAAAATACAAAATACACATAAAAAAATCAGAAAAAAGGAAAAATAATAAAATATTATTTATTTTAGTATTTTTATAAATAAAAATGCATGTAAATAAATTTAGTTTAAAATAGGGTTTGCAATATTAATTCTTTTTAATAAAAAAATCTAAAAAATATAGAAATAGGTTTAATAAATTTTATTCCTTCTAATTTTTCTTTTGTCACAATAATATTTATTTTATTTATTTTCATAATCAAAAATTGTAAATTAATTTAGGTTTCATTTAGGTTTAAAAACTCCAATGTTTTCTTAATAACTTAAAAAATAATTAGAATTAGGTTTAACATTTTATTTTAATTTTAATTAATTCCTTTTTTCTATTAAATCTAAAAAAACATAAAAATACCAAAAAACAAATAAAAAAACAATTTCTTTTCTTTTAATTAATTTCATCATGTTAAGTTAATTTTTGCCAAAGGGTCCAACGCCCATATTCTTAATTTTATTTCTGATTTCGCATATTTATTTTATGTCATTCAAATAATTATGTACCTCTCCCAAAGCCTTGTAATTACTTCTCGCATTTTTCAATTCTTTTAATTTCTTTTACTTTCTGTCAAATCGGGTCCGGTTTAATTTGGCGATGTGGACCCGCGCCATTTGTAATAGTTGTAGATTTACTTTTCCTCGCAACTTTTAACTGTTAAACAAAGCATGAAAGACTGTATGGACATAAATAAAATCAAGCGTAGAACACCAATAAACATGACAAGATAAATGCAAACGAAAACGACACACGAATCGCACACACCACCCCTAGGGTACGCCTCACTGTTGCCTTGCCTCGAAAGGTGATCGTCGAGTAGAGGATGTCTTAGTAAGTCCTCATGATCCGGGAACCTGGCATGAGGGTAGCTTCTAAGGTGTCTTCCCATTGCTCTGGTGATCACCATGTCCCGAACATCGAATTGACCCGAACACCTCCAACGGTGGTGCTACCTACCTCTCAATGGTGGGATGGCACTGCTTTAAGGACATTTACACAGACGAATTCCTTAGGGTAGGTAGGTTCTCATGGATACTTGCTCTCTTCAAAACAAATAAAAATCTTTTCACACCGACACCTTTTCAAAAAGCTTTCGAAAGCAATTTTTCAAACACTCTTGAGGACCGATACAAGAGTCGAACGGGAATTTTCAAAGAAACTTTTTAAAACCTACAATTGAAAAGCAAACAAAACATTTTGAAAACACAAGTGAGCAAGTATCTAAGAGCCCATGGATAACCATGGATAGAAAGGGTGCTAACACCTTCCCTTTCTATAACCTACCTCCCGAACCGAGAGCAATCTCTTTAAGGAATTTTTCTGTGCTTTTGTCCTTTCCATTTGGAGAAAATAAAAGACGGTGGCGACTCTTGCTTACCGCGACATTTTCGCGAACCAGCGTTAAACAGTCAGTTCCAGATCCACCGATCACAGAACTGGTGACTCTGCTGGGGACCTAAACTAAAAGTGAGGTGTACCTTAGGGCTAGTTCATAACTGTGTTTTCACTTGTATTGATTTGCTTGCTTTACTATTGTGGGTTGCATCGGAGATACATAGATCCTAACCCGGATCTAGGGGATACCTTTCTTAGAAAGTAGCAACAAGGCTGTGAGGGAACTGTGCGGGGTATACCGACATGGTTGAAACAGTCTGCTACGTTGATGTGGCACTTTGGTGTGTACCGGTAACCCTTGAGTTCAGTCAAGGAGAGTACGGGGCCTCCGCGTGGTGTCGTGAAGCATCAACAGACCTTAGGAACCTTAATTGAACTATCTTGGCCTCTTTAGGGTAGTGAGATAACTGACTTTGGTGCAGTCCGAGGTTGGTTGATACTCGATACTACACTCAATTGAGGGTTGCTTTCCTGGAATATTTCGGTCGCCAGTTCAGTGGCTAAATCGAAACGATGAACAATGAAAGCAATCCCGTGATATTGGGAACCTTAGAACCCGGTCACTTTGATAGGACATGTATGAACCAACCAACTTCAAGAGGGTACTACCCAGACCCCATGTTGGCCTAAACTCTAAGGGCTCCCCTTGTATGACTTGTGTGCCTTCGTACTTGACTACTTGCATGCTTGTTATCTGACGTATAAGCTACTTGCAGGTTTTGTTTATAGTCCTTAATGGGGACTCATAACAGGGTTTACTAAGTTTCTTGCAGGTTGTTTATAGTCCTTAATTGGGACTCATAACAAAGTGTACTGAGTTTCTTGCAGGGTTTGTTTATAGTCCTTAATTGGGGCTCATAACAGGGTCACTTACGTTATCCCATGCATAGCATGACATCATACCATTGCATATCATTGCATACATCCTAACCCATTTCAAGGATCTCAAGGGCTTGTGATGCAGGTCATGATAAATCAAACATCTAGCCAGGGGCAAAGAGGATTTATTTTCCTCTAGCCAAGGTTGTCAGGGGCTATGACCCACTGGATATGGTGAGCCTTTGACCCTTGAAGAAGGACTCTCAACAATATGCAGTGCCTTCAATCAATTTACCAATTTCCAACTCTAACAAGTTTCTCTGTTTACCCTGCGAGGTCCTTGAAATCATTGCATGCATATCATACATATCATTGCATAACAGGTACCCTTTCTCTGCAGGTTACTTACCTTCTTCGCTGTTTATTTTAGCAGTCTCGTCATGAATCCTGAATCATCAGCTGAGCAGTCCATCAAGGCCCTCCAGGCTCAGAACGCCCAATTCCAAGGGCTGATCATGAATTTGACCTAGGGGCAACAAGATCTGAAGGCTTTGCTCTTGAAGAAGTACAAGAAGAAGAGGAGGACTGTTTTGTTCAGCCCTAGACGCAGATCCGGGAACACCCTGCAGGATCAAGCTGAGAGGACAACTCCATCTGTGGGGAAAGGCAGTCACCAAGAGGAAAGGGTTCCCAGTCCAGTGGTCTCCGACAACGAGACAGATTTCAACGATGAACAGTACCCTCCGGCTGAGGACAAGTACAAACAGTTGGAGGATAGGCTGAATGCTATGGAGATCCAACAGGTACCTGGGCTGGATTTTGGAGATCTGGGTTTGTCAACTGGTGTGATTATTCCTCGGAAGTTCAAAGCACCATCCTTTACCAAGTATGACGGGGCGTCTTGTCCCAAGTTACATCTCAGGTCCTATGTTCGGAAGATTCAACCATATACGGTGGACAAGAATTTGTGGATCCACTTCTTCCAGGAGAGTCTTTCAGGGACTCATCTCGAATGGTTCTATCAGCTAGATGGGACCAAGGTTCGTAACTGGGAGGAGTTGGCTACTGCTTTCTACAAGCAGTATCAATATAATGCCGACCTTGCTCCTACGCGTAACCAACTCCAGGGTATGTCGTTAGGATCAAGTGAAGGTTTTAAAGAATATGCGCAGAAATGGAGGGATCTTGCTGGAAGGGTACAACCACCTCTGACCGATCGGGAACTTGTCGATATGTTCTTGGGGACCCTGTCTGGTCCGTTCTACAACCACCTAATTGGCAATTCGTCTGCTGGATTCACAGATCTTATCTTGACTGGAGAACGAATAGAAGCCGGCATCCGGTCTGGGAAAATTCAAGAGGCTGCACCTTCCGATAAAAAGTCTCATCATGGAAAGAAAGAATCTAATGCTGTGCACGGTAAAAAGAGCCGTCATGAGGTAGGGGCAATCCAGATCTCCAATCCCGGACCTGCTCAACAAGGACAGGGGCAGCAGCGCAAGGAGAAACGACAGTACACCAAAATCAACATGTCGCTGGATCAAGCACTGCAACAAATGTTGAAGGCAGGGCTGATCACCTTAAGGGCTCCTCTTCGGAATCCGAACACTTCTGCTCCCAACTATCATCCCAATGATAGGTGCGCATATCATTCTGATAGCCCGGGGCATACTACGGACAACTGTTGGCCTCTCAAGAACAAGATTCAAGACATGATCGACGCCGGGGAGATTCAGTTTGAAGTGCCTGAGACTCCGAATATAATCACTGCTCCGTTGCCCAATCATTGAAGCCTTTTGTTCATTTGAATTTTTGAGTTGTATTTTTCTTTGCTTATACAAACAATTAATGTCATAGCAAACTCTTTTATTCTATCAATGCATCGCATACGTCTGTTTTGGGAATTAATACAATTGTTTTCATTATGTTCAAATTTCTTTTCATATTTTTTCTGATGTCAACTCTGGATCTAAAATTCTAAGCCTCTTGAGGGAGGATGACGAAAACGATACCATAATCTACAGTATGCTTTTGAACAGACCCCGCTGATGAGGTACAGGCATTGTTTCAATCCCTAAACACTGGAGTTATAAGGATGATAATCCCTCGTCAACCCCTCTGAGCCAAAGAAGTAGGAGTTTTTCTTTTCGAAATTTAAAACCCTTTATCATAACCTGGGGCAGGGTAGTTCTCTCGGTTGATCCAAGTGCATAACAAATGGCACCAAAGGAGTCCTTACAAAACAAAAGACAAGTGATGGTTCTGAATAAATCACAAGGACAGGCAGTCATTATCTCAAAAAATGAAAAACCCATTAAGTCAAAACCCATGAAGGAGACTTACAAAACTGGGGCATCCCGCTGACTGTAATTCCAAAAAAGGAAACAGTTCAGGCAAAAAAAGAAAGGGATAACAAAAGTCAAGAAAGAGGTCTCACAAACCCTCAACCAAAGCAAAAAATGACTGCCTATTCAAAAGAAATCATCAACATCTGAATCCTTATTGGAACATCAAAGCAAAAACTCAAGCAAGGTCTAACGCACGATCAACTGAGTTTAGGTTTGGAGAACATCACGAAGAGCGGGTGGGTACAAATAAAATTTGAGCCTTTATCCTTTGTTTCTTAAACCGTGAACCAGGCCACGTTATAACCCTCAAAAGTCCTAGCTGAAGCATGGGTTAGCTCGAAAGCATACTGTCACGAAAGGTATCCTGACTCCTTAAGGCCTACGGTAAATACGGAGTTGACATCACGTTTTACAAACATTCACTGGTTTTATGAAAAAGAATGCATTTTCAAAATCTTCGAGACAGACATAAGCTTTGCATTTTTAACATAACTTTGTTTGCATATGACTTTTTGTTTGAACAACATAGAAATTCGCATGACGAAAGTCTAATGAACAAGAGTATCTCCAATCAAGGGGCACGGCATGATCATGGTCTACCATCTGGGGCAGTTAAGTCAAGATCCAGAGAATCTCTCAAAAGGCCAAAAAGCCTGGGGCAAATCTCTGCCTGAGTCACTTGGGGCACTCCAGCAACGAATCTTGCACGACCAGACACCTTCTGGTAATATGGCAACACAAGCAGCCAGGGACACCTATCTGCATTCTAAGAGCATGGACATAGTCGAAAAATACTACGCAAAATCAAAGACCCACTAGGTTGACACACCTAGGCAAAAATAAGGGCTTCCCGGCGAACCAAAAGGGTTCGGGCAAAATGAAGGGATGAAATGAAAAAATCTGTACACCCGGCAAGTCGAAAACCTGAAAAGGCGGCTTGAGCAAAAATGGGTATCCCAGTGGACTGAAAACCCGAAAGGGCGGTCCAGGCAAAAGTTAGGGATTAAAGCGTACGACTATGTCCTGCCATCTGTCTACCAGAAGAAGGTTTGTCCATCAACAACTATCAGCACCCCACAAGTGCCTCCCCCATAGAAACAGGGGCAATAAAGAGTGGTCTAAGCGATCTGATTGTTCTATCCACAAGATATAAGGGATGTTCAGCTGAAGAACATAACCAGATATCCCAATTCCCCAGAGAGTGGTTCAGCAAAACAGTACATTCCTCTCCAAGCAAAATTATCAAATCTCAAGGAAAGTTGAGTATCCTCCAGCCGATCTCAAACATTCCCCAGCAGCACATATTCTTGACAAGCATCCCCGGCAGTCTTGGCCTAAAGATTGTTCCCCGGCGGTATCTCAATATTCAAAGGAATCACTTCCCCGCAGTTCAAAACTCCCCAGAAGAGTCCAAACCAGTTTCCCCAGGAAAGCTGGAATTCATATCCCCAAGCAGCAAGCTTATCCCCAGTAGATTCTGGAAGATTATCCCTCGCAGAGCACGAACGCGTCGTCCGGCTTGATTTAAAGAGTTATTTCCTTAATAGGATATAACTGGGTTATCCTCAGCCAAAAGCCACGGAAAGAGCGTCGTCGACGAAGTCTTCTTATCCCCAGCGAAGTCTATCAGCACTTCCAATACAGCAAATATACCCTCAGCAAGTTACTATCAACAATTCAGCAAAAGCATCCCTCTTCCCACAGAGTATTGCTTCCCAGCATGGTCGTTAGAGTATCTTTTCTCCCCGCAGAATCCTCCATTTTCCAAGTTTATTCCGCAATGGAGTCATCTTCTCCTACCGGTATTCTTGCAGCTGTCATCCCCAGCGGAAGCAAAATCTATTCTTCAACATCAGCCCAGGAGTGACTCCCGGCACCCGTCAAGGATTTATTTTCTTAGACAAAAATACATTCATAAACATCACATCTTCATACATTATAGCATGCATATGCATCATACTACACGAATCTCATTAATTTTGAAGACATACAGTTCATGCATCATGATTTTGCATACAATTATGTTTTGCCTTTTCAGGAAAAAGATCAATACCAAAATGATTACTATCAACTATCACAATTCCTTCTAGATATAGTTTCAGATGTAAACCAGATATGGTGACGTTCTGATACTGCTTCCAGAGTTTCCTTCTAGATATAGTTTCAGATATGACCCAGATATGGTGACGTTCTGATACTGCCTCCAGATTTCCTTCTAGATATAGTTTCAGATGTAAACCAGATATGGTGACGTTCTGATACTGCTTCCAGAGTTTCCTTCTAGATATAGTTTCAGATATGACCCAGATATGGTGACGTTCTGATACTGCCTCCAGATTTCCTTCTAGATATAGTTTCAGATATGACCCAGATATGGTGACGTTCTGATACTGCTTCCAGAGTTTCCTTCTAGATATAGTTTCAGATATGACCCAGAGATGGTGACGTTCTGATACTGCTTCCAGATTTCCTTCTAGATATAGTTTCAGATATGACCCAGAGATGGTGACGTTCTGATACTCCTTCCAGAGTTCCTTCTAGATATAGTTTCAGATGTAAACCAGATATGGTGACGTTCTGATGCTGCTTCCAGATTTCCTTCCAGATATAGTCCAGATATGAACCAGATATGGCGACGTTCTGACACTTATTCCAGTTGAAGACATTTCAAGACCTAGACCGGTTCAGTTAAATCGACCCCAAGATTTTCCTGATGCTTATCCAGTCAAAGGCCTTCTCTGGTTCAGTCAGATCGACCCTAAGATCTCCCTGATGCTTATCCAGTTGAAGATATCCCAAGACCTTGTCCGGTTCAGTTAAATCGACCCTAAGATTTTCCTGATTCTTATCCAGTCAAAGGCCTCCTCTGGTTCAGTCAGATCGACCCTAAGGTCTCCCTGATTCTTATCCCAGTAGAAGACACCCAAGATTTTTCTCAACGAGCGTTGTTGAAGTTAAAGTCACCCAAGATTCTCTTACCATTCATGCTAAGGCAGTAACCATCCCTGGTTCATTCATCGCCGTTTGAAGCTCCAGACTCAGCTCCTGTAACCAGTCAGGACATATCTATACCAAGCATCTAAAAAATCATCTCCTGCAACGTGTCAGGTACTCATTTTCTATTTTGCAGGTATGCAGGTTCTCACCAAGGAATCTCCTACGCGATCAACATCCAGATGGAATCTATAAGCCCATCATCCTATCCAGCAATCTCCAAATGGAATCTATAAGCCCATTCCTCCATCACACTGCTAACATGTGAGCGCAAATTTCTGGGCACTCTAGTGTCCAATCATCTTCTACCCTCGGATTACGAAAGGCACGTCAGCCAATCTGCATCCTCAGGTCTAAGAAGATTGAACAGGGGCAACTGTTGTACCCCAAAATTTGCCCTCCCATATTCTCCAAGAAATTGCCAAGTCAAGCTTCAAATCTCCCCCAAGGGTGCACAGTGCAAAGGTCTCCTATACAGTCAAGATTAGGGTTTTGGTTCTGATCAAGAAAAAGAAGTTTTCAAAAGGTCCAATCAAGTCTCACATGCCTACAAATATGGTCAAGTATCCTCATATCAAGTTTCAAGGCATTCAGCACAAAATTGCACAGTCAAAAACCCTAATTGCACTACAATCAACTGTAGGGGCAAAATGGTCATTTGGCAGTCAAAAGTTCAAATTTTTGGTCAACATATCATTTTGAAGCCACAAACATCATTTGATCAATGCTTGATCATGATTCTCAAGATTTGGCTCAGAAATCATCAAAGATGCAAAAGTTTCCTTATTTGGACAGCTGAAAAAGTCAACTGAAATTGACCAGGGCATAACTTTCACATGGATTATCAGAAAAATTCCATCCAAATCTCATTTTGAAGAGAAAGACATTTCCTACAACTCATCTTCATACTTCAAGTCCAAGAAATGCTCTCACAAAAAGTTATCAATTTCAACATTATAGGTCATTTTCAAAAGTCAACAAAAAAGGACTTTAAGTCAAAGGCCATAACTTGAGATTGGTAAATCAAAATGACATGGGACCAAAGACATTGGTTAGAGGACTCAAAGACCTTTCCAAAATGTCCAAGAACATGAGAAAAGCTTAAAAATTGAGCAAGTTATGCCTTGTGGAAGTTGGGAAATTTTTGGATATTTTGAAAAGTCAACATTGATTCAAATGACCTAAAAATGCTAATGGGCCCATTTTTCTTCCATGATTCATCATTCTAAGCATATGCACGACTACTTGGCCCAAAGGGAAGTATTTTCTCATTTTTTATTTATTTATTTGAATTATTATTTATATTAATTCATTTAAATCATTTAAATATATGAAAAATATCTAACTTGACCTAACCAATCTTTTTATACATGTTTTAGACTCAATATTTCGTGCTTAGCTAAATGTGGAAAGATTTGGAGTGATTGGATCCTAATTGACACAAAGAACACATGGAAAAAGATATGAAAAGATCCTTAAAATCAAATTTTCAAAAACCATTAATTCATTGGATTTGTTCTATTTTTGTTGACCTAATGCACTCAGTACATAAGCATGATCATAACCCTAATGATGCTAGACACAAAAAGCTGCGCTCAAAGGCCATTGACAAACTTGAAATTTTGGTGAAGAAACTCAAATCTGAAAACTCTCTTCTAGGGCGATTCAAGGCAGAATTTCTATTCCAATAGCTTCCTTGGAGACTACTGGACATATTCCAATCAAAAGCATCAAAGATAGTCTCTTGAAACGCTGTACAGAAGTCACTCTTTTGCCATTTTTTTTCCATTATCGTGTTTTGCATTCTATGCACTTTCATAACATTTTATTCATGGATTCTTATTCCTCATGAGATTCTAAAGCTAACCATTATGTTTAATTGAATTATTACGCTGTATACGAGATTTCGCCATGCTTGATTTCTAGGGTTTGCAGAGCTCTAAATTAGGGACTTCAAAACAAGACAAAATTGGAACCCATGAGTCATACCATTCGCTTCAGCGTACTCAGGCGATTCCAAACCAACCCTCGCGCTCAATTTATGAGTGTCTGAGGGCTAATCGCTATTTTTCAATAGCTAGCCTAAGAAAACGCCATAAAAACCGTTGCTTTTGTTTTTGTTTTACAGGGATGAGGAAGAAGATGGAGTCGTGGCATAAGCTGGTTGGTCCGTTTGAAAATTGGCGCGCGGACCCACTAACGTTTTGCTTTTCTTTTATATTATTTATTTGTTACTAATATATCAAATGCATTGTGTGGCTCAGCTGGCAAGTGTTAATGGTATTAACGTCCAAGACCTGGGTTCGAACCCCAGGTCTGTATAATTTCCATACTATTTTTCATTAATAATTCCCATGCAGCGCCCAAGGCCAAGACGTACCATGCATCCTCAAGAATCAACAGCCACGCGTCCAACTGCTTCAGATCAAAGGCTCAAGATTGATGAACACGCTAGGCCCTAGTCAACGCACTACACGCTACTCAAAAAAAGTCAAATGGACCCAGGTTGTTGGGCCAGAATTGCTTGGACTTAACCTCCTAATTTGGGACTGAACCCCCCCTGGTTTGCAATTTTTTATCTTTTTCTTATATTTTATTTTTAATTATTATTTTATTTGCTTTATTGTTTTGATTTAATTAATTATTTTTACAAAATACAAAATACACATAAAAAAATCAGAAAAAAGGAAAAATAATAAAATATTATTTATTTTAGTATTTTTATAAATAAAAATGCATGTAAATAAATTTAGTTTAAAATAGGGTTTGCAATATTAATTCTTTTTAATAAAAAAATCTAAAAAATATAGAAATAGGTTTAATAAATTTTATTCCTTCTAATTTTTCTTTTGTCACAATAATATTTATTTTATTTATTTTCATAATCAAAAATTGTAAATTAATTTAGGTTTCATTTAGGTTTAAAAACTCCAATGTTTTCTTAATAACTTAAAAAATAATTAGAATTAGGTTTAACATTTTATTTTAATTTTAATTAATTCCTTTTTTCTATTAAATCTAAAAAAACATAAAAATACCAAAAAACAAAAAAAAAACAATTTCTTTTCTTTTAATTAATTTCATCATGTTAAGTTAATTTTTGCCAAAGGGTCCAACGCCCATATTCTTAATTTTATTTCTGATTTCGCATATTTATTTTATGTCATTCAAATAATTATGTACCTCTCCCGAAGCCTTGTAATTACTTCTCGCATTTTTCAATTCTTTTAATTTCTTTTACTTTCTGTCAAATCGGGTCCGGTTTAATTTGGCGATGTGGACCCGCGCCATTTGTAATAGTTGTAGATTTACTTTTCCTCGCAACTTTTAACTGTTAAACAAAGCATGAAAGACTGTATGGACATAAATAAAATCAAGCGTAGAACACCAATAAACATGACAAGATAAATGCAAACAAAAACGACACACGAATCGCACACACCACCCCTAGGGTACGCCTCACTGTTGCCTTGCCTCGAAAGGTGATCGTCGAGTAGAGGATGTCTTAGTAAGTCCTCATGATCCAGGAACCTGGCATGAGGATAGCTTCTAAGGTGTCTTCCCATTTCTCTGGTGATCACCATGTCCCGAACATCGAATTGACCCGAACACCTCCAACGGTGGTGCTACCTACCTCTCAATGGTGGGATGGCACTGCTTTAAGGACATTTACACAGACGAATTCCTTAGGGTAGGTAGGTTCTCATGGATACTTGCTCTCTTCAAAACAAATAAAAATCTTTTCACACCGACACCTTTTCAAAAAGCTTTCGAAAGCAATTTTTCAAACACTCTTGAGGACCGATACAAGAGTCGAACTGGAATTTTCAAAGAAACTTTTTAAAACCCACAATTGAAAAGCAAACAAAACATTTTGAAAACACAAGTGAGCAAGTATCTAAGAGCCCATGGATAACCATGGATAGAAAGGGTGCTAACACCTTCCCTTTCTATAACCTACCTCCCGAACCGAGAGCAATCTCTTTAAGGAATTTTTCTGTGCTTTTGTCCTTTCCATTTGGAGAAAATAAAAGACGGTGGCGACTCTTGCTTACCGCGACATTTTCGCGAACCAGCGTTAAACAGTCAGTTCCAGATCCATCGATCACAGATACCATTGCTTAGGAAGAACTTGGCAGCAAATCTCCTCAAGAACTTTTTGTCGTTGACTGAAGCTCCTTCAGGGTATTCTCGAGTCTTGAGATACCTTTTGATTTCCTGAAACTAGGGTTGGTCCACTACTTCTTCGGTATTAATCTCGTGACAATGTGCAGGTTCATCCCTCCGCTCGATGGTAATTTGGGGAGCCTCATTATCCCAGTTAAGTTTAAACATGGAAGACATTGTAGCTAGAGAATCTGCTAGCTGATTTTCTTCTCACGAGAAGTGCTCAAAGGTAATTGCTCGAAATGAGGTAGCAATGTCAGGACATGTTCTTTATATGGGATGAGATTAGGATGTTTAGTGTCCAACTCTTCTTTGATTTGACTGATAACCAAAGCTGAGTCCCCAAACACAACCAAATATTTGATTCCCAAGTCAATAGTAACCTTGAGACCAAAGATGCAAGCTTCATACTCGGCCATGTTGTTGGTGCAGCTGAAGCAGAGTCTAGCAGTGAAAGGTTTATGGCAACCTTCTAGAGAGATAAGTACCGCACCGATACCATTGCCAAGTGCATTTGAAGCACCATCAAAGTACAGAGTCCATCGGGATCCTTGTTCAGGTCCGTCATACGGTCCGTTACCTTCAATATTGTCCAATGTCATAATGTCTTCGTCGGGGAAGTCGAACTTCATGGATTGGTAATCTTCGACAGCTTGATGAGCTAGATGGTCAGCTAGTACACTCCCCTTTATAGATTTTTAGGTCGTGTACTGGATGTCATACTCGTTCAGGATCATTTTCCATCTAGCGATTCTTCCAGATAAAGCGAGCTTTTCGAAGATGTACTTGATCGGATCCATTTTAGAAATCAGCATAGTGGTATGTGTCAACATATACTACCTTAGCCGGCGAGCAGCCCATACCAAAGCGCAACAAGTTTTCTCGAGCAGTGAGTAGCGAGTCTCATAGTCGGTAAAATTTTTGCTAAGGTAATAAATGACATGCTCTTTTCGACCAGACTCGTCATGTTGGCCCAGTACGCACCCCATTGAGTTATCCAAAACAGTCCGATACATGATTAGCGGCCTTCCTTCGACGGGTGGCATCAAGATAGGAGGTTCTAGCAAATACTCCTTGATTTTATCGAAAGCAACTTGATAATCATCATTCCATTCAACCACTTGATCTTTCTTCAATAGCTTGAAGATTGGTTCGCAGGTAGACGTTAAGTGAGAAATGAACCTTGCAATGTAGTTTAGGCGTCCTAAGAAACCTCTGACCTCCTTCTCAGTGCGAGGGGCAAGAATTTCTTGTATGGCTTTGACTTTGGCAGGATCAACCTCAATACCTTTGTTGCTGATGATGAATCCCAAGAGTTTACCGGACCTTACTCAGAAAGTGCACTTGCTAGGGTTCAGTCTGAGTTTATACTCCTTCAACCTGACAAACAGCTTTTGCAGATGATCGAGGTGTTATTCTTCTGTCTGTGAACGGGCTATCATATCGTCTACATAGACTTCAATCTCATGATGTATCATGTCATGAAACAAAGCTACCATGGCTCGCTGATAGGTTGCCCCAGCATTCTTCAGTCCGAATGGCATCACCTTATAGCAAAAGGTACCCCACTACGTAACAAAAGTAGTCTTCTCCATGTTTTCGGGGGCCATTTTGATCTGGTTGTATCCCGAAAATCCATCCATGAAAGAAAATACCTTATGTTGGGCTATATTGTCAACCAAGATGTCAATGTGTGGTAGTGGAAAGTCATCTTTAGGGCTAGCCCTGTTTAAATCTCTGTAGTCTACACACATTCTCACTTTGCCATCTTTCTTAGGAACGGGCACAATGTTAGCAACCCATTGTGGATAGGAAGTAACAACAAGAAACCCGGCATTGAACTGCTTCATCACTTCGGCTTTGATCTTCTCAGACATATCAAGCCTCATTCAGGGGACTTTCTGTTTAATTGGTGGACAATCTTCTCTTGTGGGGAGGCGGTGAACCACAATATCTGTGTCGAGTCCCGGCATGTCTTCATAGGACCAGGCGAAGATCTCAACATATTCATTCAACAGCTGAACCAAGAGCTCTTTGACATTCGGCTTTAGGTTGGCACCCACTTTAACCTCTCTTCTGTCTTCGGAAGTACCCAAGTTGATAGTCTCTAACAGTTCTTCATGGGGAAGAATAGCCCTTTCTTCCTGTTGTAGAAGTTTAGCCAACTCTCCAGGCACTTCACAGTCTTCATCACCTTCGTATTCGGCATGATTGACCAGATCTTCAGTGTCACTGAAGGCCAAAGCAGAATTGTTACCCATGGAATCCGGAGTGGGTGGATACCTGCATTTTGTGAGTGTGGGTGTGTGTAAGGGATAACCACCTTTAAACAAAATAAAATGTAAAAGAAAAGAAAATGAACACAAAAGTTTATATATGAAAACGTCCATGATTCATTAAAAATGGCATATGAAAATGAAGAATCAAAACCCTTACAAATGGACCTATATGCCCTGGGAAAGGCACAAGGCAAAAAGATTGTACAAATTGTTTAAAAATTATTACAGACCAACGGAAAATGTTCAAAAGATAAATTACTGATTGATGAAAGTAATGGGAACAAAGTCTTTCTCCTCCCAGTTGTTTAGTCCTCCTTCAACGGTCGGGAAAATCCAATCTTCAAAATTGCTCTCATCTTCAACATCTTCCAAAGCATGAACTTCGTGATGAGTGATCTTTAATGGTGGTCCTCCAGCCCGGGAGCGAAGCACAACCTTCTGACTAGCAGCAGTGAAACCCAAAACGAACTTATCTATCTTGAAAGGAAAATCTGGTAGCTAACCCCACACTGTACTTCCTCCTTCCTCGATCACAGCCTTCGCATCTTTAAGGGATGACATCCGGGACACAGGTTTGGTAATTGCAGGCACAGAAGTTATTATTTTGGCCGTCGCCACCTCAGGAGAAACCTCTTCAAAGTGTTGGAAAGGGGTTTTTATGAATTCACCATCTAACTCCACATAGCGAAAAGAGTTAAGGTGGCTTATCATATACTCCTCCTCACCATGAACCGTTATGATTTTACCCTGAACTAGGTATTTGAGCATTTGGTGTAGAGAAGAAGTGACTGCCCCAGCGTTGTGGATCCAAGGTCTTCCCAACAAACAAGAGTATGAAGGACGGATGTCCATCACATAAAATGTAGAGTTGAAAATTTCTGTTCCCACCTTAATTGGGATGTCCACCTCTCCGTGGACCATCCGCTTAGAACCGTCGAAGGCTCTAACAATGATATTACTGGGCTTTAAGGTCAAACCTTCACATTCTAGTTTGTTCAATGCTTTCTTTGGCAGGACACTTAAAGATGACCCATTATCAACCAGAACGTGAGCAAGTGTGGTCCCTCTGCACTCTACCGAAACATGCAGCGTATCATTATGCTTTCTTCTCTTAGATGTTAGATCAACATCAGAGAAGCCAAGACCATTGTCGGCGGTTAGGCTAGCTACACACTCTTGAAACTGATCCGCAGAAGTTTCTTGAGGCACGTGCGCCGTCTTCAGAAATTTGATCAAGGCTTTGGCATGAGCCTTGAAACAGAGCAATAGGGCCAGCATGGAGATTTTTGAAGGGGTTTGCCCCAACTGTTCTACGACATCATAGTCGCTCTTCTTGATTATCTTCAAAATTTCCTCCATTTCCTTTTGGGTGGTCTCGGGGATAACCAAAGGCTGGGCCCTCATCCTGACGGGCGCTTCTTGGATCCCCTTACCTTTATCAGCAGTAACAGCAGAGGGTAAAACTTCAAGAGTAACAATTTCTTCAATCACGGGACTTCGCACAAATATCTTGACTGGCACAGGAGCACTTGAGGGTCCGAAGATTTCCCTTGGAGGAGCAATCTCCGGAGAGAAGATTCTTCCGCTACGAGTTATCTTACTTGTCCCTGCAATATTTCCTACGTCAGGAGTTTCTTCATCGGAATTCTCTTTGACTGATTCAATCTGCTTAACACCGTGGTAGAAAATCTCTCCTCCATAATTCCACGGTATCGTCTTGTTGGATTTATATGGGATAGGCCCTGGCATAGTAATCTTCAGCGGTACAAACTTTGGATCGGGTGTAATCTTAACAGGTCTTTTGGAGACCTTGGAAAGATTGTCGGAAATGGTAATTATAGCAACATCATTGATAGGAGTAACAGGAGTAACAGGATTTTTCTGAAAGAGGATCTCTTGATTATCCATCAGGCGTTGGACGCCTAACTTCAGTAACAGACAGTCGGATTGTAGGGACGAACAAAAGTGACAATCTTTTTCACAGCCTGGGAAGATCCCGGCTTTCAACAGATTCATCTTGATCACTAGCAATTGAGTCATTAAGTCATCAACAACAGCAACATATAGATCCTCTTCAATAGCATGGGCATTGTGACCATGCTTCGGCATTGGGGAAGAAATCACATTCGGCTTTTCGGGCGCATCGAATTCTACCTCCTTGGCATCTATTAAATCCTGGATCTTGTTTTGAGGGCCCAACAGTTGTTGGTGTCGTGCCCTATACCGTCGGAATGGTAAGCACATTTAGCATTGGCATGGTAAAAAGGAGAAGTTGTATTCGGATTTTATGGCGGATCCCTCAAGGTTGTAAGGTTTAGCTTCAAGAGATGGGGGAGAACCTGGGCAGGCGACATGTTTATTTTGGTGAACTGCCTAGCAGGCCTTCCCCCTCTTTGTTGATTGGTTCTTGGTTGATCATTCCTAGGTTGATCAGCTGCAGTCTTTTGGATCATTACAGCCCCCACCGTTGGCCGGCGCTCTACCCTTCCTCGACCTTTTTGAGAGTAAACAGCTGACACCTCCTTCTTAGATGGAAAAGGTTTTTTAACAGCGGTAGAAGAAGATGTATCTTTTTTAATCTTACCACTCTTGATTCCAGCTTCAACTCGTTCACTAGTCAGAATTAATTCAGTGAACCCCGCTGATGAACTCCCTATCAGGTGATTAAAGAATGGACCAGATAGCGTCCCCAAAAATATATCAACCAGCTCTCTTTCAGACAATGGTGGTTGCACCCTTCCAGCCAAGTCCCTCCACTTCTGGGCATACTCTTTAAACCCTTCATTAGGGACCATACCCATACTCTGCAGTTGAGTATAAGTAGGTGCTAAGTCTTTGTTATACTGATATTGTATGTAGAAGGCAGCAGCCAGATCCTCCCAATTATGTACGTCAGCCCTATCAAGCTGGTAGAACCAGTCCAATTGCGTACCCGAAAGACTATCTTGAAAAAAGTGGACCCACAGATCCTTATCATAAGAATGAGGTTGGATCTTTCTGACGTAAGATTGTAGGTGCATCTTCGGGCAAGAAAAAACATCATATTTGGAAAAGGTAGGCACCTTGGATTTAGGGGGAATCACAATCCCAGCAACCAACCCTAGCTCTTCGAAATACAGCCCATGCACTCTTTATACCTCCATAGCTGCCAACGGCTCTTCCAGATTCTTATACTTATCATCTGCAGGAAGGTACTACTGCTCAGAGTAATCTTCATCCTCTTCTTCTTCTTCTTCAGCCTCGGACTCGAAGGGAACCGCAACTCCCTTTCCTTTGCCAACCCCTTCATCAGATGAGGAGGGGAAATCCATGACTCTTCTATCTTGGTTCTCAAATCTTCTTCCCATAATGACCACACCAGCTCTTTTTTTCTTTTTCTCCTTTTCTTTTTCCTTTTCCTTCTCTAAAAGTGCTTTAAGGTCCTCTTGACCCTTTGCCAAGGTCATGAGGAGTTGTTGGAACTGTGAATTTTGTGCTTGTAGGTCTTTGACCGTCTGCTCTATATCCATCTTGCTGAAATAAACAGCAGAAAGATAAGGAAACCTGGTGTGAAGACCTGCTTATGCATATGATGAATGATATGTATTCATGTAATGCATTCAAGGATTCAGAAATTCAAAGTTGTTCCAAACAAAAAGAACACACGTCATATTAATAAGAAGAAATTTGTTAGTACATAAATGCCCCATGGGCAAAATATTACAAAAATCTTAATGTAAAAAGACATTGTGCATCCTCTTTGGTGCGATGTAGGTGTTGAGAGTCTGCTCTTCGTGGAGTCGACGAGTAAGTTCCAAAACCTTCTTCTCACTGGCGTAGAAGTTGGCTTCAAAAGTATTACGTTCTTCCTTGAGCTATATCCAACTCTTTTGCTGCAAGAGCGTGTATGGAACCTCTCCTTCCATAACAGGCTCTTTGATCATAGGGAGAATGTAGGGGTAAGGCATCATAAGACTCTGGGCGCGGGTTTGTACCCACTTGAGGTAAGGCTCAAGGGGGATGGAATTCTTGTGTCCCAGTGTCTTACTGTCCACTTTGTTGGGCATCCTCTAAGCTCGGATAAACCTTTGTCGAAGTCTTTGAGCGTCGTTGTCGAAGTCAAAAACCAAGTCTAGAATCAGCATGTCATGAGGGCCATCCCTTCGGGCATACCCAAATTGTCTCAGAGCCAAACAAGGGTTGTAGGTAATGCCTCCCCTAATGCCAAGTAATGGGACATTAGGGAATTCCCTACAACGATCAATGATGATGACATTTTCTCTGGACCGAGAACACCAATGAACATCAGAATGTGTGAGAGTTATCAACCGTTGTGACCACCTTAAGCCTTGTTCATTCTTCAAGATTGATTGGGGAAGGTGAGAAATAAACCACCTTGCTAGAAGAGGATTACAGCACATGAGAACGCCTCTTTTCCTTATTGTTCGTGTGTGAAATGAGTGTAAGATGTCCCTGAGCAATGTAGGCACAAGATTCCGAGATATGAAAATCTTGACAGCATTCACATCTATAAGCTGATCAGGGTTTGGGAACAAGACCAACCCATAGATGAGAAGTGCTACAATCTCCTCAAAAGCTTGCAGATCTAGAGAATTCCAGCATTCTTGTGCCTTCTCAAACAGAAACTTTGCCAAGAAACCTTTGACACCACTCCTGGTTACCCAATGACCTTTGATATCAGATGGTTGCAAGTTTAAGGCTTGAGCAACATCTTCAGGCTTTGGCTCTCTTTCCGTACCGTTGTAGGGTAGTTGATGGAAAATAGGAATCCTCAGAAGTTGAGAAAATTCCTCCAAAGTAGGTACTAGTTGGTAATCAGGAAATGTAAAGCAATGGTGTAGGGGGTCAAAGAACTGGAAGAGAACTTTCACCATGTCTTCTTCAATGTTGGAGGTGACCAAGTTGAGAAGTCTACCATGTCTTTCACTGAAGGGAGAATTCTCTGGAATATTGGAAGTAAGCTCCTTGAGTAGAGGAGGAATTCTCACAAGGTTGACCTGAATAGTTTTTCTACGGAGTGATTCCATAACCTACAAAACAGGAACAAAGATGAAGATCCAAACCCTTGAAATGGTTAGTGGATGCAAATGATGCTTCATGATGTTCATAATGTATGCACAAGTATATGTACAAGCAAATCACACAAGATCCTAGTTTCAGGCTTGCATGGGGTTAATCACACAAGATCCTAGTTTCAGGCTTGCATGGGGTTTCATAGGTAAGTACCCTCTTAAAGTTTAATTGGCTTAACCTGTCCTATAAATAGTAACCGGGTTCTAAGGAGCTCAATATCACTGGATTATTTTATGTGTCCATTGTTTCAGTTTAGCCACTTTACTGGCGACCGAAATATTCCAAGAAAACAACCCTCAATGAGTGTAGTATCAAGTATCTACCAACTTTGGACTGCACCAAAGTCGGTCATCTCACTACCCATAAAAAGGCCAAGATGGTCAAGTAAAGGTTCTAAAAGTCCATTAGTGCTTCATGACATCACTCAACGGCCCCGTATTCTCTTTGATTGACTCAAAGGCTACTGGTACCCACAAATATGTCGCACTAATATAGCTATTGCTTCAACCATGTCGGTATACCCCGCACAGTTTCCACAACGTATTGTTATTTACCTATGAATGTTTCCCAAAAATCCAGGTGGAGGATTCAAACCCTAAACAAGAGAACCAAATGTAAAGCAATCAAAGCAAACAAGATAAGCATGTAAAGGTGATCTAAACCCTAAGTTTACTCCACTTTTAAAAAAATTCTCCAGCAGAGTCGCCAGTTCTGTGATACGGTGGGAGAACTAACTTGAGGTTTTGCGTTTGTGTTCACAAATGTTTCGGTTTAGCAAGAGTCGCTACCGACTTTTTATTTTATCCAAAGGAAAGGTCAAAAAGCACAGGAAAGACCTTTGAGATGTTTTCTTGGGTTCGGGGGGTAGATTATGAAAAGGGAAGGTGCTAGCACCCTTTTCATCCATGGTTATCCATAGGCTCTTAGTTACTTGTTTAGATCACTTGCTTTTGCTTTTCAATTGTTTGAAATGGTGCTTTGTGTGTGGTTTTTGAAAATGCTTTAAAAAAGAGGCCTTGTCTTGGCAACCTTTGTAATGATTCTTGTTTGAATATATACAAAGGTGTTTGTCTTTTGAAAAGATATTTCAATGTTTGAAAGTTTGTTTTTGGGAAATGTTTTGAAATTGTGTTGTGAGGTGTGTTTGAAAATAGCAAGGATGTTTTGCAAGTTTTGATCAAGTAACTAAGAGTTGTCTACCCTATTTTACTAAAAGATCTTTCCTATACATTTTTAACCCTTTTGACAGTGCTGTTTTATCATTGTATTTGGTAAACAACCTTGTGTTTGGATGTTAAGCGGGACAAGCGCGGGTCATCGTATTGACCATGATAGCAATTGTGCTAAGTATCTTTAGAAAATTTTGAGGGGCTAGATCATTTTGTATAGGCAACCAAGATAGCGTCATCGAGGGACTATGATCTTTTGTTTTGTTTTTATTTTGCCAAGATACTCAACATGCATAACATGGCCATTTTTAAAGGCAACAAGTGGATGAAACCCTAGGGGTGCATGTGTGTAATATGTTGTCAATTTACATGCTTTTTGTCTTTGCATTAGTCAAGCTATTTGTTTGATTTTTGATTTCTTGCATACAAACCCTAATCTCTAACATGGCATATTTGAAAGTTATAACATTTGATATGGGGAGGGGGATACAATTTTGAATGGGGGGATTATTTTGCAAGAAATTAAAACCCTAATATTTACTATTACATACAAATTGAATAAATGGTACAAATAAGTAAATGGACAAGTATTTAAATGATCAATTAAATAAATATACAAAATATTATGAATATGCAAAAAATGTTTTGTTTAATTTTATGTATGTAAATAATGTAATATTTAATGCAAAAAAGAAATAAAAAGATTATTTTTATTAAGGGTAAAAACCCTAATTTTCTTTTAAGAAAATACACACACACACACACACACACACACACACACACACACACACACACACACACACACACACACACACACACACACACACACACACACACACACACACACACACACACACACACACACACACACACACACACACACACACACACACACACACACACACACACACACACACACACACACACACACACACACACACACACACACACACACACACACACACACACACACACACACACACACACACACACACACACACACACACACACACACACACACACACACACACACACACACACACACACACACACACACACACACACACACACACACACACACACACACACACACACACACACACACACACACACACACACACACACACACACACACACACACACACACACACACACACACACACACACACACACACACACACACACACACACACACACACACACACACACACACACACACACACACACACACACACACACACACACACACACACACACACACACACACACACACACACACACACACACACACACACACACACACACACACACACACACACACACACACACACACACACACACACACACACACACACACACACACACACACACACACACACACACACACACACACACACACACACACACACACACACACACACACACACACACACACACACACACACACACACACACACACACACACACACACACACACACACACACACACACACACACACACACACACACACACACACACACACACACACACACACACACACACACACACACACATATATATATATATATATATATATATATATATATATATATATATATATATATATACAATAAAAAAAATATTATTTTTATATGTATAAATAATAAAATAAAAAAATAATATCTCTAAAACATTTATTTGTTTTTTATTAAAGAAAATAAAACTATATACCAATTAATAATTATTTTCATGTTAGAAAGATAAAATAAAATATAAAAATAAATGTGAAAATTTATAAAAATATTTTTGGTATTTTTTAATGTTTAGAAAATAATAAAATAAAATCAGAAATCAAAAACAAATACAAAAATACAAAAATATAAAGAAATGGGCCAGGGGGTGCAATCAGCAAGGCAGGGGGTGCAAAAAGTGAGCCAGGACCAAGCCTAGCCCACTGAACTTCATCTTCAACCTTTGTCAACCAAAAACGCGCGCGCCTGACTTCAAACATGGAAAACCTGCATGCGTGCTCTAATGCAAAAACTAATAACATCAAAGTTGTAACATTTTTCAAGACGATTTCAACCATGTAAAGAACTCATTCTAACTCTCAAAGACCAGAGAGAATTTCTCTGGCCCTAAATTCTAACCTAATTTTTTCAGGAAGTTCGTGAATCAAATTCTCTTAACACGTTTAACTTAAATGAAAACTGAGTATATGTACAGCTTCATGGCTATGAGTACTACATTTTTTATTCACAAACCTAAGCCTAATGATTCCTAAATAGAGAGATAGGAAGTTGATAAAAACCTGTTTCAGTTGAACTCGTGTATGGCAATGTGGAGCTTTTCAGTGAGGCCTGAGATGTTTGGGAGCTTTCTTGAACTTCCTCTGACCTTTCCCAATGCCTAGTTTGCCTTGAATGTGCTTGAACAAGCCTGTAGAACTCAACCTGCACAAGCTGAAAATAGAAATGGTGAAGCTTGCAAATGGAGTTACAGTCACTGCCTAATGGTTGGGATAGCTTGGATAGGTTATATGGAAGGTGTTTGAACAGGTTTGGGGAAAAAATGCACGAGGGGTTTGTGTAATGGATGTAAATCTGCAAGGAGTGCCCTGTTTTGCAAGAAGAATGCGATTTGGTGTTTTGGAAGGTTTGAGGGCTCAAAGGCTCGTGTTTCAGGCTCAATTCAATGTGTCAAACTTGTTTCAAAAGCTTACAAGGGTTCCCCTTCACAGATGTGCAAGTTGTGTTGTATTTGATAAGTTTCTTGTATTTTAAGCAAAAGTAAGCCATGATGCAAGACAGGCCTGTACATGCTATCTATCAGCCTGCCCTTTGTGATCTTGGCCCCCTCAATTTGTGGATATTGTGTGCTGTATCAGATATTTTTCAAGGTTCAATGATTCTATTTGACATAAAGCACATTTGACAAAAATGGCAATGTTGCCTTTTTGCTATTTTAGGATTAATCTTGTGTGCAATCCTCCCATGACCAGAACAAAGCCTTAAACCAATGGATTTGCATTTAATTATTTAGTATGGAAGGGTTTTTGGACCTGTAATCAAGTACAAACAAGGCTGATTAGAGTTTGCAACTTGTATCAATATGAAAATGCCATGGATCAAAAGTGAGTTTTTGCCAACTTCAAGCCTTCGATTCTCCCTAACCACAAATGATTTTGGAGAGTTCTTGGACATTTTGGAAAGCTTGTAACATTCTCTACAATCCATATTTGAAATGAATTTTGAGATTCCAAGTGGAACTAGGTGAAAAAATTCCATGAAGATAGGTCAAAATCCTGCCTAAACTAGGGCAAAATTTCACTAAGTTAAAAGTTTCATGGACCCTTGTTCCAAAAATCATAACTTGAGATCCATGCTTATTTTGAGAAAACTTTGTGAATCAAAATTGTAGATTTGTGGAGGACTACAACTTTTATGTTGGAAGTTTTGTTTGAATCCAATTGCATCATGGTGAAAATGTTGGGCAAAGTTGGGAAAAATTAAGGAAATTTCATAACTTAGAAAAATTCTAAGTTATGAAATTTTTCAATCTTAAACCCTAATTTTCAAAATTGGGTTTCTTGATGAACAAGTTTCATGTTTTGACATATCTTGATGAAAAATGACCCTTGGCACTTGATTTTGACCAAAAAGTCAAAGTTTGACTTTTCAGTGTACAGTCAAATTTTGATCAGTTGACTGAAAAATTCATTTGTCAATCCAATGCAATTGAGATCTTTTGAACCTTGTGTATAGGTCAAGATGATTCCATTGAGTCCTTGAATCCATGTTTGAACCCAATTTTCCATTGGCTAGGTGAACAGTCGGAAATTGCCCTTCTGCAATCAAAACCCTAAAAATGACCATTTTGCCCTTTTGGTGATCTGATCAAATTTCTTGAGGAGTTGTGGCCCAAACTTGATAAAATGGTTCATATGAGCTTATAATGTTGATGTGGATCAAAATTTATGAGGTTTGACTGTAAATTGGCCATAGTTGACTTTTTCCCCAATACAGCTGATTTCTAGGTCAATTGTCTAATTGACTGAGCAAAAATTTGATTCAATGCTTGAAACTTGGTATGGGCAATATTATAAGTCCAACATGAAGTATGAAAGTCACTTTTAGCATTGGAAGTCCAAAAATCCCTGTGCAAACTCAAACCCTAATTTAGGTCAATAATGCAAGGAGATGTCTTGAGTAGAGCAAACCCTAGCTTGGTCTTGAGTTCAAAGAGTCTTGTGAGGAGAAATCTTGATAAAATGAGAGGGAAAATTTTGGGGTAAAACACTAGGAACATTCTACCTACTCAAAAGTATTTCATGTTCATTTCCTTTTCCCTTTGACATTGTTATCCAACCATTGATTTGGTAAGTAACCCTATCTTTGGATGTAAGAGGGACGGGCGTGGGACGTTTGTATAGTTAAAGAAGGAAACATATGGGACGTTTTAGCAATGTTGTTTTAGGGACTATACCATTTACTGAAATCAACGACGAGGGTCATCGAGGGACTACGATCTTTTATTGAGGGTCTTTCCTAAAACGCCTATGTTCGAGGGACATGACTATTTTCTCAAAGCAACAAGTGAGTTAACCCTAGAGGTGAAAGTGTGCAAGTGTTTATTTTTCATTCATTGTTTCGTCTTGGATTGGGATTGTCTAAGATTGATTTTTATCTTTCCATACACACCCTAGTTACTAACATTTGTATTTGAAAGCGTTAAATTGCGGAAAATAAAGTCTTACGCTATTACATCGTTTAGGGGATGGGGGTACAATTTACAAATGGGGATAAAATAGGAACTTAAATATTACAACCATATCGAATAACAATGAAGGAAATGTAAAAAAAGTGTAAAAAGAAGGAAAAATTGAATTTTGAACTATTATGTGTCGACACATGCTCCTATGCATCGACACATAACTTTCTTTGCCCCTGTATTGCAAAATCAATTCAGTATGATTCGATACATAATGGTATGTGTCGACTCATACTCTGCATGTGACGACTCATACGTGCTTTGTGTCGACTCATACACTCTTTTTTCTTTCTGTTTTGGGCATGTATAGCAGTATGTATCGACTCATAAGGCTATGTGTCAACTCATACTATCATTTTTTTAATTCAACATTGTTTTGCTGCATACATGGGTTAGTTCTCAACACATAAATGAAAAGAATGTAAGACAAACAAAAAGTTAGCTTCAAGGGCAATGGTTACTACATTTTGGCTTCAAAAATGAATTACTAATAATGCTTGAAATGAATAATTAAAGTCAAGAAACTTACCTTGGAGTTGGATCTTATACTATGAGCTTGAGTTATTATCTTGACTGTTCTTGAACTTGGAAAAAAACAGAGGTGTTATAGAAGCTTGTTCTTGAGTTTGAACAATTTCTAGGTGATGTATGTGAGGTGTTTAGATGTTTGGAAAGAGCTTGCAAGGTGTGAGCGTTCCAAATATTTGGACTTTAAAACTCAAGAGTGGAAGCTTTTTTTTGGACAGTTATGGCTTTATTGAGAGTATGGGATCTTGATGGCTAGTTTAAAACAAAACTTCTGGCTTTTCTATCTATTTTTTCAAACTTCCTTCTCTTTTAAATGCTTCTTCTATTTATAGGCAAGGGGTTTGTGCATATGAGCTGATTAGGTTTGCAAAACAGCATGTTATGATTTGGTTAGATTACAAAGATCAAACTATGTCAAGTACTCCATAGTCCCAAGATGAAGTACCAAAGTTGCTGGTATAGGGGAGCTACTTCCCATGATTTATGGTGGAGTATAATCAACAACCAACAAGGTGTGGGCTCAAGACAAACTTTGTACAAAAAGCTTGCTTTTCAAGAATAGCAATGGTGCATTTATGCCATAAATGGAAAGA
Source organism: Vicia faba (assembly GCA_948472305.1). Classification (NCBI taxonomy): domain Eukaryota; kingdom Viridiplantae; phylum Streptophyta; class Magnoliopsida; order Fabales; family Fabaceae; genus Vicia; species Vicia faba. The sequence goes on from CATIWC010001086.1 coordinate 258,606, forward strand.
TCTTTTGGACAATGGTTTAAACACTTTGGTAATAGCTCAAATGTGGGTGTAAGCATTAAATTATGACGAGATTTGCAAGCAAGGAAGCCTGCAACATAAGATATGCAGAAAATCATAAGGGTTTTATTGTGTGTTCTTCACTAAAATGACTTGCAATTCAATAATGGATGCTCAACTTCATGCCCTTGAATCTTCTATCTCAAATATGATAAATTCATATTCTTGGATGTTTTGGAAATCTTGAAACACCCTCTACAACTTTCATGTTGACCACTTTTGTTAAATCAAATTGGAACTTGATGAAAATTGGCCAAGAAGTTAGGATAAAAACCTGACCAAAACTGCTGAAAATTTCTCTAAGTGTTTTATTCAAAAATGCCATGACTTCATGAATTTATAACTCAAAATCCAAGAATTTCTAGGAAGAGTTGTGTAAATCAATGTTTTAGATCTCATCCAGATCTACAACTTTCATGTTGAAAGTTTCCCTTGAATCATCCTACATTATGGTGAAAATTTGGCTTAAAGTTGTGAAAAAATATAAAGTTTTCAACACTTAGAAATTTTTCTAAGTTTGAAAACTTTGACTTTTCAAAATGAAATCTTGAATTTTTTTATTTCCTGATGAACAAGTTTCATATTTTAACATGTTTTGATGAATTGTGATCTTTGACACTTGATTTTGACCAAAAAGTCAAAGTTTGACTTTTTAGTGTACAATTGACTTTTGATCAGTTGACTGAAAATTCATTATCAATCCAATTAATTTTGAACAATGTTGAGTCATGCCATTAGGTCAAAGTGATGCCATTGAACTTTTGAGATTATGCCTCAAACCAATTAATCATTTGCTAGGTCAAAAATCAGAAATTGCCCTTTCTCAGTCAAAACCCTAATTTTGACAACTTTGCCCTGTTGATGATTTGATCAAATTTATTGAGGAATTGTGGTCCAAACTCGATCAAATGATACATATGAGTTTACAATGTTGATGTAGATAAAAAATTATGAAGTTTGACTCTAAATTGGCCATAGTTGACTTTATCCCCAATACAGTTGAGTTTTAAGTCAACTGCTCAATTGACTGAGCAAAAATGTGATCCAAGACTTCAAACTTGACATGAGTAATCTTGGGGGTCCATAATGATCCACGAAAGTAATATGAAGCATTGAAATCTCAATTATCCTTGTGCAATCTCAAACCCTAATTTCAGTCATCAGTGCTTAAGGAGGTGTTTTGAGTTGATCAACCCTAGTGCAGTCTTGAACCAAGAGAGATCTTTGTGAGAAAATATTTGATAAATGAGAGGGAAACTTTTCGGGTACAACAGCTGCCCCTGTTCAATCTTCTTAAACCTAAAGAGTTAGATTGGTGGATTTTCCATTCGCAACTTGAACGTGGAAAAGGATTGGACACTAGAGTGCCCAGAAATTTGCACTCGAGGATGTGATGGTTGATGGTGTAGGGAATGGGATTAAAGATGCCATTTGGGGAGGTGATGGAAAGTTGTTGGAGATGGGCTTACATATGCCATCCAAAAATGATTGTTGGCACGAATGGAGGAAGTGTCAGAATGAATCTCTGGTTGATTTATATTGAAGTAAGGGATGTGTTGGGTTGAGTACCAGAATAATATCCATAAATGGATTGTATTTGACCCGTATCTGAAAGATGAAACTGAATGAGTATCAGAATGGCGTCTGTATCTGGAGCATATCTGAACTGTATCTGAAAGCTGAATCTGAACGAGTATCAGAATGGTGTCCGTATCTGGAGCGTATCTAAATTGTATCTGAAAGCTGGACCTGAATGAGTATCAGAATGGCGTCCATATCTGGAGCGTATCTGAACTGTATATGAAAGATGAATCTGAATGAGTATCAGAATGGCGTCCGTATCTGGAGCGTATCTGAACTGTATCTGAAAGTTGAACATGAATGAGTATCAGAATAGTGTCCATATTTGGAGCGTATTTGAACTATATCTGAAAGCCAAATCTGAATGAGTATCAGAATGGTGTCCGTATCTGGAGCGTATCTGAATTGTATCTGAAAGCTGAATCTGAATGAGTATCAGAATGGCGTCGGTATTTGGAGCGTATCTGAAAGCTGAATCTGAATGAGTATCAGAATGGTGTCCGTATCTGGAGCGTATCTGAACTGTATCTGAAAGCTGAATCTGAATGAGTATCAGAATGGCGTCCGTATTTGGAGCGTATCTGAAATGTATCTGAAATCTGAATCTGAATGAGTATTAGAACGGCGTCCGTATCTGAAGCGTATCTAAACTGTATCTGAAAGTTGAATCTGATTAAGTATCAAAATGGTGTTCGTATCTGAGTTGTATCTGAAAGCTGAATCAAAAGAAACCCGTGCAGGATTGCTTCAGATGGTCGTTTAGATGATTGTCCTAGCTTGTTTCAGCTATCAACCTCTGACCCTTTTTGTAAATTGTTGATGATAGCCATTTGTTGACCGATCTTTCCTGAATAGATGAAAGATTAGTTTTATGCAATGTCATGATGTATGAAATGCATTGTAAAATGATGTTCTCAAATGAGATCATGTTGTATGTATTCGTGTTATCAATGTTATGACGTATGGATGCGATGTATGGGCATGTAAGCTATTCTGCTATAATACTTTAGGGAAAATAAATCCCTGACGGTTGTTGGGGATGTGGAGTGTAAGTCTTCATGTTTTGAAATGCTGATGAGTTGATGAGCTTTTATTGGTTAGAGAAATAAACTATGTTGTAAGGGAAACGTCGTGTATTACTTGTGAAATCCTGTTGGGGAATCCTAAGAAATTGGATGACTTCTACTGGGGATTGATAACTGGAAGTTTTATTCTGCCGAGAATATTAGAGAGCTTAATATCATTAAGCTACACATTGTGGAGGATTTTATGGAATAATCTAAAGATATTATCCTATTTCTTAAAGCCATTAGTGATTGTATTTCTATTTTTTGTTCCTTTTTGTCCATTCGTAAACAGTAGTTACGCTCAAATGCATATGTTCAAAAATAAATCATTGGACGTTTTTGTAAACAAAACACAGAAATAAAGAAAAAAATAGATAGTTTTTCACTTTCAAAGTGATTTCTTTGTATTAACTTGAATAAGTATTTTGTACAATGAGACGAACATCCTAGTAAGAGAATGTCGTCGTAAAAAATGGAAATTCGATACAAAGAAAATATATTTATGTGCAATAATCCCATGGGGTTCCTATTCTGCTATAGCCTTCGTGTCTCTGAGCGTCTTGTCCACTTGTTTCCTTGTCCGAAGTTGATTGGATTGATTAGACCCATTGAGTTTGTCAGTCGAAGCCAAAGGTTGTGTGTAAGGTGATCAACGGGACATAGTCATATGCTTTAATTCCCTAAATTTTTCCTGGACCGCCCTTTCGGGTTTTCAGTCCACCGGGATACCCTTTTTTGCCAAGTCGCCCTTTCGGGTTTTCAACTTGCCGGGTGTACAGAATTTTTTGTTTTATCCCTAATTTTTGCCTGAACCTTTTGGTTCTCGGGATGCCCTTGTTTTTCCTAGGTGTGTCAACCTAGCGGGTCTCTTACGCGTAGTATCTTTTGACTATGTCCGTGTTTACAGGGTGCGGCAGGTCATCGCCATCCATAGTGGTTAAGATCATTGCTCCACCAGAGAATATGCTTTTGATTACAAACGGTCCTTCATATGTAGGAGTCCATTTTCCCATGGGATCACCTTGCGGCAATATGATACGCTTGATCACCAGATCCCCGACTTGATACACTTGGCGTCTGACCTTTTTGTTAAAAGCCTTGATCGTCCATTTTTATTACATTTGACCATGACAGATAGCAGTAAGCCTTTTCTCATCAATCAAGTTCAGTTGATCAAATCGAGTTTGGATCCAATCGTCTTCATTCAACCCTGCATCCTTCATGATTCTCATAGAAAGGATCTGAACCTCCATATGCAAGACAACTTCCATACCGTATACCAGAGAGTAAGGTGTTGCCCCGGTCGATGTGCACGCCGTGGTACGGTAACCATGGAGAGCGAATGGTAGCATCTCATGCCAGTCTTTGTAGGTTACTGTCATTTTCTGTATGATCTTTTTGATGTTCTTATTTGCAGCTTCGACAACACCATTCATCTTTGGCCGGTAAGGGGAAGAATTATGGTGCTGGATTTTGAATTGCATGCACAGTACTATGATCATAGTATTGTTGAGATTCATACCATTGTTTGTGATGATCCTCTCTGGGATACCGTACCGACAGATGAGATTTCGTTTGATGAACCGGGCGACAACATTCTTGGTAACGTAAGCGAAAGAAGCTGCCTTAACCCACTTCGTGAAATAATCAATGGCCACCAAGATGAAACGGTGTCCATTAGAGGTTGTCGGCTTGATTTCTCCAATCATATCAATGCCCCACATCACGAATGGCCAGGGAGAAGTCAGGACATTCAAAGGAACTGGAGGTATATGCACTTTGCCAGCATAGATATGGAATTTGTGGTAAGTTCGTGAATGCTGGTAGCAATCTGCTTCCATGGTAGACCAGTAATACCCTGCCTGCAGGATCTTCTTTGCCATTGTATGCCCACTGGAATGGGTGCCAAAAAAGTTCCCTTATGTAGATCAGCCATGATCCTTTCTGCCTCAACCTTTTCTATGCAATGAAGTAGTATTGAGTCATGGTTGTGTTTGTAGAGGATGTCATTACTGATGAAGAACTTATCAGAGAATCTCCTTAAGAACTTCTTATCATTGAATGAAGCTTCTTTCAGATACTCTTGAGCCTCGAGATACCTCTTGACTTCATGGAACCAAGGCTGGTCCACTACTTCTTCAATATTGATCTCGTAAAAATAAGCTGGTTCATCCATCTGTTCAATGGTGATCTGGGGAGCCTCGTTATCCCATTTGAGTTTAAACATGGATGACATTGTGACTAGCGCATCCGCTAGTTGATTTTCTTCTCGCAGGAAATGCTCGAAGGTAATCTTCTCAAAATGTGGGATTAATGTAAACACATTTTCTTTGTAGGGGATGAGATTAGGGTGTTTCATATCCCATTCACCTTTGATCTGACTGATGGCCAAAGCTGAATCTCCAAACACACTTAAGGACTTGACCCCCAAATCTATGGCAGCTTTGATACCAAAAATGCATGCTTCGTACTCTGCCATGTTATTTGTACAGTTAAAGAAGAGTCTTGCAGTAAAGGGAGTGTGGCATCCTTCAGGGGATATGAGTACATCACTTATGCCATTTCCGAGTGCGTTGGACGCCCCATCAAAAACCAGGGTCCATCGGGATCCTTGTTTAGGTTCGTCATATGGTCTGAAATCTTCATAGTTGTTTACCATCATGATGTCTTCATCTGAGAATTAGAACTTCATGGACTGGTAATCATCCATAGCTTTATGAGCCAGGTGATCGGCTAGCACACTGCCCTTTATTGCTTTCTGGGTAGTGTATTGGATGTCATATTCTATCAGGATCATCTGCCATCTCACTATTCTCCTAGAGAGGGTAGGCTTCTCGAATATGTATTTTATTGGATCAATCTTGGATATCAATAAGGTAGTATGAGTCAATATATATTGTCTTAGCCACCGAGCAGCCCATGCTAGAGAGCAAGTTTTCTCGAGCAGTGAATATCTTGTTTCACAGTTGGTAAACCTTTTTCTCAGGTAATAAATAGCATGCTCTTTTCGGCCAGACTCGTCATGCTGCCCCAACACACACCCCATTGAATTTTCCAAAACAGTTAGATACATGATCAAGGGTCTTCCTTCGACTGGTGGCATCAAAATAGGAGGCTCTTGTAGGTACTCTTTGATCTTGTCGAATGCAGTTTGGCACTCATCATTCCATTTTACTACTTGATCTTTCTTCAGTAATTTGAAGATTGGTTCATAAGTAGCGGTCAAGTGAGAAATGAATCGGGAAATATAGTTTAGTCGTCCTAAGAATCCTCTGACTTCCTTCTCAGTGCTAGGAGCAGGAATTTCTTGTATTACTTTGACCTTGGCAGGATCCACTTTGATACCTTTACCACTGACGAAAAAGCCTAGGAGTTTACCGGACCTTACCCCAAATGTGCATTTATTCGGGTTTAACCTCAGCTTGTATTTCTTCAGTCTCTGAAACAGTTTCTACAAATGGTCAAGATGTTCCTCTTCAGTTTGAGATCTAGCTATCATGTCGTCCACATAGACCTCTATTTCATGTTGTATCATGTTGTGAAATAAAGCTACCATTGCATGTTGATAGGTTTCCCCAGCATTCTTCAACCCTAATGGCATAACCTTGTAACAAAATGTGCCCTACTGTATGACAAAGGTGGTTTTCTCCATGTCCTCAGGCTCCATTTTGATTTGGTTGTATCCTGAGAAACCATCCATGAAGGAAAACACCTTATGATGTGTTGTATTGTCAACCAGAATATCGATGTGGGGAAGTGGGAAATCATCCTTAGGGCTTGCCCTATTCAAATCTCTATAGTCTACGCACATTCGTACCTTACCGTCCTTTTTAGGCACGGGAACAACATTGGCGACCCATTGTGGATAGGAGGTAACAGCTAAGAATCCGGCATTGAATTGTTTCATGACTTCGGCCTTGATCTTCTCGGACATGTCTGGTCGCATGCGACAGACTTTCTGTTTCATCAGAGGGAAGTCTTCTTTTGTTGGTAGACGATGGACCACAATATCAGCATCAAGACCCAGCATGTCTTCATACGACCAGGCAAAGACCTCAACATAATCATGTAGCAACTGAATCAGACGCTTCTTGACACTGGATTCCAGATTGGCACCCACTCTGACTTCTTTCTTGTCCTTTTCGGTACCTAGGTTAATTGTGTCCACTGGTTCTTCGTGGGGCTGAATGGTCCTCTCTTCTTGTTGTAGTAACCTGGCTAGTTCCCCTGGCACTTCAAAATCTTCCTCACCTTCGTCTTAGGCTTGGTAGATTATATTTTCAGAGTCACAAAAGGCCCTAGCAGAAACGTTACCCATGGGATCCCGAACGGATGTAGACCTGCATTTTGAATGTGAGAGTGTGTAAGAGTATAGCTATCTTTGAAAGAAAGTAAAAATGTAGAAAAGGAAAGACAAAGAACACAAAGTTTGTATGCAAAAACGTCCATGATTCATTGATGACATGTGAAAACGAGGTAACAACCCTTACAAATGGACCGTTGTGCCTCGGGTAAGACACAAGGTTTTAAAAGTATGAATTTGTATAATTATTACAGATTCGACAAAAATTTAAAGACAATTACTGTTGGATAAAAGTAATTGGGACAAAGTCTTTAGCTTCCCAGTTGCTGAGTCCTCCGTTGACAGTTGGGAAAAATCCATTCCTCCAGGTCTAGCTATCCTCATCATCCTCCACAACGTTGATTCCGTGGTTGTTGATATTTAAGGGAGGTCCCCTGATACGAGCACGGCGTATAGCTTTCTGGGCTTCTGAGGTGAAACCCAAACCGATTTTGTTAGATTTGTATGGGATATCTTGGAGTTGGCCCCAAATAGTGCACCCACCTTCTTCGATCACTGCCTTGGCATCTTTCAAAGAAGACATCTTTAGCGGAGGTCTTGTAATCTTCGGGATTTGGGAAACAGCCTTGGTTACTGCCACGGTTGGTAGGACTTCCTCAAAATGCTGAAACGGAGTTTCAATGAATTCACCATCCAATTCCACGTATCTGAAGGAGTTTAAGTGACTGACCATATATTCCTCTTCTCCATGGACAATAATGATTTTCCCCTCGGTAGGATATTTCAGCATTTGATGTAATGTAGAGGTAACGGCACCAACATTGTGAATCCATGGTCGGCCCAATAAGCAGGAATAGGAAGGGTGAATGTCCATCACGTAAAAATTTGAATCAAAGGTTTGAGTTCTAACTTTTATGGGGATGTCCACCTCCCCATGCACCATTCTCTTTGAACCGTCGAAGGCCCTTACCACTATGTTGTTGGGTTTTAAGGTCAAAACTTCACAGTCAAGTCTATCGAGAGCCTTCTTAGGTAGCACATTCAAAGATGAACCGGTTTCAACCAAGACATGGGCCAAATCTGTGCCCCTACATTCGATAGATACATGAAATGCCTTGTTGTGCTTCCTCCCTCTAGGTGTCAAGTCAGCATCTGAAAAGCCTAAACCATTGTCAGCGGTTAAACTGGCTACGTAGTCTTGGAACTGATCAGCAGAGGTTTCTTGTGGTACATGGGAAGTTTTAAGGAATTTCACCAAGGCCTTCGCATGAGCCTCAGAGCATAACAATAAAGCCAGCATGGAAATCTTTGACGGAGTCTGCCCTAGTTGTTCGACTATGTTGTAGTCGCTTCTCTTTATAATTTTCAGAATTTCTTCCATCTCCTTTTGGGAGGTGTTGTACCCCAAAATTTTCCCTCCCATATTCTCCAAGAATTGTCAAGAATCATCTTCAAATGGTTCAAGATTACTCAAGAGATTGCACAGTCCAAATGCCTCCTAAGCCAGCTGAAATTAGGGTTTTGTTTCTTTCAAGGAATTTGAGGTTTTCAATGGTCCAATCAAGTCTCATAGGCCTATACATATTGTCAAACACCTATAGGTCAAGTCTCAAGACTCACAATGGCAAATTGCACAGTCAAAAGCCCTATTTGCTCAACAGTCAACTGTAGGGGCAAAATGGTCATTTTACAGTCAAAAGTCAAAAAATTTGGTCAACATCTTGTTTTGAGGCCACAATCATCATTTGATCAAGTCTTGATCATGATTCCACAAGCATGGTTCAAAAATCATCAAGATGCCAAAAGTTTCTATTTTTGGACAGCAGAAAAGTCAACTGTAATTTGACCAAGGCATAACTTTTTCATGGTTCATCAGAAAAATCCCATCCAATGCTCATTTTTAAGGGGGGTACATTTACTACAACTCATCTTCACATTCCAAGTCCAAGAAATGCTCTCACAAAAAGTTATCAATTTCTACATTATAGGTCAATTTCAAAAGTCAACAAAAAGGCACTTTAAGTCAAAGACCATAACTTGAGATTGGTAAATCCAAATGACATGGTACCAAAGGCATTGGTTAGAGGACTTCAATACCTTTCCAAAATGTCCAAGAACATGTTCATATGATCACAATTGAGCAATATATGCATTGGAGAAGTTGGGAAATTTTTGTGAATTTGCAAAAGTCAACTTTGCTCAAAACACATCATTTTTGCTAATGGGCCTCAAATTTCTTCTTGAATCATTGTCCAAGGCCTATGCACGACCCATTGGGATTATTTGAATTTATTTTCTCATTTTTTATTAATTAATTGGATTTTTTATTAATATTAATTCATTTAATTGATTTTAAATGTAGGAAATTCAAAGATATGGTTTTCAAATCTTTTTGTGAGGCAAATAGGCTCAGGGCAAGCTGGAAATTTTGTGCATCCATCAAAGAGACAAGAATCATCCAATTTGGCAAGGTTTTTCAATCAAAAAGATTGAAAAATATTTGATTGAAAATCAAATATTGAAAACTTTATTCCATGGATCCTTGACCTAGTTTGTACCCTAATTCCATTCCAATACAAATACTGAAGCCAACCCTAATGCCTGCAACGTGCAAAACTGCTACAAAGAACCCTTACCATATTGAAAAAAATTCAAAGAAAGATTGAAACTGAATTCCACTTTCCAGGCCCTTTCAAGGAGATTTAAAGCTTCAAACACCTTGCTAGCATTCCCAGAAACCCTTTGCAATCAAAATCATCCGCTAACACTCAAGGAATCCTGAGATAACAGTTTCACGGTTTGAATATTTTTCATAAACGCATACTTTGATTCATGCATCATTAACGTATTTTGTGGATTGTTTTGTGTTCATAGGGACTGTACGAAGCTTTTGGTACAATTTAATTGCATTATGGTGCCCTGAAACGTAAACCACCATTGTTGAATTCTAGGGTTTCAAAGCTCTTGATTTGGGGCTTTGCTATATAGGTAAAATTAGAACCTCCAACGCCTATGGTTGAGATCGCTGGAACGAGACAAACACAAAGCTACCCTCGCGCTCAATTTATATTGCATATAGACCTAATCGCTATTAATTGTGCTTCCATGTTGTGGGGGTTAAAAACCCCCGCTATTTGATATGTTTTATGCAGGTTTCATGAAGAAGACGGTGAGTTGGCAATACCCCAGTGGCTTATTCAAAGGAGCGCGCGCTTTTGATTGTTTGTAGCATAAGCAATTAATTAACCCATATAATATTTGGCCAGTATTATACTAACAAAGGCGTGCAGTTGGCTCAGTGGTTGTTGTGTTGTCCAAGGATCATTGGGACCTGGGTTCGATTCCCAGGTCCCCCAAACGCTTCTTTCTATTTTTTCTAACATATTCCTATGCAGGCCTTGCCAATATGTTCCATCATGAACCTTCAATGATCAGGCGCCATGTGGCCATTATCCTCAATCCACTGGTCAAAGAGTGGAGAACACCATGCTCCAAGTCAAAGCACGCCCTAGTCAATTCCCAGAAGTCAACAAAGGCTTAAGCAAATGGGCCAGAAATTCTAACAAAACCTCCATTGGGTCCATCAAACTCCCCCTGGTTTTACTATTTTATTTTATTTTCTTTTTCCTTTTAATTCTTTTAATTATAATCATTATTATTATTAACCAACAAACTAATTTTTTATAATAAATCCAGGGATCAAAAAAATTGTAAATATTTTTATTATTTATTATTTTTACTATTAACTATTATTTTTGTAAATAAAATGTAAATTAGTTAATTTAGTTAAATTAGGTTAACTTTAATCTTTTTTTTCATAATAAATAAAATAAACTTAGAACTAGGGTTTTTCTCGACTTTTAATTTCTTTTCCTTTTTATTTTCATTAAAAACTTAAAAAACACAAAAAAAAAACTTTTTTTCTTTAATTAAAAAATTGATTAATTAGTTTAGGGTTAATATTTAATTAAATGCAAAGGACCAAAATTTCTTTATTTCTCAAAAGGGTCAAAACCCTAAGACTTTCCGGATTTAATTTCTTTTCGCACATTATTCTTATTTTGATTATTTATGTATCTGCTCAAAGGATGTAATAGTTAATTAGGCTTTACCGCTTTATTTACTTTTCCGCATTTATTTTCAAAACGGGTTATGTCTTTGGCGATGTATAGACCCGCGCCTTGTAATAGCGTAGATTCATATTTCCGCACTTTATTTTCCGCACTCTTGACTGTTAATATGCATGCAAGACTTGGATGAAAATTAAAAATAACTCGTAGATCACCATGATACATGTACAAGATAATATAACATGAAAACAACACACATGCACATGCCACTCCTAGGGTACGCCTCACTGGTTGCCTCGAACGTGGTCGTCAAGTATATGGTGTTTTAGAGGTCGCCCTCCTGTCTAAAGATCCAGTTGCCTCGAAACGGTTGCCTCGGATAAAAAAGGATCTAGGACATTAGGGTTACTTCTAAGGTGTCCTACTATTGCTTCGGTGACCACACTGTCCCTATAATCGAATTGACCCGAACACCTCCAACGACGGTGCTACCTACTTCTCAATAGTGGGATAGCGCTATCTAAAGGACTCTTACACAGCCTAATTCCTTAGAGTAGGTGGATTTCTCATAGGTACTTGCTCTCTCAAACAAACAAAAATATCTTTTCACACTGACACTTTCAAAAGGTTTTCAAATAAATTTTTCATACACTCTTGAGGACAGATACAAGAGTTACTTAGAAATTTTTCAAACGAAACTTTTTCAAAACCCACACACACTTGAAAAGCAAACAAATTTTGAAAACATAAGAGCAAGTACCTAAGAGCCCATGGATAACCATGGACAGAAAGGGTGCTAACACCTTCCCTTTCTATAAATCTACCTCCCGAACCGAGAAACATCTCGAAAAGGAATTTTGTTGTGCTTTTGTCCTTTCCATGTTGGAGAACATAAAAGACGGTGGCGACTCTTGCTTACCGCGACATTTCGCGAACCAGCATTCCAAAACAGTTAGTTTTATTCCCACCGATCACAGGAGGCCTCAGGGATAGATACTGATTGCGCCTTCATCTGGACAGGCTCAACCAAAATGCCTTTGCTCCGAGTCTCGGTCGACTCAATGGTAGGAGTATCAGCAGGTGTATTTATAGGAATTGTAGTAGTAGTAGTAGTGTCAACAGGAACAAAAACAGGGATGATCACATGACCGGTAACAATCTTCAGAGGTGAAATATCTGGGGAGAATACTCTGTCACTTCGGGTTATCTTGCTGGTTCTCGCAATGTTATTGATGTAGGGGTCAGCCTTCTCAAGAATTGAGTCTTCAACATCCGGCCAATCTTGCTTGACGCCGTGATAGTAAACATCACCCTCATAATTCCATGGGACAGTTTTATCTGATGAGTACGGAATTGGACCTGGCATAGTAATTATTAGTGGAGCTACTTTAGGAACAGATGTAATCCTAACGGGTCTTTTGGTGGAGACCCTGGAAGGATTGGCAGAAATGGTTACTATTGAAACATCTTTGTAAGAAACGGTTGGAACAGGAGTCTTTTCAAACAAAATCTCTTTGTCATTCATTAGGCGCTGAACACCTGCTTTCAATAAATGACAACTAGTTGGTAGGGATAAACAAAAGTGGAAGCCTTCATCACAGCCCGAAAATAAATCGGCCTTCAATAGGTTCTTCTTGACGGTCAGGAGAGGAGTAGCAAGTTCATCAACAGCAGTAACAAACATATCATCTTCGACAGCGTTAACACCACGGCCATGCTTGGGCATATGAGTGGTGATAACATTTGGGATCTCAGGAGCATTAAACTCAATTTCTTTTGCTTCAAGAAGGTCTTGCCCCTTGTTTTTCAAAGCCCAACAGTTGTTGGTATCATGGATGGGGCTTTCTGAATGGTAAACACAACGAGCATTAGGATGGTAGTGAGGAGAGGTTGTGTTAGGATTCTTCGGGGCTTCCTTCAAAGTTACCAGATTAGATCTCAACAAATGTGCAGGACTTGAGATAGTGTCATATTAATTCTGGTAAATTGTCTGACTGGTCTTTTTGTTCTAGGCTGATCATTCCTTTGTTGAGTAGGTGCAGGCTTAGGGATTATGACAGCCCCCACCATTGGTCGGCGTTCAGTCATATCTTGATTTCTTTGAGGATACACAACCCCAACTTCATTCTTCCTAATAAATGGTTTTCTTACAGTGGCGGAGGATGTTTCTTTTTGGATCTTCCCACTCTTAATCCCAGCCTCCACTCTTTCTCCGGTCAAGATTAACTCAGTGAAGCCTGATGAAGATCTTCCAATTAGATTATTAAAGAAAGGACCGGACAAGGTACCTAGAAACATGCCTATTAGCTCTCTTTCGGACAGGGGAGGATAGACTCTTCCTGCTAAGTCCCTCCATTTATGAGCGTAGTCTTTGAAACCTTCACTTGAAACTATAGCCATAGTCTAGAGTTGAGTACGGGTAGGAGCAAGGTCTGTGTTGTACTGATACTGTTTATAAAAAGCAGCTGCAATGTCTTCCCAATTATGGATATTGGCCCTTTCTAGTTGATAGAACTAATCAAGTTGAGTTCCGGATAGACTATCTTGGAAGAAGTGGCCCCGTATTCTTCTTGATTTACTCAATGGCTACCGGTACACACCAAAGTATTGCATCAATGTAGCTACTGTTTCAACCGTGTCGGTATATCCCGCATATTTCCCTCACAGTTTATTTCTACTTACCTCAAAAAGGTGCCCCAAAATCCGGGTGTAGGATTAAAACAAACCCAAACAAGGAACCATAATGCAAAGCATGCTAGTCAAACAAAGAAAGCAAATAAATGTGATCTAGCCCTAAGGTAACCCCACTTTTATAAATTCCCCAGCAGAGTCGCCAGTTCTGTGATACGGTCGGATAAATGACTTGGTTGTTTTGCGTTTGATCACAAATGTCGCGGTTAGCAAGAGTCGCCACCGACTTTTCTTTTATCCAAAAGGAAAGGTGAAAAAGCACAGGAAAGACCTTTGAGATGTTTTCTTGAGTTTGGGGGGTAGGTTATGAAAAGGGAAGGTATTAGCACCCTTTTCATCCATGGTTTTTTATGGGCTCTTAGTTACTTGATAAATCACTTGCTTTTGTTTTAAAATATGCTTTGTGTGGTTTTTGAAAGTATTTTGTAAAGATGTCATCGTTTAGGCAAATTTTGTAATGATTCTTGTTCATAAGAATGTATAAAAAGCGTTTATCTTTTGAAAATGTTTTCAAGTTTGAAAGGTGTTTTGAAAGTATAGGTGTTTGTTTTGAAAATAGAAAGGATGGTTTTGTTTTGAAATGGAGCAAATAACTAGGAACATTCTACCTACTCAAAAGTCTTTCATGTTCATTTCCTTTTTCCTTTGACATTGTTATCCTACCATTGATTTGGTAAGTAACCTTATCTTTGGATGTAAGAGGGACGGGCGTGGGACGTTTGTATAGTCATAGAAGGAAACCTATGGGACATTTTAGCAATGTTGTTTTAGGGACTAGATCGTTTACCGAAAGCTACATCGAGGGTCATCAAGGGACTACGATCTTTTATCGAGGGTCTTTGCTAAAACGCATATGTTCGAGGGACATGACTATTTTCTCAAAGCAACAAGTGGAGTTAACCCTAGAGGTGCAAGTGTGCAAGTGTTTATTTTTCATGCATTGTTTTGTCTTGTATTAGGATTGTCTAAGATTGATTTTTATATTTCCATACACATCCTAGTTACTAACATTTGTATTTGAAAACTTTAAATTGCGGAAAATAAAGTCTTACGCTATTACATCGTTTAGGGGATGGGGGTACAATTTACAAATGGGGATAAAATAGGAACTTAAATATTACAACCATATCAAATAACAATGAAGGAAATGTAAAAAAAAGTGTAAAAAGAAGGAAAAATTGCATTTTGAACTATTATGTGTCGACACAAGCTCCTATGCATCGACACATAACTTTCTATGCCCCTGTATTGCCAAATCAATTTAGTATGAGTCAATACATAATGGTATGTGTCGACTCATACACTGCATGTATCGACTCATACATGCTTTACATTGACTCATACACTCTTTTTTCTTTCTGTTTTGGGCTTGTATAATAGTATGTATCGACTCATAAGGCTATGTGTCGACTCATACTGTCATTTTTTACTTCAACATTATTTTGCTGCATACATGGGTTAGTTCTCAACACATAAATGAAAAGAATGGAAGACAAACAAAAAGTTAGCTTCAAGGGCAATGGTTACTACATTTTGGCTTCAAAAATGAATTACTAATGATGCTTGAAATGAAGAATTAAAGTCAAGAAACTTACCTTGGAGCTGGATCTTATACTCTGAGCTTGAGTTGTTATCTTGATTGTTCTTGAACTTGGAAAAAAAACAGAGGTGTTGTAGAAGCTTGTTCTTGAGTTTGAACAATTTCTAGGTGATGTATGTGAGGTGTTTAGATGTTTGGATAGAGCTTGCAAGGTGTGAAAGTTCCAAACATTTGGACTTTAAAACTCAAGAGTGGAAGCTTTTTTTGAACAGTTATGGCTTTTTTGAGAGTATGGGATCTTGATGTCTAGTTTACAATGAAACTTCTGGCTTTTCTCTCTATTTTTTCTAACTTCCTTCTCTTTCAAATTCTTCTTCTATTTATAGGCAAGGGGTTTGTGCATATGAGCTGATTAGGTTTGCAAAACAACATGTTATGGTTTGGTTGGATTACAAAGATCAAACTATGTCAAGTACTCCATAGTACCAAGATGAAGTACGAAAGTTGCTGGTATAGAGGAGCTACTTCCCATGATTTATGGTGGAGTATAATCAGCAACCAGCAAGGTACGGGCTCAAGACAAACTTTGTACAAAAAGCTTGCTTTTCAAGAACAGCAATGGTGCCTTTATGCCATAAATGGAAAGATCTTTTGGACAATGGTCTAAACACATGGGTAATAGCTCAAAAGTGGGTGTAAGCATTAAATTATGATGATATTTGCAAGCAAGGAAGCCTGTAACATAAGATTATGCAGCAAATCATAAGGGTTTTGTTATGTGTTCTTCACTAAAATGACTTGCAATTCAATAATGGATGCTCAACTTCATGCCCTTGAATCTCCTAGCTCAAATATGATAAATTCATGTTCTTGGATGTTTTAGAAAGCTTGAAACACCCTCTACAACTTCCATGCTGACCACTTTTGTTAAATCAAATTAGAACTTGATGAAAATTGGCCAAGAAGTTGGGATAAAAACCTGACCAAAACTGCTAAAAATTTCTCTAAGTGCTTTATTCAAAAATGCCATGACTTCATGAATTTATAACTTAAAATCCAAGCATTTCTAGGAAGAGTTGTTTAAATCAATGTTTTAGATATCATTCAGATATACAACTATCATTTTGAAAGTTTCCCTTGAATCATCCTACATCATAGTGAAAAATTGGCTTAAAGTTGTGAAAAAATATGAAGTTTTCAACACAGAAAATTTTCTAAGTTTGAAAACTTTGACTTTTCAAAATGAAATCTTGACTTTTTTGATTTCTTGATGAACAAGTTTCATATTTTAACATGTTTTGATGAATTGTGATCTTTGACACTTGATTTTGACCAAAAAGTCAAAGTTTGACTTTTCAATGTACAGTTGACTTTTGATTAGTTGACTGAAAATTCATTATCAATCCAATTGATTTTGAACAATGTTTTGAGTCATGCCATTAGCTAAAAATGATGCCATTAAACTCTTGAGATTATGCCTCAAACAAATTAACCATTTTCTAGGTCAAAACTCAGAAATTGCCCTTTCTCAATCAAAACCCTAATTTTGACCATTTTACCCTTTTGATGATTTGATCAAATTTCTTGAGGAATTGTGGTCCAAACTTGATCAAATGATACATATGAGTTTATAATGTTTAAGTAGATAAAAATCATGAAGTTTTACTGTAAATTGGCCATAGTTGACTTTTTCTCCAATATAGTTGATTTTTAGGTCAACTGCTCAATTGACTGAGCAAAAATGTGATCCAAGACTTGAAACTTGACATGAGTAATCTTGGGGGTCCATAATGATCCACGAAAGTCATATGAAGAATTGAAAGCTCAATTATCCTTGTGCAATCTCAAACCCTAATTTCAGTCATCAGTGTTTAAGGAGGTGTCTTGAGTTGATCAACCCTAGTGCAGTCTTGAACTAAGAGAGATCTTTGTGAGAAAATATTTGATAAATGAGAGGGAAAATTTTGGGGTACAACATCAGGCTTCGCAGAAAATTTCTTGAAATTAAACTGTTATCTGGTCAGATCCAGGTTTGCATATTTTTGAGGTGGATGAAATTAATTGCTATCTGGTCGGGTCCAGGCTTCACAATAAACTTGTCTAAAGAGATAGAGTTGAACTGATATCTGGTCAAGTTCATGCTTCATAGTAACTTGTTTGAAATTAATTTCTATCTGGTCGGATTCCAGGCTTCACAACAAACTTCTAAGGGGAATTGATATCTGGTCGGATTCCAGGCTTCACAATAACTTGTGTGAAAAGATAAAGTTGAACTGATATCTGGTCGGGTCCAGGCTTCACAGTAACCTGTTGGGGTAGAGGCAAACTCTAATGGGGAAAAGAAGTTAAACCTTTGTCTGGTTGAGTCCAGGTTCTTCAATATCTTAAAGAGTTAAACTATTATCTGGTCGGGTCCAGGTTTCATAGTATCTTAAGAAGTTAACTATTATCTGGTCGGGTCCAGGCTTCACAGTGTCTTGAGAAGTTCACTATTATCCGGTTGGGTCCATGCTTCATAATTACTATAATTTGTACTATTATCTGGTCGGGTCTAGGCTTCATAGTATCTGAAAAGTTACACTATCATCTGGTTGGGTCCAGGCTTCACAGTGTCTTGAGAAGTTAACTATTATCTGGTTAGGTTCAGGCTTCATAGTAATTGAAAATTGTACTATTATCTGGTCGGGGCCAGGCTTCATAGTAAAAGTTGTACTATTATCTGGTCGGGGTCAGGCTTCATAGTAGCTAAAAAGTTTCACTATTATCTGGTCGGGTCCAGGCTTTATGGTGTTTGAAAAGTTACACTATTATCTGGTCAGGTCCAGGCTTTATAGTATTTTGAACGAATGAATTTGGCTGTTATATGGTCAGTTCCAGGCTTCACAATAACTACCTTTTATAGCAAGTTTAAATATATTGAAAACGAATGGATGAATTCAAGACAAACATATGCAATGCATTAATGAAACATAGTTTAACATTAATAGATAATTGTTTGAATAACAAAAGAAATTACAATTGAAAATTCAAAAATGAACTGGAACACTCAATGATTTGGCAGGGGAGCGGTGATCACCTTGGGAGTCTGTGGAGGATCAAACTCAATTTCCTTGGCGTCAATCATGTTTTAAATCTTGTACTTCAACGCCCAAAAATCGTTAGTATCATGCCCGAGATTGGCGGAATAATAAGCACATGTTGCATTAGGATTGTAGTTAGGAGAAGAAGTTTTGGGGTTTGGATGAGGTCCTATCAATGTAATCATGCTCATCCTCAACAAGTGTTGTAGTGCTTGAGACAGCGACATCTTAATATTGGTAAAATGTCTTTTGGACTCATCTAGCCTTCGTTGATTTCCCCTTTGTTGTTTCCACTATGATGCAGGGCCAGAGATCAGGACTGCCCCCACATGTTGGTCATGATTGCTCTTGCTAAGACTCTTTTGACCATACACATCATTGGACTCTTTCTTCCCATTGTATGGCTTTTTCTGAGCATCAGAGGGTGTAGCCCCTTGGATCTTTCCTCTTTTGATGCCAGTTTTGACCCTTTCCCCAGTCAGTATTATCTCGGTGAACCCGGCTGAGGAGCTTCCAGTTAGGTGATTAAAGAAAGGTCCTGACAAAGTTCCCATGAAGATGTCAATTAGCTCCCGGTTAGTTAAGGGTGGATGCACCCTTCCAGCCAAGTCTCTCCACTTTTGGGCGTATTCTTTGAAGCCCTCGTTGGAACGCATGACCATATTCTGCAACTGCACCCAAGTTGGTGCAAGATCAGTGTTGTACTGGTATTTCTTGTAAAAAGAAGCAGCTAGATCTTCCCAAGTGTGAATGTGGTAACTCTCCAATTGATAGAACCACTCAAGTTGCGTCCCAGCTAAACTTTCTTAGAAGAAGTGGATCCAAAGCTTCTAATCAGTTGTGTATGGTTAAATCTTGCAGACATAAGACTTTAGATACATCTTAGGATAAGAGACTCCATCATACGAGGAAAAGGTAGGGATTTTGAACTTTGGTGGGATGACCACTCCAGAAACCAAACCCATGTCTCCTAAATCCAAACCAGGCACAACTTGGATCTCCACAACTTTTAGTCTATCTTCAAGATGTTTGTATTTTTCATCCACTGGTGGATACGGCTCCTCAGAAGAGTCTTCGCCATCAGTAGATATATTATCTCTAATGCTTCCAGCTTCCTCTTCTTGACTGTCTTTAGAAGAAGAATCTTCTCTTTGAGTGAGCTGGGTATGCCCCTTGGACCTTCTTCTCACGTTGAGGATGACAAACTTTTTCTTCTTCTTGCTCTCTTTGGTGAAGAGTGTTTTCAGATCATCCGTTACAACTTCGTGAGTGCTTGCTGGAGTTGAGCATTTTGAGCTTGGAGATCTTTAACTGTTTGCTGTAGAGCCATCTCTTACTGAAATAAACAGTAAGCAGATAAGAAAGCCTGTACGGGAAAACCTGTTATGATGACATGCATGATATGTGGATCCAATGTTTTCAAGGATCTCGCGGGGTAAACACAAAAAGATGTTAGAATTTGAATGTTGATCAACAACTTTGATTGGAAAACTTTATATCGGTGGATGTCCTTCCACGAGAATCGAGCTCACCATGGTCATAGCCCTTGACTCAAGTTATACGTTGACCTTTGACGGAATTTGATTAGAGAACGAATCCTTTTGCCCCTTGATAGTCGCTTGGCTCAACATGACCCTGCATCACATGCCCTTGAGATCCTTGAAATAGTTATTGAAAATGTTATGTTATGATGTTATGATGTTATGTACAAGTATGCAAAGCAAGCAAATTGTTATGTACAAATAGACATATACATAGAAAGTAGACAAGTCCTTAGGTTTAGGCTTGCATGGAGTTCATAGGTAAGTACCCTCTTGAAGTTTAGTTGGCTCAGCCTGTCCTAGTAATAGTACCTAGGTTCTAAGGGATCTCAATATCACTGATCTTTCTTGTCGGACATTGTTTCAGTGCAAGCCTCTTTAATGGCGACCAAAATATCCTGAGAAGTTCGATCTCAATGAGCATAGTATCGAGTATCAACCAACTTCATACTGCACCAAAGCCGGCTATCTCATTACTTCCTAATGGCCAAGTTGGTCAAGTAAAGGTTATAAAGTCAGTTAGTGCTTCATGACACCACACAGCGGCCCCGTATTCTCCTTGACTACTCAAGGGTTATAGGTACCAATAAATATGTCACACTAACGTAGCTATTTCTTAGACCATGTCGGTATACCCCGCACAGTTTCCACAATGTATTTCTACTTACCTATAAGGTATCCCAGATCTGGGTAGAGGATCAAAACAAGCCCAAACAAGGAACCAAAATGTAAAGCAATTAAGTCAAACAATGAAAGAAAATAAAGGTGATCTAGCCCTAAGGTAACCCCACTTTTAAGTTTTCCCCAACAGAGTCTCCAATTCTGTAATACGGTGGGAGATCTGACTTGGGATTTTTTGCGTTTGATCGCAATTGTTGCGGTTAGCAAGAGTTGCCATTGATTTTTCTTTTATCCAATAAGGAAAGGCTGAAAAGAACAGAAAATACCTTTGAGATTATTTTCTTGAGTTTGGAGGATAGATTATGAAAAGGGAAGGTGTTAACACCCTTTTCGTCTATAGTTATCTATGGGCTCTTAGTTGCTTGCTGGATCACTTGATTTTGTTTGAAAATGTGCTTTGTGGTGGTTATTTAAAGTATTTTTGAAAAGGCGCCTTCATTTAGGCAAACTTTGTAATGGTTCTCGTTTCGTAAGAACGTATACAAAGTGTTTGACTTTTGAAAATATTTCATGTTTTGGAAGTGTTTGGTGTGTGTTTGCAAGGATGTTTGTTTTTAAAGTGAGCAAGCAACTAGGAACTTTTCTACCTACTCAAAAGTCTTTTTTGTTTGTTTCTCTCTTCCTTTGATATTGATATCTTACCATTGATTGGTAAGAAGCCTTATCTTTGGATGTAAAGGGACGGGCGTGGGTCATCGTATAGTCATGATAGCAATATTCTGATATATCTTAGCGTTTCTCTTTGAGGGACTAAGATCATTTGAAAGGCAACTTTTGAAGCGTCATCGAGGGACTATGATCTTATATTTTTGATTGTTTTTGCTAATACATCCCACATGCATAACATGACCATTTTTTAGGAAACAAGTGGAGTTAACCTTAAGGGTGCATGTGTGATTAGTGTATTTGACTTGCATGCATTTAATCTTTGATTAGGGTTATCTACTTGTTAATTTTAGTCTTGCCATACAAACCCTAATTACTAACATTTATATTGAAAGCGATAAATTGCAGAAATGTAAAATTTTACGCTATTACATTATTTAGGGACGGGGACACAATTTAAAAATGGGGGATGAAAGCAATAAAGTTCTAATTATACTATTACAAAAATATTTAATATTGCAAGATAAGATGTGCAAGAATATAAAAGCAATGTGAAAGGAAAAGAAAATTGTTTTTTTGTTTATGAAAAGTCTTGATTTAATTAAACTAATAAAAGGAAAGAATTTAATTAATTAAAATTCCTAAATTATAATTTGATTTAATTAGAAAAGAAATTCAAATAAAAAACTAAGTTAAAAATTAATTTAACCAAGAAAAGAAATTTGTTAATAAAAATGTTTTTTTTTAGTTTTTAATAAAGAAAAAAAAAACCTAAAAGATGTTACTTTAAATAAATCACGAATAAAGAAAATAAAAATATTTTTGGTGATATTTTTATATACTCATAAAATAGACCTAATAAACTAGTAGTGTGAAAAAAAATTAGTTGAAAAGGAGTTAACTTGATGGGTTAAATAAATTGCTGAAGTTTGTTAAAAATGTAAAATGAGTCAAGTGATAAAAATAAGGTTTTTGTCCTGCCAAGACTTGAACTCAAGATATTCAGGTTGCTGACTCAAAAGAATACCACTAGGCTAGGTGTGTTTGCTTATTAACCATGTGCTTGCATTTATATGAGAAGGTTGCTTCCTGAAATCACAAAAATCACAAAAATAACATAAAATATGCAAAATGGGGGGGGGGGGGGGGGGGGGGTTCACTATGGTTCAAACCCGCGCCCTTAGAATAAGAAATGACATAAAACACGCGCTGCTTGCCACTAGGGTGGCTGTTACATCCGTTAGTGAAACAACAATCATTAAATATAAAATTAACTTAGATGTAAAAGTTTGAAAATGGTCAAGCCTTCCTTCTTCTTCCTCTTGTACGCTAATTGTTACTATAATAACAATATTTTCTATTTTTTTTCAAAAAAATCTAACTTCCTCATTTCTCAACCAAATTCAAAAATGTAAAAATGAAACATGATTAGAATAAGGATATGGTTAGCTTCATAGGCATGATATCTACATTTTATCTTTTGAAAGTAAGTTCAAATGATGCTTGTATCAAGATTTCAAAGTTGAAAAAACTTACCTCTTGATGCAAAAATTCAATGGCCTCTATACGACTTCCAGAAGCAATATGATGATTGCTTTAGCTTCCTGGGACCTTTCTGAGTATGTTACAACTTTTACTTTGCCTTGAAAGTGTCTGGATTGGTCTACTCAAGTCAAGTTGCAATGCTGGATTTTGAAAATGGTGGATGATGAAAATGATGTTACAGTGAGGAAACAAGGGTATGGATAGTTTCTATATGATATATATGAAGTGTTTAGATGATTTGTTTGGACAATAGTTTCAAGAGTGATGATTTTTGAAGTTAAGATTTCAAAAGCTTAAAAATGGTGATTTTTGGCCAATTCGGGTTTGAAAGTCTATGAGAGGGTTTAAGGGCTTGTAAAATCGTGTCCTCAATTGCATAAGAGTGTCTTGATATATAGGAAAATGTTTGGAGACTTGAGATAGTCAGATTACCAAGATCACATGTTATGGCATTTTTGCTTGTTTTTGAAGCAAAGTGGAAACCTAAAATCCCAATGTATGGTACAAGCTATGTAGAGTGGTTGAATCACTTTAAACATACTTATTCTGAGTTTCTAGGTTGAGTGTGTGCAGATGGAGCCATTGAGAGGCTCAAGAAAGATTGACATTGTGAAAAAGCTTGCTTTACAAGAATGGATATGTTACTTTTTGCAATTTCAACCATAAATGGTATCAAGACTTGGATAAAACATCAAATACTTGTGTAATACACTTAGGGTCTATGTAATTACTTAATTATAGAGAGATTTAGAATCAACATGGCCTGAAAAGTGAGATTGAATGATAAGGTTATGAGATTTGATTATGAGTTCATCACAAAAATGACTTATAATTCAAGTTTATCATGTCAACTTCAAGTCTTCGAATATCCTATCTCAAAAATGATCTCTTTAAGTTTTGTGACATTTTGAAAAGCTTGGAATATCCTCTACAACTTTTATGTTGTACATTTTCGAAGAATCAATTTGTAACTAGGTGAAAAGTTATCATGAAGTGAGGTCAAAATCCTGACTAAAATACTCAAAATTTCACTAAGTATTTTTAGTATCATGACATGTCTTCATAAATTCATAACTTGAAATAAAAAAATTTCTAGAAAAAGTTCTTCCCTACAATGTTTTATATCTCATTGAGATCTACAATTTTCATGTTGGAAGTTTTCTTTGAATCATCTTGCATCGTGGTGGAAATTTGGCATAAAGTTATGAAAAAATGTTAACTTTCCAACACTTAGAAAAAATTTCTAAGTCCTAGAATTTTGAATTTTCAAAGATAACTTTGACTTTTCAATTTATTGATGAACAAACTTCATATTTTGACATGTCTTGATGAATTGTAATCTTTGAAACTTGGTTTTGATTAAAAAGTCAAAGTTTGACTTTTCAGTGTATAATTGACTTTTCATCAGTTGACTGAAATTCATCTGTCAATCCCATGATATTGAGATATGATTTGAAATATTAAATTAGGTCAATATGGTGTATTTGAATCCTTGATATCATGTCTTAAACCAATAAGTCATTTGTTAGGTCAAAAGTTAAGAATTGAACCTTCTTAGTCAAAACCCTAATTTTGACCATTTTGCTCTTTTGATGTTCTGATCAAATTTCTTGAGGAACTGTGATACAAACTTGACCAATTGACATATATGAGTTCACCATGTTGATATGGATAAAAAATTATGAAGTTTGACTGTAGGTTGACCATAATTGACTTTTTATCCAATACAGCTGATTCTAGGTCATCTGATCAAATGATTGAGCAAAAATGTGATCCAAGACTTGAAACTTGACATGAGCAATCTTGAGAGTTCCTAATGATACATGAAGTCATATAGGGCATTAAAAGTCCATTTATTCCTGTGCAAACTCAAACCCTAATTTTCAGTTGTCAGTGCTTGAGGAAATGTCTTGAGATGGTCAAGCCTTTTGTAGTCTTGAATCAATAGAGATCTTATGAGATATTTCTTGAGAAATGAGAGGGAAAATTTTTGGGTACAACAAATATGTAATCATTTCACCTCTCCTTCCATTAGGTTCATTCGAAATGGAGAACAACCATCTTTTCAATAGAACGTCAATCACCTTACACACTATTAAGCTGGCAAGGCAAGTGTATCCCATCCAACACGATCCCGTATACTATCAACAAGAGATTTAAGGTGATAAGTTCCTCAATTTGTCAAACTATAATAGATTTTCTCTTGTGCTCAAAGTTACCTAAAGCACCATGGTCTAACTCTTCACACCATAAACATCTCAGGGAAGCAAAGCTTTTCCCACACCTGTTTTAAACCCACTCTTGCAACCAAGTGATCAGAAAAACAAGAAAATACCAACATTGTTTCACACACATGTCATGTAAAAGGGAATAAACACATTAACAACTTGGTCAACTGACCGACCATGCTCTGATACCACTAATATAACATCCCTCTAAACCCCCAGGCAATAATATGGCATAATCAGAGTAAAATTATCATGTATATCAAAAAAGTGCATCACATGTATTTGTAAACCAACACAAATACACCAGTCATGCTCATAACATATATTTAAAATCTTGTTCCATATACTAACACATATGCATATCACAACGAAATAATTCACTTTTCAAAACGATACCAATAATTGAATCTCATAATAAAAATAATGCATTACAACATTAGGCACTAAAGGCCAATCATCCCATAATCTCATTACACAATAATATAAAAGAGAGTATAACAAAACATCTCTTAAAATAACATGAGTTCAAAATTTTCGTCGTGTTACATGACCAGAGCATGACTCACTACCTAAGTACGGATAAACAAAGAACTATATCCTCCGACTAATCCTTGAAAGAAGCACCACTACCTTCGGTACCCGAGTGATGTTGTATAAAACATCATTTCAACAGAAGGGTGATAATTCATATGATTATAGAAATATATAATAATAAGTAATACATAACATACATACATCAATTGAATTCATCATAATTCACATATTCATGTATTCAACATTATCCAATTAAATTCACATGTTTACATATACAACATTACTCAACAATCCATAATTCAAATGATAATCAATCATAAATACCACGAAATGTAACATTCACATCAATATAATATATTGCACACCAATTAAATATTTCACATGGACACATGTGACTCGAGTGCAACTTAATACGATGTAAGATACATGTGGTACCAATTGCTATCCTTACACAGTTTTTACGTTTAAACCGGGTCCATCTCCAAGACAGATAACCACCAAAAATCCCGTCCTCTAAGCTTTCAAACTAATCCTCTAGGTTTAGAACAAGTCATTAACTTTCATGAAACTAGCAAACATTTCCTCTTGACAACAAATGATGCATGTGAAATCTCAACAATTATATGCAATTAAGATCATCTCTCAATCTTAATTATACGAACATATATCACATAATTCATCATATTTGAATTATCTCACCATTGCATATACATACATATTTCATATCACCATCCATATACAATGCATTCTCAAAATATTAATCAACTAAGCACACCTAAATAACATATAGCAAGAAATGCCCAACAATGTTATTATCATTCATCATTAATTCACAACATACATATACACAAAATCAAGTGTTATGTTCATACTAAAAAATCATCCAAAACTCATAGGTGCATATCTTCAATAATTCATCACACGTGAATTATCACACATTTGCACATACAAACACATATTCAAGAATCATCCACGCACGATTCATTTTCAAATGGTATATAACACATTTTTACAAAATAATTACAACTATATTATCATCACAACAAGTAATAACTATCATATATTCATGTTGTCACACGCCAAAACATATTTTACAAGCATACACACAGGTATTCAATTAATTACCCATAATTAATTTCACAACTTGCAACAAACAATGCAATAATTCAATAATAGAATATATATACACAATTTACTTCCCAAACATATTAGACACGTAAATATTGAGCAATCAATTCTCTTATCTATACTACTTTATATTTATATTCATTAGCTATCCGACGCTTCAAATGGTTCTTGATTTGGACTTATGGTTAAAAAAATATGACCAAAATAATTTTTGAAATTCAAACACCAGGGAGCAAACACGGCCACCCGTGTTAGCTGACATGTGTCGTGTTAGAGCCCAGAAAACCATATTTTTTACGCGATTTTGTGTGATTTTTCTTGTTTTTCTACCTTTTAACAAATTCTAAATCCCAAGTTTTGACCTCCAACAATCCCAAAACATATCATATCATAAGACACATGAATCAAGGAATAAAAATATATTACAACACCATTACTCATCATATTCAAGTATTCATCATCAAAACCTAACAATTTCAAAATTATAAAATTTAGGGATTTCATCCTAAACATATTTCTACCCATTACATACATCACATACTCCTAGGATCAAGTAAAAACTCACCCTTACCTTGGATGTAGATCCTTTTCTAGGGTTTTCCCTTTTCCTCTTTCTTCTTTCTCATCTTTTCCTCTTTCTTCTCTTCTCTTGTTTTAACAAATTATCTCTCTAGATTTATTTTCTCTTTGTTTTATATACTAACTATTGTTTTACTCTAATGGGCTTATCTCATCCACGCACACTAATGTGACACATAAGGTCCAATTAATTAACAATAGTATTCTCACACTTACTAACCCAATTACACATGTAACCCATATTCCCAATTTATAAAATAAATCATATATCACACATCACACCAATTAATCCAAATAACTCACATATTTATAAAATCGCACAATTTAATTAATTACTATATTATATATAATTAATAAAATAACTAATAAATAAAATTAGGGTGTTACAGGGCCGCATAATTATATATATTTCCTAATCATTATTAATTAGGTTTTCCGTAGTAGTGTAATATTCATATTTTGTGTGTTTCAAATATCTAATTAGACTTTATGATCTCACAAGCATCAATCATACAACTAACTTTAGATGTCTAAAGAATGTATATTCAAGTTAATTTTTTATGAACATATGCTACAAGATGTTCAATATTAGTTTTAATAATATATGTGATATTTATCAAGAAAGTTCTGAAAAAATTAGAAATTGAGATTTTAGTCTGAGAAAAAAATTTCACAAACTTCTAGTTGTGTTGAGTAGACAATAAACATTTGCATAATATTTTAGTTGATGTAATAATTAATGTTATAAAAATCTCAATCTCTCAAATTTTTTATTTTTGTAGAAACACAACAAATATATTGAATTGAAGAAACTTCTAGTTTTTCAATACTAGTTTTTACGTCATGATACATATTCATGATCTTTTAGTTGAGAAAAAAATTTCACAAAATTATGGTTGGAATTATGTAGGGGTGGCAAAACGGGTCGGGCCTGCCGGGCCAGCCCGTTTGACCCACCATTTTTGGCGGGCTGGGCTGAGGTTTTCGGCTCGGTACCTTAAGTTGGCCCGCCCCGCCTAACCCGCTTTAGAGACAGATTTAGGCGGGGTGGGGCGGTTTTACCCGCGGGCTTTTTGTTACAACTTTTTACTTTTTACTTAGAATTAAGACAACTTTAACTATAAAAATAATAGTATTCTCTTTGGACTATGGTGATTGAACTACATTCTAAATTATTATACAGACAAAATAAATTATAATTGTAAGGTTTTTTATATAACTTTCTAATACATGTATTGATTGGAAAAACTTGAAATACAATAACAATTATATGCCATGAAGAATTATTAAATTGTCAATACATTAGCTCACATGTTTTCTTTATAAACAAATATTAATTTTAAGAAAATGAAGAATTCGATTAGAGTATATGTGTGACAAATTTAAGATATAAATATTAAGGAATCAATCAATATTTTACTCTATATGACGTAAAGAATGAAAAAGTCATATCTTAATATTTTATACACTACTATTTTATGCACTGTGGTGTTTTATGCACTGTATTGTTATCATTGTTTGTCTTGTGCAAATTATTAATTGGTTTCTTTTAGTAATTAGTTTTTAAATAGGATTATGATAATATGTGTTATTTATTTATTTATTTTGATACATTTTTTTATCGCGCTAGAGTCTATTTCAGTATGTTTTTCTTGAAATTGGTCTTTATCTATGTTATTTTTTTAAGTGTTTGGACTTAAGACATGTTGAAGTTATATTATGCGTTATTAAAAAAATATTTTTTGTCGACTTCTTTAGTAATGATTAAATTTTTTGTAAATTATGTAATAAATTAAATTGTAAAACAAAAAAACTAAAAAAAATTGGCGGGCCGGCTCGTCAACCCGCTAACTCGTTAGTAAACGAGGGAGGGCTTGACTTTTGAGCTCGGATGCCTAAATTTTCCCGCCCCGCCCCGCCCCACTTTTTTACGAACATAAATGGGGCGGACCACCCACTTTGCCACCCTTAGAATCATGTTTGTGATTTAATTGTTTTAACCAATTTCAATAGTGAAAATATAATTGGAATTTTGTTGTTATCAAATAAAAAGAGAAGAGAGAAATATGAGAATGCTTCTGTATTATTTCATTGATGTATCTCTCTACAATGAGATTTATCTTATTTATAAGACAACATATAGACAATGTAATAAATACAAATTGTTATAAATAAGGAATAAAATCATTGGGAGACAATCATCTAATTATTCATAACACTCCCTCTTGAATGTTTGTTTTTTATATGTCTCGTTAAAACCTTACTAGAAAAAACTCAGTGGGAAAAAATCTAGTGAAGGAAAAAGAGTACAATATCCTTTTAAAATAAATTCATTTCTCCCCCTCAACTGAACAATTATTTCTTTGGCGATGAAGACCAATCTTTTGTACTAGTTGACTAAAAGTTCTACTTGAGAGTGACTTTATAAAAAGGCCTGCAAGATTATCACGTGAACAAATTTGTTAGATGTTTATATCACCATTCTTATGAAGATCATGAGTGAAAAAGAACTTTGGAGATATGTGCTTTGTTCGGTCTCCTTTAATGTAACCGTATTTCAATTGAGTGATAAATGTAGTATTATCTTTATATATAGTCGTTGTATTTATTTTCAAGAAGACAAACCATAAGTATTTTGTATGTGTTAGATTAAGGATCTCAATCAAACGCGTTCTCGACTTGCCTCATGTTGTGCTAAAAGTTCTGCATGATTAGATGAAGTTGATGTTATTGTTTGTTTCATTGATCTCCATGAAATAGTTGTACCACCACATATAAACAAAAACCTGTTTGTGATATACCATTGTGAGGATCTGACAAGTAACCTTCATCTTTATAACCTGTTAATTTGAATTTTGATACTTTGGTATAAAACAAACCCATGTCTATTTTAGTCGATGCAACAATTAATGTCATGAAAAACTCAATTTCTCATATTTTTATTTTCCATTAAAAACACACAAAAAGTTATTGGATTGAAGAAACTTCTAGTTCTTCAGTAATAGTTTTCACATCATAATACATATTCATGATCTTTTAGTTAAGAAAACAAATTCACAAACTTTTGAGTGTGAGTAGATAACAAACATATGTATGATCTTTTAGTCGACGCAATGGTTAATATCATAAAATATTTAAATCGTCTACATGATTGGTGTATTGATTCACAAATATCACCTTACATATGTTATATAAATACTCAACTTATAAAATTTTAATTTTCTTTAGGAACATACAAAACTTATTGGATTGAAGAAACTTCAAGTTCTTCAATACTAATTTTCGCATCATAATATATTCGAGATGACCCAACTAATTTTGTCAACAACACAATTAAGTGTGATTTGTAAACTTTAGTCTACAATAATACATATGATTCTATTATTGTAATTTGTATCAATCCATAGTAAATAATACATAATAAATAATAAAATTATTTGTATAATATATTTTTATATAAATTGATGGCATACAATTTAATTACAATTTTCAGATCTAAATCAATTTTTTATTTTAAATTTTATTAATGATCATGGTGCATAAGATACATTACTATATTTTCTTAAGCTTTATGTATATAGAATATAGAGTATAAAAATTATTCAACAAATATAAATAACTCTACAGATTTTAAACAAGAATTATAACTTAATAAACAAATTTGAAAGAAAAGAAAATAAATTTTTGTTCATTAGAAAAATAAACAAAAGAAAACATATGTATACTATAACATGCATTATTTTTAAGAAAATAATTTTATTCAATCAAATCACCATTAAGACTTATCTTTACAATATAAAAATTTCAAAAATAAATATCTACCATACAGAAAAAATTCACTTTATATTTGGCCGATTCGTTTTATTTTTATTTTTATAAAACACGATAATAACAATAACACAAACTAATAACAAATTAATAACTTTTAGTTATGAAATATATATTTTACAATCTTATAAAACTCAACCAGAATTCTCTATGATAAAAAATTACAATCCTTCAAAAGATCTTGATATTAAAATATTAGTTCTTCAAGAACAAATACTCAATATCATAGACGATAAAAAAAATAGATGGTCAGTCATTTGAAAAAATATATAATTCTTAGTGAACAATATAATAAATGATAAAAAAATACATTCTTAAATATCACTGAAGGGATTTGACAAAGTCTTATTAATAATAATAATAATATTTACAATAGGATGTTATTTGATAAGTTCTTCGTGAACTATATAAGAAACTCAATATTATCTTTTACATATATTTGATAAGTTTTTCAGAAATTATATATCAAACTCAATATTATTTTTCATGAATTTTTGATAAGTTCTTTGGAACTATATAATATACTCATTATTATCCTTCAGAGATGTTTTATAAGTTCTTTAGGAACTCAAAATATTTTATAAGTTTTTCAGAAATTATATAATGTTATTTTGCTATCCTTAAGAGATACTTGATAAGTTTTTCAAAAATTTAGATGAATATTCTTTTGATATTCTTCAGGATGTTTGATAATCATCATTAATTTTCTAATTGATATACATAACAAGTAAAAAATATATATTCTAAAAGGAAGAAGAAATAATGTTATGTTACAGCACCAAAAGATCATTTCAAGTCTTGAAACTTCGTGTTGATTACGTGTTATAAAATAAAGAGAAAGAAGATAAAAGCGAATAGAGAAAAATGAGAATACTACTGTATTATTTTATTATTGTGTCTTTCTACAATGAGATTTATCCTATTTATAAAATAATATATAAATAATATAATAATTACAAATTATTATAAATAAGGAATAAAATCATTGAAAGAGAATCCTCCAATATGATAATTCTTTTGAATTATAGTTATCACAGAACATGATATAAATTTTTTTGAAGTGATATGGTTTTAAGTGACAATACTTTTCATTTTTAGTGTAATATGACAATTCTTTTAATTTATATGGTTATTAAGATTTCCTTTAAAACACTTTCATAATTTCTTCCTAATCTCCATTTTTAAAGTTTAACATGTCTTTTTCAACTTTGTACAAATTGGGCCTCCTTTCCTACAGAAGTCAAGGAATGCAATAATCAATCAAAAGAGTAAGACAATACCAAGTTGCTTACTTCAGTCATTTTCTATCACTCATTCATTTAGATTTGTTTTCTAAAATTCTCTAACCACTCTCATCCACTAGCTTAGAGAAGATAGTTGATTTAAAAAAAGAAACATATAGAAGGTAGTTGATTAAAAAACTAAAATCGTATAAGTAAAATTTTGGCTTGTTTAGTTGATTAAAAAACTAAAATCGTATAAGTAAATAATTTTGGCTTGTTTTGATGCCATTTATTTTTCTCGTTTATTTTATATGTGAGG
Organism: Vicia faba; assembly: GCA_948472305.1. Classification (NCBI taxonomy): domain Eukaryota; kingdom Viridiplantae; phylum Streptophyta; class Magnoliopsida; order Fabales; family Fabaceae; genus Vicia; species Vicia faba. The sequence goes on from CATIWC010001086.1 coordinate 291,207, forward strand.
GTTTGTTTAAATGATTGTACTAGAAGATGTGAACTTATTATTTCTCTTATAATCTATTTATTTCATTTTGGTCTACAATACAAACAACAAAAGAATGTATATGTTGTGATTTAATCCCTCTAGCTGTTTCTAATTATAAGAATTATTTAAGAAAAAATCTCTAAATATAAACTTCATTTCAAATTGCCATATGTATTTACTGTTTTATAAATATAACTTTAATTAATATTTAAAATTTTCTTCGGAACATAAAAAATTAATATTTAATACTTCACCTATTCCTTAATAGAATAAGGTCCACTGAAAAAATAGAAGAAAAATATACTTATCTCTTCTATTTTTAAAATATGAATTACCCTTCCTCAAACTTACATATAGCAATGAAAATATTTTAGTGACAAAAAAAAAAAATAAATATAATTGATTTTTACCTACAATTTTAATTTCCATTAAAAAAGAGGTTAGCGTGTATTTCAAAACTAAATGAGGGTGTTACTATAATTTTATTAATTTTATAAAAGGTAAGTGTAATTTTTCAAAAAATTATTCATAAATATAAATATTTTTAAATTACTAATTATATTTATTATTTATTTTTAAATGTAATCATAATAAATACTAGAGAAAAGTACACTCATCTCTTCTAATGTATGTTAAAATGATATCGACATGAATTTTAGTTTGAGAAATGTATTAGTCTCTTTTAAATTATTAAAATGAGACCGACATCTTTCCAAATCTAATAACAATAAAAAACCGTAAGCATAAATGATACTTACCTAAAATGTCTGGTCTATTATTAGAAAAATTGTGTCAATATATATAAGCTTAGACAAATTAAGGTATATTTTAAAAATTAAGGAATGCCAATACTATTTTAATAGATCACATAATAGCTTAGTGTAATTTTCTCAATACTATTAATATATATTAAAATATAAAAGTTAATATATATATATATATATATATATATATATATATATATATATATATATATATATATATATATATATATATATATATATATATATATATATATATATATATATATATATATATAAAACTGACACATTTACTACTACTTTGACTTTTATATATAAAATTCAATATTATGTTTTAATGTGTCCAAAGCCCTCACACTCAAAATACTGAGTGTCTTGTCATCATTTAGTTTGTCTTCACTTATGTCTTTATTTTGAATATTGATATTAGATCTTTTGTCTTAGATATTTGTCGTCCACTTTATGTCTAAATACTTCAAAGAATTATTGAACTTTTTCTCTAAAAGAGTTATAGCATCTGACGATCTCTCTTCTTTATTGTCTTGACTTCCTTCCTCCTTAACGTTGGACACAAAGTTTATATTTTTTTTTTCCATCTATGTCATTGATGGATATCTCAAAGGTTTATAGGAACCAATGAGTTCATCAACCTTAATGCTGCTTAGATCCTGAGCTTTCCCAATAGCAGTCACTTTCATATCAAACTTCTTAGAAAATTATGTGAGAATTTTTCTAGCAAGCTTTTCTTCAGATTTTTCGGCCGAGGCAAATGAGGTGTTGGCAATGTCATGTAACTTGATATGGAAATTACAAATAAACTCATCTTCCTCCATCCTCATATTCTCAAACTTAGTGCTAAGGAGCTTCAGCCTAGACATTCAAACTCTGGATGTGCTTTTATGTGTAGTTTTGAGAATCCCTCACGCTTCTTTAGCCACTAAACATGTGTTAATCAACTTGGACATGTTCTTGTCCACACCATTGAAGATAGCATTCAAAACTTTAGAGTTTCTATGAGCTTTATCATATTCAACATCAGTCCAATTAGCTTCTGATTTCAAATTGGTTGTACCATCTTCAAAAGTAACCACTGAATGTTTTCACCTTTTTCCCACAACTTTCCATGCTTTCTTGCCCAAGGATTTTAGAAAGACACTCATCATAGACTTCCAATACTCATATTTGGTGCCATCTAAAATAGTTGGTTTGTTAATTGATCTTCCATCTTTCATTGTGTCCATTTAGCAGAATTTATCTTCCTTGCAGCTCACCTAACAAGCTAGGGTGCCTGCTCGGATGTCAATTGAAATTTTGTTCTTTAGGGAACAAATGTCGAACACGATGTCTTGACAACTAGTTTGACAAGTTAAACAAGAATCACCACAACTTTGTATAAGATGATGGGGCAGAAAAGCAATAAATAACATAATCAATTGCTAACCCAATTTGATGCAACCTGCACCTACGTCTGGAGAGTTGACTTCCAACTCAAGAAAAGAAATTGATTATTTGTAGTTTAGTACATTTAGTCACAAGCAACAACAAACCTTATGTTGTTCAATGACTCTTCTTAACATTATCCAATAAATTTCTATTTAGGACTTCCCCTAAATATGAGACACTTTCTCACTTTTTTTGTCTCTCAAACACTAACCCCTTGTGTTTGGGTTACAATCATTAAACCCTAGCGATCAACTAAAATCAAAATTATGAGTGATGTTGAATCTTACAATTCAACTATACAAACCTACAACTATGTCAAGTTACTGAAACATAGTGTGGTGTACATACATCAATAACAAGAACTATAAACAAAACCTAACACTCTAAATATCTTCAATGTATTTCTTGCCTTCCAATGATGGTTTTGAGCTCCTTTTATAACATAATAATTCTTGGATTTTCTTCATGGATATTTGACATGATCTTGTCCAAAAATAATACAAAATATGTTGGATATAATTTTTTTCTTCCATATATCACTCTAACAAGATATGATATTTTTCAACTTAAATTTAAATTTAAATCTTCATTTAAGTCTGAATTAATCTTCTTTCAGATGTCAAACAAATCACCTAATCATATTGCTAAACCAATAGAAATAAAATATAATTCAATCTTTGACCAGAAAGTCTTCCAAAATGAAACAACAATGACTTGTTGCTCAAGGCCCAAATATCGTACCAACATGTTGGGACTTCGTGTCCTACATGTGTCTTATATGCACTCCATACAGCTTAAGTAAGCTAGATTAATCTTGAACACTTTGAACACTTCTCCATGTTGTTGTTTTGTAAAATGCAGTCAATCCACAAGGAACTACATTTACAATGTCCAACCCAAATATTCTATGCTAAGAAAATTAAGATGTCTTATTTATGCTTGTAGTTCTAAAAGAAATAGATCAAAACATGATTTTAGATCTAGGTAATATGTTTATCTTAGTTTTAATCCCGACGTTAAAGGATATATCTTGTATGATCTTGATAATAAACATATTTTTATATAGAGAGACACTACATTTTATGAACATATTTTTCTTTATACCACTCTCACCGCTACACCTGCCAACTCCAATCATTCCACAGCCAACGACCCCTATGATTTTTCATTTTATTACATTTATAACCATTCGCCTCTTACTCCAACTAGCAATAACATGCCTACTCACACCAACAATACTCCCCCACATTCTGCCACAACCTCTATTTTGTAGCCTCACACACCAACCTCTTCCTCCACAGACACCTCCTTTACACATACTTCATCATACAACCCTACATGTATTCATACCCAACAACCTTTACCCATCATTAGTAAATCTTAGTGCATTTCTAAGTCTCCTACTTATCTGAAGGATTATCACTGCTTCTTCATCCAAGGTACTAATGGTCCCGATTTTTCCAACCCGTGTAAATATATCTATCCTTTTTATAACACTATTTTTTATGGTAATTTATCTAGCTCCCATAGGTTATTTAACTTCAAATTATTCTCTATTGATGAACCTTAATCTTACACTCATGCTATACAGAACCCTCACTAGTAGCATGTTGTAGCCAATGAATTAAAATCCTTAACTGATACCAATACTTGGACCATTACCACCGATCCCCCTAACAAATGGGCTATAGGTTGTTAATGGATTTTTAAAATAAAATATTATACCAATGGTAATATAGAAAGGTATAAAGCTTGTCTTGTTGCTAAATTGAAGGCATAAACTATTTAAAAACTTTTAGTCTGGTTATCAAAATGACAACCACAAGACTCATTTTTATGTAGCTGCATTTAAAAACTAGTTTCTCCTTCAACTAGATACCAACACTGCTTTCCTTCATGTTTATTTAAATGAGGATGTCTTTATGAAATGTTCTCTAGTTATAAATGTTCCTAAATAAGGTCTTGTTTGAAAATTAAATAAGTCCATTTATGATTTGAAATAAGCGAGAGATAATGGAACCAAAAGTTAACCAATTCAATTTTACATTTAGATTTTTATCAATCTAAATCAGATTACTCTTTGTTTACTAGAAAGTCTACTAACTCTTTTACTTGCATCCCTGTTAATGTAGATGACTTAATTCTTGTAGTAACTTGCATATAAGAAATCACTACCATCAAATAATTTTCTGACACCTAATACAACATCAAGGACCTTGGCACACTTAGATATTTCCCGAATTTGAAAATGCCAGATCTTTAGTAAGGATAACTTATGTGTAACACCTTTCTAACCCACATGTATTATTCGATTAATTTACGAATTTAAAATCACCTAAAATCACCACTCAAGGGTGTCACATCATCATACCAAACATCTTGCTCCGTAACACATGTTTTAAAATTTATAACAAACAATTCTTTAATAACATCAACACATAGCTTTAAATTTCACAGCGGAATCATTGTCTCAATATAACTTCATTTATTTCATCAAACATCAAAACCTTTTAATCTTATCCAAGGTTATCATCAAAATAAAATACAACAATTAAATAAACTCATGAGATATGTTTTAAAACAAAACAACCAACTTAAACAACTCAAACATTCCTAACCCCGATGTTACATATCAAAGCAAGACCTTCTAATCAACGAAAACACACTAAATAAATCCAAAGATATCATCCTGCTTCTACGAGCTACATGGTTTCTAAGCTATCCAATCAACAACCAAGCGAGTCATCAAGATATCAATATCTTATGTGTTTCAACACGCTCTGAATTATGCAGAAATTCAAGCGTTTCAGTTGATTTGAAAAAGTGCAGACAAAAATTCAGTATGGTGCATTCAAACTCAGAAATTCACAACTCGGGTTTAAAACATGGTTTGGGAATGATTCTTCAGTCATTAGAACCGTATTTATGTCTTCTTCATTTCATTTGTTCATGTCAAAGGCTAATTTTGTGAGAAATATTTTCTAAAGGGAAAAATACTTGAATTGAGGTATATAGTGGATTTACTATTTCCCTGGTTTTCAGATGCTTAAAAATTCACAACTTTTGACTAGAGCATAATATTTGAGTGCCTCTTAAAGAATTTTAATTTTCTTGTTATTTCCTCCAACTTTCATGTTCGACTCAAAAGCTAATTCTTTGGGGGGATCTTCGAATGCGCGAGTACTTTGAAGCTAAACGGTGCAAAAATAGTGAAAATACCGTGTTGAACCGTTATTTTGTGGACGTTAAAAAATTCATAACTTTCACCTGGATCAATGTTTTTGAGCCGTTCTTTGGGAGAAAAATTTGTCTTGATTTTATCTTTGATTCGTATGTTCGGGCCGAGAGCTAGTTCTTTGAGGAAAGTCCTCGGAATTATGGATTACTAGAGAAATAATTATGCTGAAGAAGATTTCTGTTACACCGTACTTCAATGTTGTAAAATTCGTATCTTCTTTGATTTTTATCATATCGTGATGGTTATTTTGGCATAATTTCACAAATTTTGTTAGCTTCGAATTTGATTCAGACCCCAAGTTTGTATTTTGATCAATGGATTGTTGTTCGCGGCATTCTTTCCAAACTCAACAATGAAAAAAGCTGAAAAGAAATAAGTTTATCTAAGACAGTGTCAGTGCATCTTAGGAAATTCATACCTTTCTTGTCATTTATCTGATTGAGCCCATTCTTTCAGCATCATGTCACAAACTTTGCAAGCTTTAATTTTGATGTTGAGCTTGAGTCGAGATTTCACATCGATGATGACATGGCATTTTGTACTCGCATTGGGTAGTAAATTTGCTTACATCGTCAAAACAAGACCCAATTCAAATCCAAATCCAAGACCCAATTGGAGGAAACTATATATCAATTTTCTATTCACAATTTCGGGGGATTCAATACATTTGCTCAATTTTCACACCTAAAGCTCAAAAAAATTTCTCCACTCTCTCTTTGAAAAACAAAATAGAAAATAGAAATTCAAAAAAACTCCCCCATTCACACCTAGTGGCTCTGGCCACTCCTCTCTCTCTACTTGGTGGCACCTGCCACACTATTTAGTGGCTCCCGCCATACTCTCTCTCTTTCTTTATCTGGCACACACCATGCTACTCCCTACTTCAATTTAACACCTGCCACCACCACTACTAGTCGTCCGCCACATACATCCCTTCCGTCCTTCACACATCACATGTCGTTTGCTAGTTTCTTCAAGCGATCGCCACCATCTAGCTCAAACCGACACACCACTTTCACCTGTGGTTTTCTTACACAATTGACGTGTTTGCCTTATGGTTTCTCATGAGGCGAGAAACACATATTTTGTTGTTTTGTTTGTATATGTGCTTTGTGTAGGTGTTCCGATTAGTTTGAGGTTGCGTTTGATATGCACACATATTATGCAATATTTTTTTGTTGCTTATGTCGACCAAGTCATTTTTTACCACTGCATTTTATTGATGCTAGCTTGCTCAAATTTTTCTGGAGTATTTTCGCTTTGCTTGCTGTATAACGTACATTTTATCTGTTTGGTATTATTTCACTGCTTGGTTTATTTTTCTGCACTTTACCTCTTTCTAGATATCATGAGAAGTAGGAAATAAAGAGCGTGCGCTCGAAGTCGCTGTTTAAAGACTTCTAGCAAGTATTCCACACTTATTTGTTATGTGTGTTTGTGCTTGTGTTTGCTTCCTTTGTTGGTGATCGATGATGTCACTCAATTAGAATTGAGAAAACGACTTCGATCTTTGCATACTCCCTATAGGATTTCATGACTTATTTATTTTGATGATCGATGATGTCACTCAATTAGAATTGAGATAACGACTTTGATCTTTGCATGCTCCCATACGACTTTATTGTTTTCCTTTGTTAATGATCGATGATGTCATTCAATTAGAATTTAGATAACGACTTTGATCTTTACATGTTCCCTATAGGATAGTTATCTTTGCACTTAGGTTTATGGTATGGAAACTTAGGTAGGAATTTCCCTTGTGTGCTATCTTGAGCTTGTTGATTGCTTGTTTGCTTTTCATCCTTGTATATGCCATGTTCCCTTAGGTTTTGAACCTTTTTATGCTCCCTTAGGATTCACTTGTTTCATTTCTGATGCAAGTTAGACATTAGGATCATTATTCATGCATGCTAAATAGGTATAAATTCCCCTTTTAAACTCAACCTTAGGACCATCATTATATGATAACATTAAGGATTAGATTTAGGATAGTCTCCCTTAGATGTTTTTATTTCCCTTTGCATCCTTAAAACTAAAACTTCCTTTTTCTTGGCAAATTCATAAAACATCTAATAGCTTTCAAATCCTTTTTCAAGGTAAAAAACACCAGCCAACTCTAACCTTTTTCCCGTCTTCGGGCTTTGCATTAAAACTAATCACTTTTCAAAAAGAACATGTTAATTCATTTCCGTGCTGACACGTGAATCTTCAATGGTTGAGTTGCTGTAGAAGGTGAAACATGTGATCCAAACTACGACACTCTGATTCCTTAAAAGGGATACGTAGGAATCTGGTCACGGGGCTCACCCGAGTGAAACTTTGTAAATATTTCCTTCTTTTCCCCATGTTTTCTTTCGTATGTATTCCCTCTTTTCATATTCTCCTTAGCCCTTAAGCTTTATATTTTAACAATCCCTTATATTAGAATAACACGAGTAGATACTATAGAGTACTACGGGTGTGTGGGGTGCTAATACCTTCCCCTCGCGTAACAGACTCCCTTATCTAATCTCGCGGTCATTTGACCTTGATTTCACCCTTCTCAACTTTAGTCAATGTTTACCTTTCCCTTCCAGTGGGATAAAAAATGTTTTATGGAGACTTCATTAATTTCATCTTGATGATTTGTTCAGCCAGTTATTTCAGCTGGCGACTTCACTGGGGACACGTTGACCAATTACTGGTCCATCTCGGAGTCGCTCCTAGATCTTGTTTTCTTTTCATGGGGTGTTTATTATTATGCTTTATAGTTTGTCATTTGTGCATGGTTATCTGAGCATATGTTTGCATTTCATTTTACCACTTTCCATATTGGTTATATGTTATGCTGGATTCTAGTTTTCTATGTTGGGTGGGTGTTACTATTGAGGTAAAAGGCCCAGTACCCAGGCTAGAGTGCACTATCTAGGAAACCTAGGAATAGAGTAGAACATGACGGCTATTGGACGAAGGTCCTACCAGCGTGGTCATGTCGTTTACACTCGGATGAGGTTCAAATGGGGTGTTATCATCATCCACGTTTGTGACTTGATGATAGTGCTTTCAGGCGAACCCGTGATTTTGAGTTACCATTGGCTTACTTTGACCTAGTCTTTACCCGTGAGTGGGGAGGGGATAATCTTTATAGGTACAGATGGTGACTTTGTTCTGATGGTGAATTTGTTCTATTAGTGACCGTGTTCCATTGGTGACTTGGTTTTCTGTGGTTTATGTTCCAAACTATTGATCTTGGTATTTCCGGCACATACAAAAACAGTACAACGAATTTCCAATGTTAGAAACCTTGTTTCCATGAGTTATTGCACCTTGCGTCATGGCATTTTTATTTTTACAAAAGAAATGTAAAAAAAAGTATATTTTTAAAAAAGCTAACCTACATTTTCATTTCATTTATGTTGTACCCCAAAATTTTCCCTCCCATTTCTCTCAATAATTTCTCATCACAAAGCCCTTGGAGCTCAAGATCCAGTTAGGGTTTCATCTGCTCAAGACTTCTCCTTGCACTGTTGACCCAAATTAGGTTTTGTGTTTGCACAAAGATGTTTTGACCAAAAATGCCTAAAATGACTTTCAGGCTTCATATTGGACTCCCAAGTTTATCCATACCAAGTTTCAAGTCTTGATTCCAAATTTTGCCCAGTCAATTGGACAGTTGACCTAGAAATCAGCTGTATTGGGGAAAAAAAGTCAAATGTGGCCAATTGACAGTCAAACCTCATGAAAATTGACCCACATCAACATTATGAACTCACATGGGCCATTTGATCAAGTTTGGATCACAATTCCACAAGAAATTTGATCAGATCACCACAAGGGCAAAATGGTCATTTTTAGGGTTTTGACTGCACAAAGGCAATTTTTGGCTGTTTGACCTAGCCAATGGCAAACCAAGCTCACATATGGACTCAAGGACCCCATGGAATTTTCTTGACATGCTCAACAAGTTCAAAAGATCCCAAATACACAAGATTGACAGTTGAATTTCCCAGTCAATTGATCAATTTTGACTGTTTACTGAAAAGTCAAACTTTGACTTTTTGGTCAAAATCAAGAGTCAAGATTCATTTTTCATCAAAACATGCCAAATCATGAAACTTGTTCATCAAGAAATCAAGAATTGCAAATTAGGGTTTGAAATGAAGATTTTTCATAACTTAGAATTTTTCTAAGTTATGAAAAACCCTAATTTTTTCCTAACTTTGCCCCACTTTCTCACCAAGATTTATTTGGATTCAAGAAAAAGTCAAAACATGAAAGTTGTAGCCTATTGCATAATCTACAACTTTGATTCACAAAGTTTTCCCAAAAGAAGCTTGTAGCTCAAGTTACAATTTTTGGAACAAGGGTACCAAACCATTCTTAACTTAGAGAAAATTTGACCTATTTTAGGCAGGATTTTTGCCTAACTTCAAGACCATTTTTCACATACTTCCACTTGGAATTTCAATTTTCATTTCAAAGATGGATTGTAGTACACATTCCAAGCTTTCCAAAATGTCCAAGAACTCATCAAACAACCTCATGGTTAGGGAGAAGCGAATTTGGCAAGTTGGGAAAAACTCACTTTTGATTTGGCCAATTTCCATGTTCATACACTTAGGCAATTTTCAAATCAGCATGCATTTCTTGATTACAGGCCCTAAAACCCTTTAACACTCAATAATTTAATGCTAACTCATTGTGCCAAGGCCTTGTTTTATGAGTTTAAGCATTACATGTTGAACTAAGCCATTTATAGAAAAAGCAAATTAGCCATTCTTGAAAAGTTGCACTTTATGTCAATTGGTAAATCAAGAAGGTACAAAAAAAATCTCTGAGGCACAAGTTTATGAACAAAACACACTGATCAAGGGGAAGGTTAGCAGCATAGCTTGGGGTCCTGCATCAGTCTAGAACACCAAGTTGCCTTTTGTTGCTTAAAGTGTAAGAAACATAGCATATCATCCAACAACTTTCATCTCAGCAAACCAAGCCTTAAGAAAAGTTATCAAACACATTCAAGACATCCATCCTAAGCTGAAACACGAGCCTAGCATCCCTCATACCTCCCCATTCCCAGAATCACCCTCAAACTGCCCAAACACAGCATTTGATGCAGTTTGAGTTTCATAGCTCAAACCTTCCATGCATTCTTGCTAAAAACACATCAAACACATCCCATAATATCCCTTGAAGCTATTCCAAACCTCAAACACGACCTGTAACACTCCCAAACAACATCACCATTTTCATTTTCTTGTTTTGTAGCTGAAGTTCCATAGCACGATTCAAAAGGTTTCAAGACAAAGTAAAGCTTGGAATAGCATCCTTGGACATCAAGGAAGCTGTACCAATCATCACCTTGCACTGAAAGTACCTCAATTACCAGATACAACTTCAACTGAACAGGTAAGTTCATGAACTCGAATCTCTCTATCTAAGCATTGCTAGCTTTAGGTTTGTGAAGAAAACATGTCACATTCATAGCCCTGAACATGCCCATGTAATTAGATTTCATTTATATTATGTATGCTTAGAGAATTTTAAGTCTGAATATTGAATAAAAACTAGGTCAGGAATTGGGGGAGAAGAAATTCTCTCTCATTTCTGAGAGTTAGATTGACTTCTTTATATGTCTAGAATCGTGGCTTCAAGCTCTACAGGTTTCATGTTGGAAGATTTGGCAAAAGATCAAAGAATCAGGAGTTAGGGATTTGAGAAGAAAGGCGCGTGTTTTTGAATTTGTTTGTCTGAAGGTTGAAGACAACAACTTTCTGGGCTGGGCTTTGTTTGTCATTTCTGTTTACACACCATTTTCACTTTGACACCCCCTAGGCCCATTTTGCTTATTTGCATGATTTTTTGACTTTTTTTTTATTCTGACTTATTTATTTTTGCTAATAATATTAAAAACATAAAAAATATTTTTCACACCATTTTTATATTTTTTAGGCATTTATTTGTTTATATTGATATTTGTATGTAAATAAATACATAATACTTTTTTTTAGAATATTAGGAATAAATACCAAATACATTCATTTTTTCATTTTTCATTTTATTGTATCTTCTGAAAATATTTGATATAAAATATATTTTTTTTTTATAAATATTAAATATTATTATTTTTGTACATATAATATATATTTAGTAAATAATAATAATACATCTATATTTATTACAATATTTAGGATAAAAACATGGAAATAATACATTTTTTCTTTTATTAATATTTGACCTCAAAAAAATCACTCTGTCATAATATACTTCATTTTTATTTTATTTTGTATATAATTGATAAATATTTGTACATATTAAATAATTAATGCATTTACTTAAAAAATTTAGGGTTTTGCCCTAAGCATAAAAACTCCAAAAAATAATACTTTTTATTTTGTTTTGGCTTAAATGCAGTTTTGACCCCCCTAGTTTAAGGTTTTTGGAGTTTCGATCCCCCTAGTTTAAAAGCCAGGTTTCTAGTCCCCAAAGTTTTCAAATTTGGGATTTTTGAAGCCCCTCCATCTGGCTGCCCAAAAAGTGATATGGCACAGGGAGAGTAATGCCACGTATTATTTTTTTTTTTTTTTTTATTTTTTTTTTTTTTTAAAAAAAAATTTTTTTTTTTCTTCTCCTCATGGACAAAATTAAGGTTCGAAAGAAAAAAAAATTTTTTTAAAAAAAAAAAAAAAAAAAAAAATACGTGGCATTACTCTCCCTGTGCCATGTCACTTTTTGGGCAGCCAGATGGAGGGGGCTTCAAAAATCCCAAATTTGAAAACTTTGGGGACTAGAAACCTGGCTTTTAAACTAGGGGGATCGAAACTCCAAAAACCTTAAACTAGGGGGGTCAAAACTGCATTTAAGCCTTTTGTTTATTTGACATATAAAAATCCTTTTTTTCATACATATAAAAAACCTTTTTGCATCTTGCATATTTATTTTATTTCCATTTAATTTGTGCAATCAATTATCTTGTAAATAATTCCAAATTGATGTAATAGCTAGGTTTAAATTCCTTGTCAAAATACCCCCCATTTGAACATTTGTACCCCCCTTCCCATATTGTGTTGTAATAGCTTAGGAACTTTAATTTTCGCACTTTAATGTTCTCTAAATATACCATGTTAGAATTAGGGTTTGTATGCAAATAAAAACAACAAAATAGTTTGACCTAATTTCAAGATAATCAAAGCATGAAAATGGACAACACTAATCACACTTGCACCCCTAGGGTATTCCACTTGTTGCCTTCAATAAATGGGCCATGTTGCATGTTAGGTCTCTTTGGGCAAAACACAAATTCAAATGATCATAAGTCCCTCGATGGCGCTTTCGAAAAGTTGCCTAAAAAATGATCAAGTCCCTTAAAGGAAAATTGCCCAAAGATACTTGGCACCATTGCAATTATGGTCTCAACGATAACCCGCGCCCGTCCCTTTCACATCCTAACACAAGATTGTCCACCAAATGCAATGGTGGAACAAAATTGTTAAAAGGGTTAAAACATAGCAAAAATCTTTGAGAACTTTAGGGTAGATAGCTCTTAAGTACTTGTCAACTTGCAAAACAAAAACACTTGCCTATTTTTCAAATCACACTTTCAAAACAAACTTTCAAAAACCTTGAAACATCTTTTCAAAAAGACAAACACCTTTTGTAAAACATTCGAGTAAAGAATTGTTACAAGGGTAGCCTAGACAAGGCATCTTTTTCAAAACATTTTTCAAAACCACACACAAAGCACCATTTCAAACAATTGAAAACCAAGGCAAGTTGATCTAAGCAAGTACCTAAGAGCCCATGGATAACCATGGATAGAAAGGGTGCTAATACCTTCCCTTTCTATAATCTACTCCCCGAACCCAAGAAAATATCTCAAAGGTTTTTGCTGTGCTTTTTAAACCTTTCCTTAGGATAAAATAAAAATTCGGTGGCGACTCTTGCTCAACCGAAACATTTGCGAAAACAAACGCAAAACCATAGTCAGTTCTCCCACCGTACCACAGAACTGGCGACTCTGCTGGGGATAAATTTAAAAGTGGAGTAACCTTAGGGCTTAGATCACCTTCTTGCATGACTAATTGTTTGATTTGATTGCTTTATATCTTGGCTCTCTTGTTTGGGTTTGCAATCCTACACCCGGATTTTGGGAAACATTCATAGATAGCAATACATTGTGGAAACTGTGCGGGGTATACCGACACGGTCGAAGCAATAGCTATATTAGTGCGACATATTTGTGAGTACCGGTAACCCTTGAGTTCAATCAAGGAGAGTACGGGGCCGCTGAGTGATGTCACTAAGCACTAATGACCTAGAACCTTACTTGACCATCTTGGCCTTTTATTAGGGGTAGTGAGATGACCGGCTTTGGTGCAGTCCGAAGTTGGTAGATACTCGATACTACACTCATTGAGGGTTGTTTTCTTGGAATATTTTGGTCGCTAGTTAAGTGGCTAAACCAAAACAATGAACAATGAAAACAATCCAGTGATATTGAGCTCCTTAGAACCCGGTTACTATTTATAGGACAGGTTTTTAAGCCAACTACACTCAAGAGGGTACTTACCTATGAAACCTCATGCAAGCCTGAAACTAGGGTTTGGTGTGATTTGCTTGTACATATGTTTGTGCATACATCATAAACATCATAAAACATCATATGCATTCACTAACCACTTCAAGGGTTTAGATCTTCATCTTTGTTCTTGTTTTGTAGGCCATGGAAATTCCTCGCAGAAAAACCATCCAAGTCAACCTTGTGAGAATCACTCCTCAACTCAAGGAGCTCACCTCAAGAATTCCGGAAAGCTCATCCTTCAGTGAAAGACATGGTAGACTGCTCAGCTTAGTCAGTACCAACATTGAAGAAGACATGATGAAAGTGCTATTCCAATTCTTTGACCCTCTTCACCACTGTTTCACTTTCCCTGACTATCAGTTGGTGCCCACTTTGGAGGAGTTTTCTCAACTCCTAAGAATCCCTATCCTTAATCAACTACCCTTCAACGGTACGGAAAAGGAACCAAAGCCGGAAGATGTTGTTCGAGCATTACATCTACAACCATCTGACATCAAGGGGCATTGGGAAACCAGAAGCGGCGTTAAAGGATTCTTAGAAAAATTCTTGTTTGAGAAGGCACAAGAATGTTGGAATTCATTGGACCTACAAGCCTTTGAAGAAATTGTGGCACTCCTTATCTATGGGTTGGTCTTGTTCCCAAACCCTGACCAGCTCGTAGATGTCAACGCCGTCAAGATCTTCTTATCCAGAAATCCAATACCAACATTGCTTGGGGACATCCTTCACTCAATTTACACACGAACAATGAGAAAGAGGGGTGTTCTCATGTGCTGTACTCCTCTCCTTGCAAGGTGGTTTATTTCGCACCTTCCACAATCTGTCTTGAAGAATGACCAAGGCTCAAGGTGGTCCCAACGGTTGATGACTCTTACTCACTCTGATGTACATTGGTGTTCTTGGTCCAGAGAAAATGTCATCATCATCGATCGTTGCGGAGAGTTTCCTAATGTTCCTTTATTTGGCATTAGAGGAGGTATCACCTACAACCCTTGCCTAGCTTTGAGGCAATTTGGGTATGCACGGAGGGATGGCCCTCATGACATGTTGATTCCTGACCTAGTTTTTGACTTCGACAACGATGCGCAAGGACTTCGCCAAAGATTCATCAGAGCTTGGGGGAGGCCCAACAAGGTTGATAGCAAGACTCTGGGACACAAGAACTCCATCCCTCTTGAGCCTTATCTTAAGTGGGTACGAGCCCGAGCCCAGAGTCTAATGATGCCTTATCCTCATGTTCTCCCTGTGATTAAAGAGCCCGTCAAGGAAGGAGAGGTTCCCTACACCATCCTACATCCAGACATGCCTACATCGTGGGAGGAAATGCAGAAAAGTTGGATTCAGCTCAAGGAGGAACAGAACACTTTTGAAGCCAGCTTCTACGCTAGCGAGAAGAAGGTTCTAGAGCTTACCCGCCGACTCCATGAGCAAGAGGCCCTCAACACCTATATCGCACCAAAGAGGATGCGCAATGTCTTTTTACCTTGAGAAGTTATTTTGTAATATTTGGCCCATGGGGCATTTATGTACTAACAAATTTCTTCTTATTAATATGACGTGCGTTCTTCTTTGTCGGCAACAATTTTGAATGTTCTAAATCCTTGAATGCATCGCATACATAAGCATATCATTCATCATGTGCATAAGCAGGTCTCACTCCAGGTTTCCTTATCTGTCTGCTGTTTATTTCAGTAGGATGGATCTCGAGCAAATAGTCAAAGACCTACAAGCTCAAAATTCACAGTTCCAGCAACTCCTGATGACCTTGGCTAAGGGTCAGGAGGATCTCAAGATCTTGCTGGGGAATAAAGACCCAGTGAAAAAGAAGAAAAAGAGACTCGGGGTGGCTACTTTAGGGAGAAGATTTGACGGAGAGGCCAGGAGAGTGCTTGAATTTCCTCCTACTTCTGATGAAGGAACCAGTAAAGAAGGTGGGGTTGCGGTACCTTCCAAGTCCGATGTGGAAGAAGAGGAGGTCGAAGAGGGTGAAGACTACTCTGATCAACAATACCCTCCGGCTGATGATAAATACAAAGGTTTAGAAGACAGGTTGGCCGCCATGGAGCTACAAAGGGTGCCAGGTTTGGATTTCGAAGACTTGGGTTTAGTTGCCGGGATTGTGATTCCCCCAAAGTTCAAAGTGCCAGTTTTTGTGAGGTATGACGGGCTTTCCTGTCCAAAAATGCATCTCAGGTCCTACGTAAGGAAGATTCAACCTTATACGGCAGATAAGAACCTTTGGATCCATTTCTTTCAAGACAGCCTTTCTAGGGCTCAACTGGAGTGGTTTTATCAGCTAGAGGGAACCAGCGTCCGGAACTGGGAAGACTTGGCCACCGCCTTCTAAAAAACAATATCAGTACAATTCTGACCTTGCTCCCACACGTACCCAACTTTAGGGTATGTCACTGGGAACCGGCGAAGGATTCAAAGAATATGCACAAAAATGGAGGGATTTGGCTGGCAGGGTGCAGCCTCCTTTAACCGACCGTGAACTTGTTGATATGTTTCTAGGGACCCTATCTGGGCCATTTTTCAATCATCTGATTGGTAACTCTTCCGCGGGGTTTACCGATTTGATCTTAACAGGCGAAAGAATAGAAGCTGGCATCAAGTCAGGGAAAATTCAGAAGGGTTCCGCTGCAAGTGTTGAGAAGAAGCCTTTTAAGAAGGAAACGGCTGTGGTATATTCCTAAAGAAGAGCAGGGAAGACTGAGCGCCGGCCGACCGTGGGGGCCATAATGATCCAAAATCCGTCAAGTGAGCAGCCTCGCTATAACCAGTCCATACCAAATCAACAACGGGTGGAACGGCCACAACGACAGTTCACCCGCATTAATATGACGCCAGCGCAAATGCTTCCCCATCTGTTGAAGTTGAATCTCACCACTATCAAAGAGGCACCAAAGAATGTGAATACGTCCTCTCCGCATTATCATCCTAATGCTAAATGCGCCTACCATTATGACAGTGTCGGGCACGACACCAATGATTGTTGGGCACTCAAGCATAAAATCCAAGACCTAATAGAGGCGAAGGAAGTGGAGTTCGACGCTCCGGAGAAGCCTAATGTGATATCTGCTCCCATGCCGAAGCACGGCCGAAATGTCAATGCCATTGAAGAAGATTTGTATGTTGCTGATGTCAATGAGCTGATAACTCCATTGTTAACCATCAAGTTGAATCTGTTAAGGGCCGGGATCTTCCCGGGATGTAAAGAAGACTGCTATTGTTGTTACTCTCTGCCGTTTGATTGTCCGTTACTGAAGAAAGGCATCCAAGGCCTAATGGACAGTCGACAAATTTTGTTTGAAAAAGTTTCTGCTATTCCAACCCATACTGAAGATGTCTCAATCATAACCATTCACGCCAATCTTTCCAAGGCCGTTAGAAAGCCTGTTAAGATTACACCAGTTACGAAATCTGTTCCTTTGAAGATAACAATGCCAGGGCATGTCCCCTATGTTTCTGAGAAGTCAATACCATGGAACTACGGCAGTGACGTCTACTACCATGGTATTAAATAAATCGAAATAACTGAAGAAAGTTCGGATGATGAAGAAGCCAGCATTGGAAACATTGCAGGCACGAGCAAAATCACCCGGAGCGGGAGAATATTTTCTCCAGAGATTGCCCCTCCAAGAGCAATCTTTGGACCCTCATCTACCGACAAGGTCATCCCTGCACCAATAAAACTCTCCGCTAGAACCCCTTTGATTGAAGATGTTGTTGTTCCTAGTACTGTCCTTCCTACCGCTGCTGATAAAGGTAAGGGAATCCAAGATGAGCTCGTCAGGACGAGGGCTCAACCCTTGGTTATCCCGGAAACCTCCAAGAAGGAAATGGATGAGATCTTGAAGATAATCAAAAGGAGTGATTACGATGTGGTAGAACAGCTGGGGCAAACCCCCTCAAAGATCTCCATGCTGGCACTACTACTTTGCTCAGAAGCGCACGCTAAAGCTCTGATAAAATTCCTGAAGGCAACCCATGTGCCCCAGGAAACCTCTGCAGATCAATTTCAAAATTGCGTGGCTAGCCTTACTGCGGACAATGGATTAGGTTTCTATGATGCCGACCTAACTCCTAAAGGTAGAAACCACAATGATGCTTTGCACATTTCAGTCGAGTGTCGAGGAACTACTCTCGCACATGTCTTGGTCGACACTGGTTCGTCGCTGAATGTACTGCCTAAGAAGGCCTTGGACCGACTAGATTGTGAAGGGTTGGAGTTGAAACCGAGTGATATTGTTGTCAGAGCTTTCGATGGTTCGAAGAGAATGGTCCATGGGGAGGTTGATATTCCCATCAAGATAGGCACCGAGGTGTTTAAATCTACTTTCTATGTGATGGACATCCGTCCGTCATACTCTTGCTTGTTGGGTAGGCCTTGGATACACCATGCCGGGGAAGTCACCTCCTCCTTACATCAGATGTTGAAGTATCCTGTCAAGGGAAAGATCATTACTGTCCATGGTGAAGAGGTGTACATGATCAGCCATTTGAACTCCTTCCGGTACGTGGAGGTAGAAGGTGAGTTCATTGAGACGCCTTTCCAGCATTTCGAATAAGTCCTTCCTGAAATAACAGTAGCAAAGTTGGCAGCTGAAGTACCGAGACAGATGGCCAGGATGGCATCTCTGGAGGATGCAAGGGCCGCAATAAAGGAGGGGAAGAATTCAGCATGGGGGCAATTGCCTGATATTCCACATAAAATAGACAAATTTGGATTAGGGTTCACCACCGCAGGCCAGAAAGCTATGCGCCGTTCGAAGATTGAAAGAGCGCCAGTCAAAATTTCTCCCTACAGAATCAACGCTTTGGAGGACGAAGACAAAGAGAGCAACATCGAAGAGTGGATTTACCCAACTGTCAAAGGAGGATTGTGCAACTGGGAGGCAAAAGACTTTGTCCCCATCACTTTTATTCATCAGTAATTTATCTGTCAAACATTTCCTATTTGGTCTGTAATATTTATTTTCGAACAATCCGTACACTATCTTTTTACCTCATGCCTTGCCCGGGGCATGTAGGTCCATTTGTAAGGGTTTTGATTACTTTCATATCCATATGCCATGTTTAATCATTCATTGGACGTTTTCATTTGATAAAACTGCTGTGTTCATTTTCTTTCCTTTTGCATTTTGTTTAAGGATGGCTATCCCTTACACACACCCACACTCACAAATGCAGGTACCCATCCACTCCGGATTCCATGGGTGACTATTCTGCTATATCCTTCAATAACTCTGAAGATCTGGTCAATCAAGCCGAGTATGAAGATGACGAAGGTTGTGAAGTACCAGGGGAACTAGCCAGACTTCTACAGCAAGAGGAAAGGGCCATCTTACCTCATAAAGAGTTGTTGGAGACTGTCAACTTGGGAACCGAGGAAGATCGGAAGGAGGTGCAAGTGGGTGCTAATCTGGAACCAAGTTTCAAGGAACGCCTGATACAGTTGTTGAATGAGTATGTTGAAATCTTCGCTTGGTCTTATGAAGACATGCCGGGTTTAGACACAGACATCGTGGTTCACTGTCTCCCCACAAGAGAGGATTGTCCACCGATCAAGCAAAAAGTCCGCCGAATGAGGCCTGACATGTCTGAAAAGATCAAAGCAGAAGTGATGAAGCAATTCGACGCTGGCTTTCTGGCTGTTACGTCCTATCCTCAATGGGTAGCTAACATCGTGCCAGTACCCAAAAAAGATGGCAAAGTCAGGATGTGTGTGGACTACCGGGATTTGAATAGGGCCAGCCCCAAAGATGATTTTCCACTTCCACACATTGACATTTTAATCGACAATACAGCTCAGCACAAATTGTTTTCCTTCATGGATGGATTCTCGGGCTATAATAAAATTAAAATGGCCCCCGAGGATATAGAGAAAACAACTTTTGTCACACAATGGGGCACTTTCTGTTACAAGGTGATGCCGTTCGGGCTGAAGAATGCAGGGGCAACTTATCAACGCGCCATGGTAGCTTTGTTTCATGATATGATACATCATGAGATTGAAGTTTACGTAGACAATATGATGGCTCGGTCACAAACAGAGGAAGAGCACCTTGAACATCTAGAAAAGCTGTTTTCCAGGTTGAAAGAATACAAACTCAGGCTGAATCCAAGTAAGTGCACTTTTGGAGTTAGGTCTGGTAAACTTCTAGGATTCATTGTAAGCAACAAAGGCATTGATGTCGATCCAGCAAAAGTGAAAGCAATACAAGAGATGCCTGCTCCCCGTACTGAAAAGGAGGTTAGAGGGTTCTTGGGGCGCTTGAACTATATTGCCAGATTCATCTCTCATCTGACTTCTACCTGTGAGCCAATTTTCAAACTCTTAAAGAAAGATCAGGTAGTCGAATGGAACGATGATTGCCAAGCTGCTTTTGATAAGATCAAGGAGTATTTGCTAGAACCTCATATTCTGATGCCACCCGTCGAAGGAAGACCATTGATCATGTATCTAACCGTCTTGGATAACTCAATGGGGTGTGTTTTGGGCCAGCATGACGAGTCTGGTCGAAAAGAGCATGCTATTTATTACCTTAGCAAAAAGTTTACCGACTGTGAGACTCGCTACTCACTGCTCGAGAAAACTTTCTGCGCTTTGGTATGGGCTGCTCGCCGACTAAGGCAGTATATGTTAACTCATACTACCTTGTTGATTTCCAAAATGGATCCTATCAAGTATATCTTCGAAAAGCCCGCTTTATCTGGAAGAATAGCAGATGGCAAATGATCCTAACTGAGTATGACATCTAGTACACCACCCAAAAAGCTATAAAAGGGAGTGTACTAGCTGACCATTTGGCTCATCAAGCTATCGAAGATTATCAACCCATGAGATTTGACTTCCCAGACGAGGACATCATGAATTTGGACAACATTGAAAGTAACGGACCGTATGACGGACCTGAAAAAGGATCCCGATGGACCCTGTACTTTGATGATGCTTCAAATGCACTTGGAAACGGTATCAGTGCGGTACTCATTTCTCCGGAAGGTTGTCACACACCTTTCACGGCCCGACTTTGCTTCAGCTGCACAAACAACATGGCTGAATATGAAGCTTGCATCTTTGGTCTCAAGGCTGCTATAGACTTGGGGATCAAATCTTTGATCGTATTTGGGGACTCGGCTTTGGTCATCAGTCAAATCAAAGGAGACTGGGATGCCAAGCATCCTAATCTTATCCCATACAAAGAACATGTCTTGACATTGTTGCCTCATTTCGAGCAAATTACCTTCGAGCATTTCCCGTGAGAAGAGAATCAGCTAGCAGATGCTCTAGCTACAATGTCCTCCATGTTTAAACTCAATTGGGATAACGAGGCTCCCCAAATCACCATTGAGCGAATGGATGAACCCGCACATTGTCACGAGATTAATACCGAAGAAGTAGTGGAACAACCCTGGTTCCATGAGATCAAAAGGTATCTCGAGACTAGAGATTATCCCGAAGGAGCTTCCGTAAATGACAAGAAGTTCTTAAGGAAATTCGCTGCTAAGTTCTTCCTGAGCAACGACATCCTTTACAAACGAAGCCATGATTGTGTATTACTTCGATGCGTAGACAAAGCTGAAGCAGAGTTGATCATGGCTGAGATACACAGCGACACATTTGGCACTCACTTGAGCGGGCATACAATGGCTAAGAAGATCCTAAGAGCAGGCTATTACTGGTCTACCATGGAAGCTGACTGCCATCAACATTCCTGTACTTGCCACAAATGTCAAGTCTACGCTGACAAAGTTCATATCCCTCCGGTTCCTCTCAACGTTCTGACTGCTCCGTGGCCATTTGCAATGTGGGGCATTGACATGATTGGAGAGATCAAGCCCACAGCTTCCAACGTACATCGTTTCATCCTGGTTGCCATTGACTATTTCACCAAATGGGTCGAAGTAGCTTCCTTCGCCTCTGTTACTAAAAATGTGGTTGCCCACTTCATCAAGCAAAATTTCATATGCCGGTATGGTGTTCCAGACAGGATCATCACAGACAACGGTACGAATCTGAATAACACGATGATCACCGCATTGTGCGAACAGTTCAAGATTTATCATCACAATTCATCTCCCTATCGGCCGAAGATGAACGGTGCTGTTGAAGCTGCGAACAAAAACATTAAGAAGATCATTCAGAAAATGACAGTCACTTACAAAGACTGGCATGAGATGTTACCGTTTTCTCTACATGGATACCGCACGACGGCACGTACTTCAACCGGGGCAACCCCATTTTCTTTGATATATGGCATGGAAGTTGTCCTGCCTATGGAGGTTCAGATTCCTTCTCTAAGGATTATGAAGGACACAGGTTTGAATGAAGATGATTGGATTCAGACCCGACTTGATCAACTCAATCTGATCGACGAGAAGCGACTCGCTGCTATATGCCATGGTCAGACGTATCAAAAACGGATGATCAAGGCCTTCAATAAGAAAGTCAGACGTCAAGTGTATCAAGTCGGAGATCTCGTAATCAAGCGGATCATCTTACCGCAAAGTGATCCCAGGGGAAAATGGATTCCTACATATGAAGGACCATTTGTGATCAAAAGCATATTTTCTGGTGGTGCAATGATTCTGACCACCATGGACGGTGACGATTTGCCGCACCCTACGAACGCAGACATAGTCAAAAGATACTACACATAAAATAACCCGACAAGTCGAAAACCCGAAAGGGCGGCTTGGGCAAAAATGGGCATCCCGGTGAACTGAAAACCTGAAAGGGCGGTTCAGGCAAAAGTTAGGGATAAAAATAAAAAATCTGTACACCCGGCAAGCTGAAAACCCGAAAGGGCGGCTTGGGCAAAAAGGGGTTTCCCGGTGGATCGAAAACCCGAAAGGGCGATTCAAGCAAAAGTTAGGGAATTAAAGCGTATGACTATGTCTCGTCGGATCACTTCAAAGACAATCTCTTCATCAACCAGTTCCAGGTTTCTGATCAATCCAGTCATCGACAAACGAAGCATTGGATGGACAGATATTCAGAGTTGTGAAGGCTATAGCGGAATGGAATCCCGTGGAATTATTTCACATAGCCATCTTTATTTTGTATAAATCTTTCAATATTTACGACAAAATCCTCTTACTAGGATGATTGTCTCCTTTGTACAAATATACTCAGAGAAAGTTAATACAAATACTCTTCCCAGAAATTTGTGTCATTTCCTTTTCCTTTTTCTCTTGCACTATTTGTTTTATTTTGAGAAACGTCCAATGTTTTGTTAAATAGGCATATGCATTTGAACATAATCATTTCCTTATGAATCAAGAAAGAGGATTACTGATAGGTTGAAGGTGCAGTTGGATATCTTGATACCCTTTCAAAGGAAACCCCCAGGAGATTTGGAATCCATATCCCCAGAAAGTCTTGAAGCTTATCCCCAGTAGACTCTGGAAGCTTACCCCCTGCAGAGTACGGACGTCTCTCCCGAGCTTTATTCAAAGTTATTCCTCACAAGGGTTCGTAACTGGGTTATCCTCAGCTAATTACCACGGAAGATCGCACTCGGCAAAGTTCTTCCTATCCCCAGCGGAGTTCATCAAAGTTCCCCAACATAACTTATCCATACAATCCCCAGAGGAGTTTATCTTTGTTATCCCCAGCCAGAGAATCCTCCAGAACTCAATCCCCCTCAGAGTTTAAGTTTCGGTATCCCCAGCAGAGCTAAAACTTCAAATTATCAATCCCCAGCGGAGCCAGACTAGTAAACCCTCTCCCCACAGAAATGCTTCTCACTAGACTAGAGATTCTCGGTCTTATCTCCCCAGCTTAAGTCTACCAGGTTTTGAACTCCCCAGTAGAAGTCATCAGGAATTCTCTTACCCTGCAAGTTACCAAGGAAATTCCAAGCCCCCGCAAGTGGTTCTAAGGCCCCTCGACGTTTGAAGGACTGGTATTCCCCAAGCAAATTTGAAGACTTTCAGTTTTCGGTTCCTCATTGTATATTCAAAGATTCTCCAGTGAAGATCTCTTCAAGACAGGAATTCCCCAGAAGATTGGTATACAACCCAAGCTCCTTATTCTCCAGCAACAACCAGGAATTATTCTTCCCGGCAGCAGTCAAGATACTTTTATCTTCAGCCATCTCGGATTCATCTATCCTTTGCAAGACAGCTCTCCAGCTTACATGCGCATCCATTTACATTCATATCATATAACATACATTGTATCATGCATCATGACATTGCATATAACTAACTCTTTACCTTTTCAGGTAAGATCAGTCGACAGACTAAAATCATTATCTTCCGAGATTCTTTCCAGGAATAGTTCAGATGTGACCCAGACATGGCAACATTCTAATGCTTATTCCAGATTCATCCAGATGCAGTTTTTACACGAGCTCATCATCAGGAAACCCTACACCGGTTCCTCCTTCAACTTCAAGATTTCTAAAAACAGTTCACGGGTTCTCCAAGTAACGGATGTTAACCTATCACTTGTTCAGATTCTCCTCAAAACTTCTGAAAACAGTTTATGGATTCTTCCCAACAACGGATGTTAATCTATCAACTTGTTCAGATGCAACTTTTGAAAACAGTTTACGGACGCTTCCCAACAACGGATGCTGCTCTATTGCTTATTCAACTTCAAGATTTCTGAAAACAGTTTACAGGTTCTCCAAGTAACGGATGTTAACCTATCACTTATTCAGATTCTCCTCAAAACTTCTGAAAACAGTTTATGGATTCTTCCCAACAACGGATGTTAATCTATCAACTTGTTCAGATGCAACTTTTGAAAACAGTTTACGGACGCTTCCCAACAACGGATGCTGCTCTATTGCTTATTCAACTTCAAGATTTCTGAAAACGGTTCACGGATTCTCCAAGTAACGGATGTTGACCTATCGCTTGTTCAGACTCTTCTCAACCTCTGAAAACAGTTTACGGATGCCTCCAGATACGGATGTCAATCTATTGCTTATTCATACCCCCGATTCAGATGTGGTCCAAAACATGGACACCTTGCTGATACTCATTCCAGATGGCATCTTTAAGCCCATCCCCGACAAGTTTCTGTCACTCCTCCCGATGGCATCGGTAAGCCCATCTCAAAATGGCATCTCTAATCCCATTCCCACATCCATTGCTTGGACGAGTGCAAATTTAAGGGCACTCTAGTGTCCAATCTCCTTTTACCCTCAAGTCGCGAAAGGCAAATTTGCCAATCTAACTCTTCGAATTTAAGAAGATTGAACAGGGGCAACTGTTGTACCCCAAAATTTTCCCTCCCATTTCTCTCAATAATTTCTCATCACAAAGCCCTTGGAGCTCAAGATCCAGTTAGGGTTTCATCTGCTCAAGACTTCTCCTTGCACTGTTGACCCAAATTAGGGTTTGTGTTTGCACAAAGATGTTTTGACCAAAAATGCCTAAAATGACTTTCAGGATTCATATTGGACTCCCAAGTTTATCCATACCAAGTTTCAAGTCTTGATTCCAAATTTTGCCCAGTCAATTGGACAGTTGACCTAGAAATCAGCTGTATTGGGGAAAAAAGTCAACTGTGGCCAATTGATAGTCAAACCTCATGAAAATTGACCCACATCAACATTATGAACTCACATGGGCCATTTGATCAAGTTTGGATCACAATTCCACAAGAAATTTGATCAGATCACCACAAGGGCAAAATGGTCATTTTTAGGGTTTTGATTGCACAAAGGCAATTTTTGGCTGTTTGACCTAGACAATGGCAAACCAAGCTCACATATGGACTCAAGGACCCCATGGAATTTTCTTGACATGCTCAACAAGTTCAAAAGATCCCAAATACACAAGATTGACAGTTGAATTTCCCAGTCAATTGATCAATTTTGACTGTTTACTGAAAAGTCAAACTTTGACTTTTTGGTCAAAATCAAGAGTCAAGATTCATTTTTCATCAAAACATGCCAAATCATGAAACTTGTTCATCAAGAAATCAAGAATTGCAAATTAGGGTTTGAAATGAAGATTTTTCATAACTTAGAATTTTTCTAAGTTATGAAAAACCCTAATTTTTTCCTAACTTTGCCCCACTTTCTCACCAAGATTTATTTGGATTCAAGCAAAAGTCAAAACATGAAAGTTGTAGCCTATTGCATAATCTACAACTTTGATTCACAAAGTTTTCCCAAAAGAAGCTTGTAGCTCAAGTTACAATTTTTGGAACTAGGGTACCAAACCATTCTTAACTTAGAGAAAATTTGACCTATTTTAGGCAGGATTTTTGCCTAACTTCAAGACCATTTTTCACATACTTCCACTTGGAATTTCAATTTGCATTTCAAAGATGGATTGTATTACACATTCCAAGCTTTCCAAAATATCCAAGAACTCATCAAACAACCTCATGGTTAGGGAGAATCGAATTTGGCAAGTTGGGAAAAACCCACTTTTGATTTGGCCAATTTCCATGTTCATACACTTAGGCAATTTTCAAATCAGCATGCATTTCTTGATTACAGGCCCTAAAACCCTTTAACACTCAATAATTTAATGCTAACTCATTGTGCCAAGGCCTTGTTTTATGAGTTTAAGCATTACATGTTGAACTAAGCCATTTATAGAAAAAGCAAATTAGCCATTCTTGAAAAGTTGCACTTTATGTCAATTGGTAAATCAAGAAGGTACAAAAAAAATCTCTGAGGCACAAGTTTATGAACAAAACACACTGATCAAGGGGAAGGTTAGCAGCATAGCTTGGGGGCCTGCATCAGTCTAGAACACCAAGTTGCCTTTTGTTGCTTAAAGTGTAAGAAACATAACATATCATCCAACAACTTTCATCTCAGCAAACCAAGCCTTAAGAAAAGTTATCAAACACATTCAAGACATCCATCCTAAGCTGAAACACGAGCCTAGCATCCCTCATACCTCCCCATTCCCAGAATCACCCTCAAACTGCCCAAACAGAGCATTTGCTGTAGTTTGAGTTCCATAGCTCAAACCTTCCATGCATTCTTGCTAAAAACACATCAAACACATCCCATAATATCCCTTGAAGCTATTCCAAACCTCAAACACGACCTGTAACACTCCCAGGCAACATCACCATTTTCATTTTCTTGTTTTGCAGCTGAAGTTCCATAGCACGATTCAAAAGGTTTCAAGACAAAGTAAAGCTTGGAATAGCATCCCTGGACATCAAGGAAGTTGTACCAATCATCACCTTGCATTGAAAGTACCTCAATCACCAGATACAACTTCAACTGAACAAGTAAGTTCATGAACTCGAATCTCTCTATCCAAGCATTGCTAGCTTTAGGTTTGTGAAGAAAACATGTCACATTCATAGCCCTGAACATGCCCATGTAATTAGATTTCATTTATATTATGTATGCTTAGAGAATTTTAAGTCTGAATATTGAATAAAAACTAGGTCAGGAATTGGGGGAGAAGAAATTCTCTCTCATTTCTGAGAGTTAGATTGACTTCTTTATATGTCTAGAATCGTGGCTTCAAGCTCTACAAGTTTCATGTTGGAAGATTTGGCAAAAGATCAAAGAATCAGGAGTTAGGGATTTGAGAAGAAAGGCGCGTGTTTTTGAATTTGTTTGTCTGAAGGTTGAAGACAACAACTTTCTGGGCTGGGCTTTGTTTGTCATTTCTGTTTACACACCATTTTCACTTTGACACCCCCTAGGCCCATTTTGCTTATTTGCATGATTTTTTGACTTTTCTTTTTTTATTTTGACTTATTTATTTTTGCTAATAATATTAAAAACATAAAAAATATTTTTCACACCATTTTTATATTTTTTAGGCATTTATTTGTTTATATTGATATTTGTATGTAAATAAATACATAATACTTTTTTTAGAATATTAGGAATAAATACCAAATACATTCATT
Source organism: Vicia faba (assembly GCA_948472305.1). NCBI lineage: Eukaryota > Viridiplantae > Streptophyta > Magnoliopsida > Fabales > Fabaceae > Vicia > Vicia faba. The sequence continues at coordinate 319,088 of CATIWC010001086.1, forward strand.
TTTTCATTTTTTATTTTATTTTATCTTCTGAAAATATTTGATATAAAATATATATATTTTTTTATAAATATTAAATATTATTATTTTTGTACATATAAAATATATGTAGTAAATAATAATAATACATCTATATTTATTACAATATTTAGGATAAAAACATGGAAATAATACATTTTTTCTTTTATTAATATTTGATCTCAAAAAAATCACTTTGTCATAATATACTTCATTTTTATTTTATTTTGTATATAATTGATAAATATTTGTACATATTAAATAATTAATGCATTTACTTAAAAAATTTAGGGTTTTGCCCTAAGCATAAAAACTCCAAAAAATAATACTTTTTATTTTGTTTATTTGACATATAAAAATCCTTTTTTTCATACATATAAAAAACCTTTTTGCATCTTGCATATTTATTTTATTTCCATTTAATTTGTGCAATCAATTATCTTGTAAATAATTCCAAATTAATGTAATAGCTAGGTTTAAATTCCTTGTCAAAATACCCCCCATTTGAACATTTGTACCCCCCTTCCCATATTGTGTTGTAATAGCTTAGGAACTTTAATTTTCGTACTTTAATGTTCTCTAAATATACCATGTTAGAATTAGGGTTTGTATGCAAATAAAAACAACAAAATAGTTTGACCTAATTTCAAGATAATCAAAGCATGAAAATGGACAACACTAATCACACTTGCACCCCTAGGGTATTCCACTTGTTGCCTTCAATAAATGGGCCATGTTGCATGTTAGGTCTCTTTGGGCAAAACACAAATTCAAATGATCATAAGTCCCTCGATGACGCTTTCGAAAAGTTGCCTAAAAATGATCAAGTCCCTTAAAGGAAAATTGCCCAAAGATACTTGGCACCATTGTAATTATGGTCTCAACGATGACCCGCGCCCGTCCCTTTCACATCCTAACACAAGATTGTCCACCAAATGCAATGGTGGAACAAAATTGTTAAAAGGGTTAAAACATAGCAAAAATCTTTGAGAACTTTAGGGTAGATAGCTCTTAAGTACTTGTCAACTTGCAAAACAAAAACACTTGCCTATTTTTCAAATCACACTTTCAAAACAAACTTTCAAAAACGTTGAAACATCTTTTCAAAAAGACAAACACCTTTTGTAAAACATTCGAGTAAAGAATTGTTACAAGGGTAGCCTAGACAAGGCATCTTTTTCAAAACATTTTTCAAAACCACACACAAAGCACCATTTCAAACAATTGAAAACCAAGGCAAGTTGATCTAAGCAAGTACCTAAGAGCCCATGGATAACCATGGATAGAAAGGGTGCTAATACCTTCCCTTTCTATAATCTACTCCCCGAACCCAAGAAAATATCTCAAAGGTTTTTGCTGTGCTTTTTAAACCTTTCCTTAGGATAAAATAAAAAGTCGGTGGCGACTCTTGCTCAACCGAAACATTTGCGAAAACAAACGCAAAACCATAGTCAGTTCTCCCACCGTACCACAATTTACAAGCTGTTTCAGAGTAGAAGTCTGCATAAAAAATGGCAAACAACCATGATGCTGACAAGAGAGACACCAAAGACATTTTCGGTTACAAGTTTAGTGCTACCAGTTGTCCTCGTTTGAAAGAGTTAAGTAGGGTGGTGGTTTATCCGAACTCACAAGCCTTTATAAAACGCTACAACGGTATTTTTCCCTTGTTGGATGTTCAGGTGGAGGACATAACTCTTCACACTTTGTTATAATTTTATGATCTGGAAATGTGATGCTCCACATTCTAGGATTATCAGTTGTCTCCGAATCTTGAGGAGTATTCTTATATCTTAGGGATCAAAGTCACTGATTATATTCCCTTTTGTAGTCTTCCAAATGAGCCCGATTATAGAGCCATCGCTAAGGCATTTTATTTGATCCTGAGCGATGTGAAAGACAATTGGAGGAAGAGAGGTACAACCAGTGGTCTCTCTAGATTTTCTGATATGCAAAGCTGAAGAAATGGCTACTAAGCATCCATGGGTCGAGTTCAATGCTCTTCTAGCTGTTTTGATTTATGGCCTATTTATTTTCCCTGATATTGAGAAGCTGGTAGATCTGGAAGCTATTTGTGTGTTCATGAATCCAAATCCGGTACCGACTATCCTGGATAAAATTTACTATGCTATCCATTATAGGTATGGTAAGAAGGGAGTTGTGATGTGTTATATGCCATTGTTGTACAAATGGTTCATGTATCAGTTTCCAACCAAAGGACCATTCGTGGATACTCAAAGTACTCGTACTGGGGCCACGAAGCTCATGACTCTCACCTCTTTTGACATAACATGGTATAGGAATTGACTTGATAGTACCACGTGATTACTATTTGTGGAGGCTTCTCCAACGTCCTTCTCACGGGGACACATGGAGTGATTAACTATAACTCAGTTCTTTCCCTACACCAGTTAGGGTATGCTATGTGGAGTCCTCCTAAAAGCAACGAAATTAGTGAAATGTGTTTTGCAAGAAAGGGGAAGATCCCGGGATGTTACAAAGGGTAGTGATTGCTTGGGCCAAAATCTTCAGAAAAGGTAAAGATTTCTTCGAGAAATAGGAGTTGACAGCCTATGGACATTATGCTGAGTGGGTCGAAGAGAGGGTGAAAACACTTCGGTTACCGTTTGCAAAAGAAGATCCCTTGTACCCGCAACCTGACAAGTTGCAGCATGATGTTCCCAAAGAACGTTTCTACCAAATACAAAGCGAGAATCAACATCTTCCCATCGACATGGGAGCTAAAGAGATGGAACTTTATTTTCTAAGGGAAGATAAGAAAGATTTATCACGCAAAATCAAAGAGTATGAGAATGCTAGTACTTCTAAGAGATCTAGAGGCGAAGACGATTCTTTTGCTTTTGAAAAACACAAAAGAGTTATTGCTGCTATTGAGAAGAAGTACAAGCAGAGTTGTCAAGACGGTGACAAACTCCAAGTGTATAAGGTTGAAGCAGAGAAGCGTTTCGAAGCCAAAATCAAAGATCTAGAGAAGCAACTTCGAGACAAAGATGCTCAGCTCAAAGTGGAAATCAACCAAAGACTTGCAGTAGAGGCCCATCTCAAGGAGCGTGGTACTCAGTTGACACAGGCCATCACAAAGATTTCTTGGCTCAAGGGCCAGATGGGAATATGATGTTTCCAGACTATGCATAATTTGATGTTTGTTTGTTGTTTCATTTTGCTGTAAAAAACCACTGCCAAGCTTGTTGGTCGGGGTTGTCGTATTTTGACTGTTATCTTATATGAACTTTATTGGCTTGATATTTAATGAATGAAAGCAGTTGTTGTTGTTTTTGTGCTCTTTCGATTATTTTTGTCTATCTTTTATCTTTTTTTTTATATTTTTGGTATATGACAAAATTCTTGGGCGCCCTGGAAATGATAAAACATTTCATGCATGACCATGCATTCATGCATATCATATCATGACAGGTGGTGCCAGCAGGTTTTCTTACATCTGATCTGGATTTTCTTTTCAGAAATTACTACTACAAACTTGCACCGTTACAACACTTGGATTACTTCCAAAAGACAAATGGAACAAATTCAGGAAGATGTTGTTGCTATGTGTGTCAAGATGGACACTCGTGTGGACTAGTTGATGGAGATTATCCAGAACATGTTCCGTCAACAGGAAGAGATGAGAGCCTTGATTATGAGGCCTGCTGAGACTGTGAATAATGGGAATGAGACCTTGATTGTCAATCCTTAAGGGATTATTGTTAATAATCCAACTGGTAACCCAAGTGCTCAGAATCTGAATGGCAACCAAGGTGCTCAAAAATCAAATGGTGGTCTGAATATGAATGGAAATCCTGGTGGTGCTCAGAATTTGAATTTGAATGAAAATGTTGGTCTGAATCTTCAGAATGGTAAAGCTGTGAATCTTGGTAATCCTGTTGGTAATCAAGGTATGCATATGGTCTAAGTCGTGGGGAATCTTCCTCAACCCACTACTACTCGGAAGCATAATGAGCAACAATTGTTCAACTTAGGCCTATGCACATTCATGCTCTTCAAATTCAGGAGGATAATTATGATGATTGGATGTCAAATGTTGATGAGCCAACTGAGGCAGACAAAAATTTATGTATGCTCGGGGTACGTATGCGAGCATTTGAAAATCAGTGTGCTATGGGTCTTGACATGTCCGATTTGGGCTTGGTCTCGGGAGTGAAGATCCCTCCCAAGTTTAAGTACAAGGGTACCTCATGTCCTAGGACACGTGTCAAATCCTACTATAGGAGGATGTCCACGTACTCTGACGACGGAAAGCTTCTTATGCACTTTTTCCAAGACAGACTAATTGGTGGACCTCTTGAGTGGTATATGCAATTGGATGGTACTCGTATCCATACATGGAGAGAGTTGGTTGAAGCTTTTGTCCAACACTACCATTACAATACTAATATGGCACCACGAGAGCTTGGTTGCAGAACTTATCTCAGAAATAGAATGAATCCTTCAAGGAGTACACACATAGGTGGCGTGAGATGGCTGCCAGGGTCCAACCACCCATGATGGAGCATGAGATGGTGGATATGTTCGCTATCACTTTACAAGGGAAGTATTACACGAGTTGTAGTACTTCTGATTCATTTGCTGAAATAGTGATATACGGGGAGAGAATTGAAATTGGGATCAAACTTGGAAAGATTCAGGATGTCTCTAGTGCCGATAATGCCAGGAAATCTTTTGGTGGTGTCCAGAAGAAGAAAGACAGTGAGGCCAGTGCGCTCTATGATTGGAAAGGTAAAGGTAGGGCTCGTCAGGAGTCTGGTCATCAAATTGCTACCGTGACAATTATAGTTGTTGCGCCTCAGATACAAGCATATGTGCCTAGGCAAGGCAATCAACAGAGGCCAAGGCAACCACCAAGGAAGTTTGATTCACTTCTAATGTCTTATGCTGAATTGTTACCTCATTTGATTGAGCTGAAGTTGGCTGAGAAACGTACTTTGACCATTAATCCTAAGAAGTTACCACTAAAATTTGATGCCAATGCTCTGTGCGATTTCCATTATGGTGCGCAGGGGCATACCATTGAAAATTGCTATGATTTTAAGCATAAAGTGCAAGATTTGTTGGATTCTCAGGCTATCAACTTTAATCCAACACCCAATATTACTAATCAGCCTTTGCCACCTCATGATGGTGCAACTGTTAGTGCCATTATTGAAGATGAAAGTATGGACTTGGTTATGGATGTCAATCAACTGACTACACCTCTCTCATTTGTGAAAGAAAAGTTGTCACAGAAAGGTGTGTTCTTGGCTTGTGATATAGACTGTGCATATTGTTTGATTCAGCTAGAGTATTCTGAGTGTTTGAAGGACATAATTCATAATTTTATTACCAAAGGAACTCTCTAGTTTGACCACGGGGTTGTTAAGCCTAAGGTTAGTGATGATGAAGTTGATGTGATAATTACTCAAGTTAAGTCAAAGATAATTCATGTGCCTGTTACGATTCCAGTTCCCGCCAAAAAGTCCCCAGTGCTTATTAATGTACCTGATCTAGTACCATATGTCAATGATAAGGCCGTCCCGTGGAGCTATAGTGATGAGCGTTACTACCAGGGAAAAAAGCTTGTCTCTCAAAAGCTTGAGGAAAACAAGTCTGAAGAAGAGAAGCCCGCAGTGTATGATATTGTTAGTGAGAGCTAGATTAGCCGTAGTGGTTGGTGTTGGATTAAAAGTATCCAGCGTCAACCTTAGGGAGTCGAAGGGCTTAACATCCCACCCATGGGCGCTTAGTAAATTAGGTGCAGCCCCTGAAAATGCTCGTACTATATGGAAATAAAGTTGCACCTTGGCTACAAGCAATTTCTTTTAGCTCAGTGGTAAGCGCTTGATCCTACAGGTGGTATCAGAGCATGGTCATGGGTTCGAATCCCCCCAGCTGACACTTGGGGGGAGATTGTTGGATTAAAAATATCCAGCGTCAACCTTAGGGAGTCGAAGGGCTTAACATCCCACCCATGGGCGCTTATTAAATTAGGTGCATCCCCTGAAAATGCTCGTACTATATGGAAATAAAGTTGCACCTTGGCTACAAGCAATTGCTTTTAGCTCAGTGGTAAGCGCTTGATCCTACAGTTGGATCTCCTAATAGTAGTGTATATGTTTTAGCTAAGGCTAAGGGAAAGTAGATTATGGTTAATGGTGCAAAACTGGGGCATAATCCTCCTGTTCCGAGTGGGGATGTAGATTTTGCCAAACACGTGGCAAAATTGATGCAATACATAAAGAAAAGTGACTACAAGATTATTGACCAGCTGAGCCAGATGCCCTCAAAAATCTCAATTCTTGCTTTGCTCAAATATTCTGAATCCCATAGAAATGCACTGATGAAGCTACTGGATACTTCTTTTGTTCCTTAAGAGATCTCTGCGAATCAACTTGAAGGGATTATGAATAATATTTCTGCAAGTAATGGGCTCGGCTTTACAGATTTCGATCTACCCCCTGAGGGGAGGAAACACAATAAATCACTGCACATCTCCATAGAGATTGTGAAGACCACTCTATCATGTGGGCTGGTTGACACGAGATCTTCCCTCAATGTGTTGCCTAAGTCTTCTCTTATGAAGCTTGATTATGAAAGGGTCGTGCTAAGGCTAAGTGATCTGATTGTCAAAGCGTTTGATGAGTCTAAGAGGACTATGTTTGGGGAAGTTTATATACCTATAAAGATAGGTCCCCAGGTCTTTGATGTCACTTTCTTCTTCATGGATATTAATCCTTCGTATTGCTGCTTGTTGGGACATCCATGGATTCATGGGGCCGATGTTATCACTTCTACCCTGCATCAAAAGTTGAAATTCTTGTCGAACAGAAAGGTGGTCACCATTTACGGTGAAGAAAATTACATCGTCAGTCATCTAAGCACTTTCTGTTATGTAGAAGTAGAGGGAGAAATACATGAGACTCCATGCTAAGCATTTAATATTGTACAGGTTGTCAGAACTCCTTGTCAAGAGGTTAAGAAGCCGGAGGCCTCTATGGTATCCTATCGTTAAGCACAAGTAATTTTTCAATAAGGTCATCCTAAGGGTTATGGCAGAGTGTTGGATCTCCCCACACAGATAGACAAGAAAGGTTTAGGCTTCATGGCTGGACAAAGCGTGCCAACTCCTGATCCTCTCAAGGTTTAAGGTATTCCTCCTCCAATTCAGTTAGTTAGTGGTGGTGTTATCCATGAAGAGGCTCATACTGTGAGCGAGGAAGGGGATAATGACCGTGAAATGGATAAGCGGATTCGTCCTACCGTTCCCGGTCAAGAGCCTGTTAACTGGTTTTTTGAAGACATCATTGAAGTCACCCACTTTAAAGAGTAATTTTCTTTTACTTTTATCATGCAATAATTCTTACATTTTTCCCAAGACGTAGTGAACATGTTGTAGGGCCACAATGTTTTCAATTTTCAAAATTATCATCAATAAAGGACATCTTTTTTGCATTCAAATATTTTGATCCTTGTCTTTCTTTTATTTTTCAAAACTTTTGGCAATGTGTTTTTATTTTTCTTTTTAAATCTAAAGCTAAAATAAAAATAAAAACAATCATGCAGATCATGTCCCTCATTAATCCTGGAATTTTTCGAAAACGATTATGCTATTGCTCATTATGACTTTGAAAATCTGATGTATCAAGCTAAAGAAGATTGTTAACTTCCTGATGAGTTGGCCAGATTGTTGAGGCAAGAGGAAAGGGCCATTCATCCGCACCAAGAAACTATTGAAGTGATCAACTTGGGTACTGAAGAGGTCCAAAAAGAAGTCAAGATTGGGGCTGCTTTAGAAGACAGTGTCAAGCGAAGATTGATTGAAATGCTCCATGAGTATATGGACATATTTGCTTGGTCTTCTGAGGATATGCTTGGACTGGATATAGATATTGTGGTGCACAAACTACCTCTTAGAGAAGAGTGTCCTCCTGTTAAACAAAATCTTCGAAGAACTTATCTTGATATGTCTAAGAAAATAAAAAAGGAGGTTCATAAACATTTTGATGCAGGTTTTTTGAAAGTGACTTCTTATCTGCCGTGGATTGTGAAAATTGTGCCAGTGCCTAAGAAGGATGGTAAAGTCAGAATGTGTGTGGACTATAGGGACTTGAACAGAGCAAGCCCTAAAGATGATTTTCTGCTCCCATATATTGATATTCTGGTTAACAATACTGCTCAAGCTAAGGTGTTTTCATTCATGGATGGTTTTTCTGGCTACAATCAGATCAAGATGGCACCGGAAGACATGGAGAAGACAACTTTCGTTACACCTTGGGGAACATTTTGCTACAAAGTGATTCCCTTTGGTTTGAAAAATTTAGGGGCAACCTATCAGTGTGAAATGGTTACTCTCTTTCATGATATGATGCATAAAGAGATTGAGGTATATGTTGATGATATGATTACCAAGTCCTAGACCAAAGAGGAACATCTTATTCACTTGTTGAAACTGTTTGAAAGGTTAAGGAAATTTCGGCTGAGGCTGAATCCAAACAAGTGCACCTTCAGGGTGAGATCAGGAAATTTATTGGGCTTCATAGTAAGTGAAAAGGGGATTGAGGTTGATCCTGCCAAAATAAAATCTATATAAGAAATGCTTGAGCCAAGAACAAAAAAGAGGTTTGTGGTTTCTCGGGAGGTTGAACTACATTTCTAGATTCATCTCTCATCTTACAACCACTTGTGAACTGATATTTAAGTTGTTGAAAAAGTATCAAACAACTAGTAGAATGACAATTGCCAAGCGGCATTTGATAGAATAAAAGAGTATTTGCAGGAACCTCCAATATTATCGCCTCCAGTGGAAGTATGCCCTTGATAATGTATCTGACAATGTTGGAAAACTCCATGGGTTGTGTACTCGGTCAACATGACGAGATTGGTAGGAAAGAGCATGCCATCTACTGCATGAGCAAGAAATTTATTGATTGCGAGTCAAGATACTCATTGCTGGAAAATACTTATTGTGCACTCGTGTGGACAACAAAGCGTCTCAGAAAATACATGCTGACTCATACTACTCTCGTAATACCCAAAATGGACCCGATCAAGTACATTTTTGAAAATCTAGCTCTCAAGGGAAGAGTAGTCCGTTGGCAGATGATTCTAATAGAATATGATATCCAATATACTGCCCAAAAAGCTATCAAAAGTAGTGTATTGGTAGATTATCTTGCTCACCAATCTGTGGAGGACGTCTAACAGCCGGTGAAGTTTGAATTTCCTGATGAGAACATCATGTATATATACGATTGTAATATCCCTGTCCCAGAAGAAGGACCCAAACCAGGAACACGATTGACGATGGTTTTTGATGGTGCCTCCAATGCTTTGGGTAATGGTGTCGGTGTTGTGATTACTTCTCCTGAAGGTTTCAATACTCCTCTTACTGCTATAATTTTCTTTGACTGCACCAACAATATGGCCGAGTATGAAGCTTGCATCTTTGGGTTAGAAGCTGATACTGATTTGCGAATCAAAATCTTGGAAGTATATGGGGATTCTGATCTTGTGATTAGTCAGATCAACAGATATTGGGAGACTCGTCACCCAAATTTGATTATGTATCGTGAGAATGTTTTGAAGTTGATCTTGTACTTTCATGAGATTACTTTCAACCACGTTATAAGAGAAGAGAACAACTTGGAAGACGCCTTGGCTACTCTGTCATCCATGTTTAAAGTTAGATGGGAAAATGAAGCGCCATTGTTGTACCCCAAAAATTTTCCGTCTCATTTTACTCAACACATGCCCATTGAGGTCCCCAACTTGCCCAAGGATGACTAAGAATTTACCAGATAAAATCTCCTCCAAAAGGCAATGAACCTCTAACTATGGTTTCAATTTTCATCAATATGTGTGAACCCAAATGGTCTCAAATGTTGTACATGGTCCTAGTATGTCCTCAATATTATCCATGTCAAATTTCATGCCTTGCACAACAAGTTTGCTCAGTCAACTGCTTAAATGCCTGAAAATCAACTATACTAGGTCAAAAGTCAATTGTGGCCTATATATAGTCAAACTTCAAGATTTTTGGTCAACATCAACATTTTGAAGTGATATCCATCATTTGATCAAAGGTTGATCATGATTCCTCAAGAAATGCTCCTAACTCATCAAAAGTCAAAAAATTGCAAATTAGGGTTTCTATAAGAAAAGTCAACTAAACTTTGACCAGACATAACTTTCTCATGCTTTATCAAAATATTTTCTACCAAATCTCATTTTGAAGAGAATCCAATTCCCTACAACTTATCATCAGCCATCAAGTTCAAGAAATGCCACAGTTAAAAGATACAAGCCCATAAATTATAGGTCCTTTTAGAAAGTCAACAAAAACACATTTTGGGTCAAAGCTCCTTACATGAACATGGAAGATCCATTTGAAATAAAACCAAAAGGGTTGTTTAGAGGAAATCCTAATATCTATAAAAAGTCAAAGAACACCCTCTTAGGGTTAAAAATGAGAGAGATATGCATTGCTAAAGTTAACAAATTTTTGTAAAAGTGCATGAAGCCAATATTGACCAAACTTGAAATTTTTCAAAATGGGCCCATCTTTTCATGTTTGACACTTGTTTCTAACATGGTCCACGACCTCTAATCCCACCCATGCATTATTACATTATTTATGCTATTTATTTTGATATTTTATTCATTAAAATGAAAAATTAAATAAAGAAATAATCGAAATAATGTAAGATTTGATTTGGAATCTTTTTCTCATCAAATAATGGGCAAAATGTGCTGGCATATCAAGGAAATTTCGTGGAGAGAAGAGAAGATTTGATTTGGTCCAAAAAATTAAAAAATCACATAATTGAAAGAAAATATTTCCTCATGAAAGCTTGGATTTTCCTCCACTTTTGTTGACCTAATGTGATACACTACATAAGCACAACCCTTCAGAAGTACAAGGGCATGCGAAGCTGCCTCCACAAACCCTAAAAAAATTTCCAATAAATTTAAAGAGAAAGTGAAACTCATATCAAACAATTCAGGCCTTCTCCATCCAAAACAAACATCCCATCTTCCTCCTAAAGGTCCCAGGAGCCATCCTCACTCGTGAGGCAAGCCCAACACACGCCAGAACTCTCTCACACTATCTCTTTGTTTGGTAATTTCTATTTGATCTCAAACTCTCAATACATGCCATTTAAATCCATACTAAGCATATATTCATGTTATTGATAATGCTTACATTCAAACTAATGTGTTACATGTGAGAATAAGCACAAGGAGGAGATCATGCCATTGTTAGGGCACAATCTGATTTTGTTTTCAAAATGCAGGATTCAGATCTATTCAGGCCAAAAGGAGTCCAAATTTGAAACCAAGGGACGATTTTAAGTGGGATAGGGTCTTTAGTTTGTCCTTAATCCAATAATTTCACATGTTGCCAATTTTTGATAGATCAGAGAAGAGGGCCGGAGTTTAACTCTAGCGTCTTTGACTCTGTCTGACTCAGGCGAGAGTATGCGTGGCTTCGAGCCATTTCTTGATTGGCCCACTTAAACATCCAAGGCCCACTGGAGTGCACGCGTGTAGACCTCAGCATCTTTTTTGATGTTTCAAATATATTATTATTTTGTTATTGGTATAAACGAGTAAAGAGTTGGTTGAGCGGTAAGAGGAACGTGTGCAAAAGGAGAGACCTGGGTTCGATACCCAGGTCTAGAGCTTTGTTTTTTCTAACATGTTTCCTGTAGATCCAATGTTCCCAGATCTAAGGCGTGCACCATAGGCCATCAAATTCACACCATCAGATCTTAGTTGACTTGGATCCAGCGCCTCCAGCATGCAGTCTCACCATGGACTCTCCAGATGCCTCCTTACCAGATCCAACGCACTAGTGGGCTTGCTGAATTTGGGCCTTATAAGTTCCAAATCTCACCCCCTCCTTTCAGCTTTAACACCAGGCCCAATTTCTTTTCTTCTATTCTTTTTAGTTTATTATTTATTTTGTTTTTTAATATTTACTCATTTTTTTAAAAGATAAAACTTTTTTCATTTAATCATAAAAATCAGAAAAAATGTAAAAAAAAACTTTAGATTTAGGTTTCATTTCATTTAAATTAATTTTCATAAATAAATTTAGTTTTTTTTTAAAATTATTTTAATTTTATTATTTTAACTTGTTTTTGGTTTAAATTCAAAATTTATTAGAATTAGGTTAAAACAACAAATAATTTTTTAATAATAAAAAAAAAATTTAGTTTCATTAGAATTTATTGTAATTAATTTTTTTTCTTCTTTTTTTAATTTAGTTAATTAGGATATTATTATGATATTTTCATTAATAAATAAAAACACAAAAAAAGGCTTTCTTTTAATTTAGGAGCATTTTTTTAGGGTTTCGACGTTTCTTTATTCTTCACGCGTTCATTATTTTCTGTTTTACTTTTTAATTATGTAATTGTTTCCCGATTTGCAATAGTTTAATTAGGGTTTATATTTCCGCATCAAATTATGTAATTGCCCCGAGGCCTTGTAATAGCTTAGGAGTTTTTATTTTCTGCAATTTATTTTCCGCACTATAAACTACTTAAATGATTGGCTAATAGGATTGTATGGGACGATAATGATTAATTGAACATAGCATAACTTAATTCAAAGATGATATATCTGAATCAAACACACTTGCACATGCTCACCCTAGGGTATCACCCACTTTGGTTGCCTTCGGAAACGGTCATAATTCTCGAAACGTGAGAATTTTTAGTGACTGTCCTTTAGTTCAAGAGATCACAAGTCCCTCGATGAAGCTTTCGACTGTCGCCTCGGTTAAAAAGTTATCTTAGAACTTTAGGACAATTACTAAGAGTTCTTGCCCAGTTGCCTTAGTGGCCGTAAACGTCCCTTCATAGTCCCTCAACATCCAATGATAGGGTTACCTACTCACTAATAGTAGGATAACACTATCTAAAGGAAAGGAGGAAAGGAACGCCCTTTTTCGAGTAGGTAGATAGTGTTAAGTACTTGCTTAAAACTAATTCTTTTTTACACCACACTTTCAAAATCTTCTAAAAAACGCTTTATCACACTCTTAAGGACTGATACAAGAGTTATCATGAAGCCAACAAACTTTTCAAAACACACAAACACGAAAGCAGTTTTCAAAATGATCAAGTACCTAGGAGCCCGTGGAAAACCACAGATGAAAAGGGTGCTAACACCTTCCCTTTCCATAATCTACCCCCTTACTAAGAAAATCTCGAAAAAGGTCTTTTTATGTTCTTTTCACCATTTCCTTTGTTGGATAAAAGAAAAGTCAGTGGCGACTCTTGCTTACCGCACATTTGTGAATACAAAATACAAACCAGTGTAACAGTCGGTTCTGCCACTATATCACAGAACTGGCGACTCTTCTGGGGAGAATTATAAAGTGGGGTTTACCTTAGGGTCTAGATCATTTTAAAATTGCTTTCTTTGTTTACTTTGACTGCTTTATCTTTGAGGGTTTGTTGGGGTATTCTTGTAAAGATCCTATACCCGGATCTGGGGCACCTTTTTAGGTAAACAACAATAAATCATGGAGATTGTACGGCATAGACCGATATGGTTGAAGCGATAGCTGTGTTGGTGTGATACTTTGGTTGGTACCGGTATCCCGTGTGTTGAATCGAGGAGAATACGGGGCCGCCGCATGGTGTCGTGAAGCACTAACGAACATTAGAACCTTAGTTGAACAAACTTGGCCATTAGATAGTTGTGAGATAGCCGGTCTCAGTGTAAAGCTGAGAATCGGTTGATACTAGACACTACACTCATCGAGATTGGACTTTCGGGATGTTTCGGCCGCAAGAAAAGATTGCTAAGCTGAAATAATACCGATAAAGAAAGATCGGTGATATTGAGACTCCTTAGAACCCGGTTACTATTTCTAGGATAGGTTTGAAACCAACTAAACTTCAAAAGGGTATTACCTAAAAACCCCATGCAAGCCTAAACCTAAGGTCTTGTATGCTTTTCTTGTCAGTTATTAATTTGCTTAGACATGACATCATGCATCATAAACATTCATTCTTCATTACACTAACCATTTCAAGGATTAGGGGAATTTATCTGTGTTTTGTTTTATAGATCATGGCTTCCGCTCGTAGAAATACCATCCGAATCAGCTTTGTGAGAATACCTCTTCAACTAAAAGAGCTAGCATCAAGGGTTCCTGAGACTTCTTCGTTCACCAAGAACTATGGTCGACTTCTTAATCTGGTTGCCTCAGGATTTGATGAGAAGATGATGAGTGTGCTTTTTTAATTCTTTGACCCTAAGCACCATTGCTTTACCTTTCCAGACTATCAGTTGGTTCCCACCATGGAAGAGTTCTATCAGATACTGGGTATATCTATTTTGGATCAGTTTCCTTTCACCAGTTTAGAAGAAGCTCCAAAGTCGGAGATCATTGCAGCAGCTTTGCACATGAAACGATCCGACATTGTATCCAACTAGGAAACAAGAAGTGGAGTTAAAGGTTTTCTAGCTAAGTTCCTAATAGATAAGGCTCAACTGTTTTGGGATGATTTGCACTTCCAGGCTTTTGAGGAGGTCTTGGCCCTTCTAATCTATGGGTTAGTACTGTTCCCTAATCCAGACTTACTCATAGATGTGAATGCTATAAAGGTTTTCCTCTCTTACAACGTTGTGCCCAGTTTACTCGGAGACATCTTGCATACCTTCCACACTTGTACCACAAAGAAAAGAGGGATTCTTATGTGTTGTGTGCCATTGCTTTCGAGGTTGTTTATTTCTCACTTCCCTAAATCAGTACTAAAGAATGAAGAAGGTTTGGGCTGGTCGCAAAGGATAATGTCACTTTCTCACGCGGATATTCTACGGTATTCCCGATCTATGGGAGACATTTCTATTATTAACCACTGCGGGGAATTCCCTAATGTCCCACTACTCAGCATTAGGGGGGGTGTGATCGGTGGATCTGGAACTGACTGTTTAAAGCTGGTTCGCGAAATGTCGCGGTAAGCAAGAGTCGCCACCGTCTTTTATTTTCTCCAAATGGAAAGGACAAAAGCACAGAAAAATTCCTTATAGAGATTGCTCTCGGTTCGGGAGGTAGATTATAGAAAGGGAAGGTGTTAGCACCCTTTCTATCCATGGTTATCCACGGGCTCTTAGATACTTGCTCATTTGTGTTTTCAAAAATGGTTTGTTTGCTTTTCAACTGTGGGTTTTAAAAAAGTTTCTTTGAAAATTTCAGTTCGACTCTTGTATCGGTCCTCAAGAGTGTTTGAAAAAAATGCTTTCGAAAGCTTTTTGAAAATGTGTTGGTGTGAAAAGTATTTTTGATTTGTTTTGTTTTGAATTAGAGCAAGTATCCACGAGTCGTCTACCTACCCTAAGGAATTCGTCTGTGTAAATGTCCTTAAAGTAGTGCCATCCCACCATTGAGAGGTAGGTAGCACCACCATTGGAGGTGTTCGGGTCAATTCGAAGGTTCGGGACATGGTGATCACCGGAGCAATAGGAAGATACCTTAGAAGCTACCCTCATGCCAGGTTCCCGGATCATGAGGACTTACTAAGACATCCTCTACTCGACGATCACCTTTCGAGGCAAGGCAACAGTGAGGCGTACCCTAGGGGTGGTGTGTGATTCGTGTGTCGTTTTCAGATATTTTTGTCTTTTGTCATGTTATTGGTGATCTAGCGTTTGTTTTTATTTATTGTCCATTCATTCTTGCATGCATTTGTTAACAGTTAAAAATTGCGAGAAAAGTAAAAGATTCTAAGCTATTACAAAAGGCGCGGGTCCACATCGCCAAAATTTCTTGAACCCGATTTGACAGAAAATAAAGAATTAAAGAAAAGTAAAGTGCGAGAAATTAATTTACAAGGCCTTGGGAGAGATACATAAATATTAAACGAAAAAGAAATAAACACGCGAATTAAATAAGAATTAAAACGAGGGCGTTGGACCCTTTTTGCAAAATTAAATTAAATGATGGAATTAATTAATTAAAAAGAGAAAGGAAATTGTTTTTTTTTTGGTATTTTTTGGTATTTTATGACTTTAATTTAATGCGATTAAACCTAATTCTACAATTTTTATTTTATTATGAAGATATGTTAAAGTTTAACCTAAAATTAATCCTAATTAATTTACATGCAACTTAATTTATAAAAATAAAAATAAATAATATTTTAACAACTAATTACTATGGAATAAAAGAAAAAAAAAGATAAAAATTAATTAAACCCTAATTCTATAAGTTTTGAGTTTTAGTAAAAAATATTAAGATTAAAACCTAAATTTAAAACTAAATGAATTGATGAATTTATTTACAAAATACTAGTTAAAAAAAAATATTTATTATTTTTTTTATCTTTTTCTGATTTATATTATTTGTGAAAATATTAAGTTAAAGAAACTGATTAAAAAAATAATATTTGAAATAAGTAAAATAAAGAAAAGAAATAAAAATTCAAACCTAGGGGGGTATCTGTCCCCAAAGTGGAGGTGAAAGCCCAGCAATTTGAGCCCAATTATTCATAGCCCAGCTGACTTTTCCACTCACGTACCCAAGCATTGACCCACGTGTACCGTGCTCTCCAGATCGTGGCCCTCTAATTGATCTCATTGGCCTTGTGAACGACTTGATTTTGAAGGCGTATGGTGCATCTTTACACTGAAACTACACCTGAATATTAAAGGAAGAAAAATATGAAAGGGGGTGGGGACCTGGGATCGAACCCAGGTCCTGAACGTTACCACTACAATGCCTTGCCAACTGATCCAAGCGCGTTTTCTGCATATTGACTAACAAACAAATATTATAAAATAAAACAAACATGTTAGTACTCCTTGCGCGCGAAATTTTAAACGCTCCAATCGTTGGTAGCCACCTAATCATCCCCTTCCTTGGCTTATTTTTTCCTGAAAACATAAAAACATTGGCAACGGTTTTTACATCGTTCCCTTAGGCACCCTATTAAAAAATAGCGATTAGCCCAGGGATGCTCATAAATTGAGCGCGAGGGTGGCTTTGTGATCGTCCAATCATGCTTGATTCAGTGGTCTAAGTCTTGAACACTAATTTTTCCTTAATTAAAAAACCCCAATTTTAAAGCTTCATGAACCCTAAAAGACAACCATGGTGAATTCGCATACAGTGTATAAAAACGCAATTAAAGTAGATGGTTAGCTTCAGAACACTTCAATTAGTAAGAATCCATTAAAATTATGCAATGAAAATGCCTGAATTGTAAAACACGATCATGAGAAAAAAGTGAGAAAACTTAATTTCTGTATACCGTTTCAAGGTGTTAGAATTGATGCTTTTGATCCAGGAAGGTTCCTTGATGTCCCAGGAATATGATAGAATCGTTGTTTCACCTTGAAAAGCACTGGAATATGGTTTTCAGTTTTTGAGTTTTCAAGAGAAATTTCAAGTGTTCATGTGCTTTTTCTGCGCAGCTTAGAGTCAGTGAGCACCAGGGTTTTGATCCAGCTTATGTATGGAGTGAATTAGGTCAAAGAAAACAATCAAAATCCTTGGCATTCATGGTTTGTAAGATTTGATTTTTCAAGATCTTTTTCAATCTTTTTTCATGCTATTTTGTACAAATCATGGCCAATTCTCTTCAATTCTTTCCAAATCTAGCTATGCACGAAATATTGAGTATATAATATGCATAAAAAGATTTAAAACCTAGGTTTAGTATTTTTCATGCATTTATTTTAATTTAAATGAATTATTAATAATAAAAATCCAAATAAATAAATAAAAAAATGATAAAAACTTCCCTTTGGGCCAAATGGTCGTGCACATGCCTTGGATGATGAATTGTGGAAGAAAAATAGGCCCATTAGCAATTTTAGGTCATTTGAACCAATGTTGACTTTTCAAAATATCCAAAACTTTCCCAACGTCCACAAGGCATAACTTGCTCAATTTTTAAGATTTTCTCATGTTCTTGGACATTTTGGAAAGGTCTTTGAGTCCTCTAACCAATGCCTTTGGTCCCATGTCATTTTGATTTACCAATCTCAAGTTATGGCCTTTGACTTAAAGTCCCTTTTTGTTGACTTTTGAAAATGACCTATAATGTTGAAATTGATAACTTTTTGTGAGAGCATTTCTTGGACTTGAAGTGTGAAGAGGAGTTGTAGGAAATGTCTTTCTCTTCAAAATGAGCTTTGGATGGAATTTTTCTGATAATCCATGTGAAAGTTATGCCCTGGTCAATTTACAGTTGACTTTTTCAGTTGTCCAAATAAGGAAACTTTTGCATCTTGATGATTTTTGAGCCAAGCTTTGAGAATCATAATCAAGCATTGATCAAATGATGTTTGTGGCTTCAAAATGAGATGTTGACCAAAAATTTGAACTTTTGACTGCCAAATGACCATTTTGCCCCTACAGTTGACTGTAGTGCAATTAGGGTTTTTGACTGTGCAATTTTGTGCTGAAAGTCTTGAAACTTGGTATGAGGATGCTTGACCATATTTGTAGGCATGTGGGACTTGATTGGACCCTTGGAGACTTCATTCTCTTGATCAGAACCAAAACCCTAATTTGACTGTTAGGAGGCCCTTGAACTGTGCAACCCTTGGGGAATTTTGAAGCATGACTTGGCAATTTCTTGAAGAATATGGGAGGGAAAATTTTGGGGTACAACAGTTGCCCCTGTTCAATCTTCTTAGACCTGAGGATGCAGATTGGCTGACGTGCCTTTCGTAATACGAGGGTGGAAGGTGATTGAACACTAGAGTGCCTAGAAATTTGCACTCACATAGTAGCAGTGTGATGGAAATGGGCTTATAGATGCCATTTAGAGATTGATGAATAGGATGATGGGCTTATAGATGCCATCTGGGTGTCAATCGCATAAGAGATTCCTTAGCGAGAACTTGCGTACCTGCATAAGAAAAATGAGTACCTGACATGTTGCAGGAGCTGGTTTTCAGATGCTTGGTATAGATGTGTCCTGACTGCTTACAGGAGCTGAGTCTGGATCTTCAAGCGGTGATGAATGAACCAGGGATGGTTACTACCTCAACAGGAATGGTGAGAGAACCTTGGGTGACTTCAATTTCAACAGTAAATATTTGAGAGAATCTTGGTGGGAATTACCATCTCCGCAGGATCGGGGAGAGAACCATAGGCAATTATAATCTCAAAAGCAAACATTGAGAAAAACCTGGAATGGAATTATCATCTCCGCAGGATCGGGGAGAGAACCATAGGCGATTAAAATCTCAATAACAAACATTGAGAAAAACCTGGAATGGAATTATCATCTCCGCAGCATCGGGGAGAGAACCATAGGAAATTATAATCTCAAAAGCAATCATTGAGAAAAACCTGGAATGGAATTATCATCTCCGCAGCATCGGGGAGAGAACCATAGGAAATTACAATCTCAATAGCAAACATTGAGAAAAACCTGGAATGGAATTATCATCTCCGCAGCATCGGGGAGAGAACCATAGGAAATTATAATCTCAAAAGCAATCATTGAGAAAAACCTGGAATGGAATTATCATCTCCGCAGCATCGGGGAGAGAACCATAGGAAATTATAATCTCAAGAGCAATCATTGAGAAAAACCTGGAATGGAATTATCATCTCCGCAGGATCGGGGAGAGAACCATAGGCGATTACAATCTCAATAGCAAACATTGAGAAAAACCTGGAATGGAATTATCATCTCCGCAGCATCGGGTAGAGAACCATAGGAAATTATAATCTCAAAAGCAATCATTGAGAAAAACCTGGAATGGAATTATCATCTCCGCAGCATTGGGGAGAGAACCATAGGAAATTATAATCTCAAAAGAAATCATTGAGAAAAACCTGGAATGGAATTATCATCTCCGCAACATTGGGGAGAGAACCATAGGAAATTATAATCTCAAAAGAAATCATTGAGTAAAACCTGGAATGGAATTATCATCTCCGCAGCATCGGGGAGAGAACCATAGGAAATTATAATCTCAAGAGCAATCATTGAGAAAAACCTGGAATGGAATTATCATCTCCGCAGTATTGGGGAGAGAACCATAGGAAATTATAATCTCAAAAGAAATCATTTAGAAAAACCTGGAATGGAATTATCATCTCCGCAGCATCGGGGAGAGAACCATAGGAAATTATAATCTCAAGAGCAATCATTGAGAAAAACCTGGAATGGAATTATCATCTCCGCAGTATTGGGGAGAGAACCATAGGAAATTATAATCTCAAAAGCAAACATTGAGAAAAACCTGGGATGGAATTATCGTCTCCGCAGCATTGGGGAGAGAACCATAGGAAATTATAATCTCAAAATCAATCATTGAGAAAAACCTGGAATGGAATTATCGTCTCCGCAGCATTGGGGAGAGAACCATAGGAAATTATAATATCAAAAGCAAACATTGAGAAAAACCTGGAATGGAATTATCGTCTCCGCAGCATTAGGGAGAGAACCATAGGAAATTATAATCTCAAAAGCAAACATTGAGAAAAACCTTTGATAACTTCTACTGAGTCTTCATCAGAAAAATCTGTTTGGGGTCGATTTAGTTGGACTAGAGAAGGCCTTGGACTGGATAAGAAATCTTTGGAGTCGATTAACTGAACCGGTCTAGGTCTTGAAATATGATTGAGAATTTAGCTGAAACTTTCCTGAAAGGTAAAGGTCAATCATATGCAATGCATGATATGGACCAAGCAATGATGTTCTCAACATAAATGAGATTTGTATGATGCGTCTATGCATGCTATAATGATGTATGGAGGTGCGATGTTTATGAATGTATTTTTTGTCTAGGAAAGTAAATCCTTGACGGGTGCCGGGAAGTCATATCCTGGGCTGATGTTGAAGAACAGATTTTGCTTCCGCTGGGTGATAGTTGCAAGTATACCGGTAGGAGAAGATGACTCCGTTGGGGAATAAACTTGGCGAATGGGTTACTCTGCAAGGAGAAAAGTACTCTAGTAATCTTGCTGGGGAGCAATACTCTGTGGGGAGAGAGATACTTGGCTGAGTCGTTGATAGTAACTTGCTGGGGATACCCTTGTTGTATCGGAAGTGTTAATAGACTTCGCTGGGGATAAGAAGACTTCGTCGAGGACGCTCTTTCCGTGGCTTTTGGCTGAGGATAACCCAGTTATATCCTGGTAAGGAAATAACTCTTTGAATAAAGTCGGGAGACGCGTTCGTGCTCTGCGCGGATAAGCTTCCAGAACCTATTGGGGATAAGCTTACCGCTTGGGGAGACAGATTCCAACTTTCCTGGGGAACTGGATTGGACTCTCTTGGGGAAGTTTTGAATTGCGGGGGAAGTGACTCTTTTGAATATTTGATATACCGCCGGGGAACAATCTTTAGGCCAAGACTGCCGGGGATGTTTGTTAAGAATATGTATGTTGCTGGGAAATGCTGAGCTTTGCTGGAGGATACCCAACTTCCTTAAGATTTGATAACTTTGCTTAAGGAAGAGTGCTCTGACTGCTGGCTTACTCTCTGGGGAGTTGGGATATTTGGTTGTGTTCTTCAGCTGATCATCCCTTGATACCTTGGAGACAGAGCAATTAGATCGCTTGGACGGCTCATCATTGCCCCTGTTTCTATGGGGGAGGCACCTGTGGGATGCTGATAATTGTTGAGGGTCAAACCTTCTTCGGGTAGGCAGGTGACAAGATGGCAGGACATAGTCGTACGCTTTGATCCCTAACTTTTGCCTGGACCGCCCTTTCGGGTTTTCAGTCCACCAGGATACCCATTTTTGCCCAAGCCGCCTTTTCAGGTTTTCGACTTGCCGGGTGTACAGATTTTTTTCATTTCATCCCTCGTTTTGCCCGAACCCTTTTGGTTCGCCGGGAAGCCCTTATTTTTGCCTAGGTATGTCAACCTAGCGGGTCTTTGATTATGCGTAGTATTTTTCGACTATGTCCGTGCTTTCAGCATGTAGGGAGTTGCCCCTGTTAGAAGTGTTTTGTCATACCACCAGAAGGTATTTGATCAGGTCAGATTCGTCGTTGGAATGCCCCAAGTGACTCCGGAGGAGATTTGTCCCCAGGCTATTTGGCCTTTGAGAGATTCTCCGAATCTTGATTGGACTGCCCCAGATAATGGACCATGGTCATGTCTGCCCCTTGATTGGAGGTGCTTCTGTTCATTAGGCATTCGTTGTGCGAATTTCTATGATGTTCAAACGAAAAGTCATATGCAAACAAAGTTATGTTAAAACTGCGAAGCCTATGTCTGTCTTGAAGATTTTGAAAATGCATTCTTTTTCATAAAACAAGTGAATGTTTGTAAAACATGATGTCAACTCCGTATTTACCGTAGGCCTTAAGGAGTCAGGATACCTTTCGTAACAGTATGCTTTCGAACTAACCCATGCTTCAGCTAGGACTTTTAAGGGTTATAACGTGGCCTGGTTCACGGTTTAAGAAACAAAGGATAAAGGCTCAAATTATTTGTACCCACCCGCTCTTCGTGATGTTCTCCAAACCTAAACTCAGCTGATCGTGCGTTAGACCTTGTTTGAGTCTTTGCTCTGATTTTCTGGTGATGGTTCAGATATTGATGATTTATTTGGAATAGGCAGTCATTTCCCTTTTTTTTTGTTGACGGTTTGTAGGACCTCTTTCTTGTCTGATTTTTTTTGTTATCCCTTTCTTTTTTTGCCTGAACTGTTTCCTTTTTGGAATTACAGTCAGCGGGATGCCCCAGTTTTGTAAGTCTCCTTCATGGGTTTTGACTTAATGGGTTTTTATTTTGAAAGATAATGATTGCCTTTCTTTTTTGATTATTCGGAACCATCACTGTCTTTCTTTGTTTTGTAAGGACTTTTTTGGTGCCATTCGTTATGCACTTGGATCAACTGAGAAGACTACCCTGCCCCGAGTTATGATTAAGGGTTTCAATTTTTGAAAATAAAAACTCCTACTTCTTTGGCTCAGAGGGGTTGACGAGGGATTATCATCCTTATAACTCCAGTGTTTAGGGATTGAAACAATGCATGTACCTCATCAGCGGGGTCTGTTCAAAAGCATACTGTAAAGATCGTGGTATCGTTTTCGTCATCCTCCCTCAAGAGGCTTAGAATTATTAATTAAGAGTTGATTATCAGAAAAAATATGAAAATAATTTGCATTTAGTGAATACGAATATATTGTTTCAGAACAGACATATGCGATGCATTAATGAACTAACAATGTTTAATCATGAATAAATGTTTGAACAGTCAAAAGAAAGTTACAACTTGAAAATTCTAATAAACACAAGTCTTCTAGTCTCAGGGGTTGTTACTTCGATTGGTGCATCTTGTAGGGATGGCAGGAGCATTCAGCTTGGCCTATCTGGGTGAAATCCACAGCTCTTTCATTAATCAGATCTTGAATCTTATTCTTCAAAGCCCAACAGTCGTCGGTGTCATGTCCTGGACTGTCAGAGTGTTATGCACATCTTTCCTCAGGATTGTACTTTAGGGAGGTTGTATTGAGATGCTTAGGAGGGTCCCTTAACGTCACCAGATTCAACCTCAACAATTGTTGTAAAGCTTGAGACGGTGACACGTTGAGTTTGGTGAACTGCCTTTTAGGCTTGTCTGGCTTGCTCTGATCAGCCCGTTGTTCTTGGCGAGGTCGTGGTTGGACCTGTGAAGTGATAGCAGCTTGGAGAGGTCTATTCATTGGACCAGACCTTTGTCCTCTTGGAAGCTGTTCAATGACCTGGTCCCTGACTTGGGCTGGTTGCTTCATGTCTTGATGAAGCTGACAGATCATGGCCCTCAGCTCTCCTTGCTCCTGAGCTAAACCTTGAATGAGGGCCCTTTGCCCCAGCATCTGGGTTTTCAATGTGTCTACCTCAGCTTGTAGACGTTTCAGCTGTTCGTCCTTGTCATCTTCAGGACTCTTTCTGATCAGATTCCCCATGAGGAGTGTCCTTAACTCTTCCTGCCCCTTGGATAGACCTAGGAAGATTTCCCTGAACTGAGTCTCTTGAGCGTGAAGGTCCTGGTTATCTTGTTGTGAAGTCATTGCTGAAATAAACAGCGAGAAAGGTAAGTGACCTGCAACAAGGATACCTGTTATGCAATGATGAGTATGACATGCATGTAATGTTTTCAAGGACCTCGCGGGGTAAACAAGAAAATTTGTTAGCGTTTGGATCCGGTAGCTTGATTGAAAGAAACTTCATATTTGTTGAGAGTCTCTCTTCCAAGGGTCAAAGGCTCACCATATCAAGTGGGTCATAGCCTCTGACAACTTTGGCTAGAGGAAAATAAATCCTCTTTACCCCTTGCTAGATGTTTGATTCATCATGACCTGCATCACAAGCCCTTGAGATCCTCGAAATGGATTAGGATGTATGCAATGGTATGATGCTATGCTATGCATGGGGTAATGTAGGCAACCCTGTTATGAGTCCCCATTAAGGACTGTAAACAAATCCCGCAAGAAACTCAGTACACTCTGTTATGAGTCCCACTTAAGGACTATAAACAAAACCTGCAAGAAATTTAGTAAGCCCTGTTATGAGTCCTAGTTAAGGACTATGAACAAAACCTGCAAGAAGCTCAAGTAAAACCTGTTATGAGTCCTAATTAAGGACTATAAACGAAACCTGCAAGAAACTTAGTAAACCTTGTTATGAGTCCTAATTAAGGACTACAAACAAAACCTGCAAGAAGCTCAAGTGTCAGACAACAAGCATGCAAATAGTCAAGTACGAAGGCACACAAGTCACACAAGAGGAGCCCTTAGGGTTTAGGCCAGCATGGGGTCTGGGTAGTACCCTCTTGAAGTTGGTGGGTTCAACCTGTCCTATTAGAAGTAACCGGGTTCTAAGGGTCCCAATATCACGGGATTGCTTTCATTGTTCATCGTTTCGGTTTAGCCACTGAACTGGCGACCGAAATATTCCAGGAAAGCAACCCTCAATTGAGTGTAGTATCGAGTATCAACCAACCTCAGACTGCACCAAAGTCAGTTATCTCACTACCCTAAAGAGGCCAAGATAGTTCAATTAAGGTTCCTAAGGTCTGTTGATGCTTCACGACACCGCACGGAGGCCTCGTACTCTCCTTGACTGAACTCAAGGGTTACCGGTACACACCAAAGTGCCACATTGTTGTACCCCAAAATTTTCCCTCCCATATTCTTCAAGAAATTGCCAAGCCAAGTCACAAAATTCCCCAAGGGTTGCACAGTCCAACTGTCTCCTATACAGTCAAAACTAGGGTTTGTGTTCTGATCAAGGAAGTGAAGGTTTCAAAGGCCCAATCAAGTCTCACATGCCTACAAAGATGGTCAAGCATCCTCATATCAAGTTTCAAGGCATTCAGCTCAAGATTGCACAGTCAAAACCCCAAATTGCACTACAGTCAACTGTAGGGGCAAAATGGTCATTTGGCAGTCAAAAGTTCAAATTTTTGGTCAACATATCATTTTGAAGCCACAAACATCATTTGATCAATGCTTGATCATGATTCTCAAAATTTGGCTCAGAAATCATCAAAGATGCAAAAGTTACTATATTTGGACAGCTGAAAAAGTCAACTGAAATTGACCAGGGCATAACTTTCACATGGATTATCAGAAAAATTCCATCCAAAGCTCATTTTGAAGAGAAAGACATTTCCTACAATTCATCTTCATATTCCAAGTCCAAGAAATGCTCTCACAAAAAGTTATCAATTTCAACATTATAGGTCATTTTCAAAAGTCAACAAAAAGGGACTTTAAGTCAAAGGCCATAACTTGAGATTGGTAAATCAAAATGACATGGGACCAAAGGCATTGGTTAGAGGACTCAAAGACCTTTCCAAAATGTCCAGGAACATGAGAAAAGATTAAAAATTGAGCAAGTTATGCCTTGTGGAAGTTGGGAAATTTTTGGATATTTTGAAAAGTCAACTTTGATCCAAATGACCTAAAATTGCAAATGGGCCCATTTTTCTTCCATGATTCATCATTCCAAGCATATGCACGACCACTTGGCCCAAAGGGAAGTATTTTCTCATTTTTTAATTATTTATTTGAATTTTTATTCATATTAATTCACTTAAATTATTTAAATACATGAAAAATATTTAACCTAACAAAACCAATCTTTTTATACATGTTTTGGCTTCTATAATTCGTGCATATGCCAATTAGGAAAGATTTGGTGTGATTTGAGCATGATTGAACAAAATAACATATGGAAAAAAGATATGGAAGATCTTGGAAAATCAAATATGCAAAATCATCAATGCCATGGATTTTATTCAATTTTCTTAACCTAATTGCCTCACTACAAAGCCAGGAATCAAACCCTAATGCTAACACACTCTAAGCTGCGCCCAAAAAGCCATTGTGAAACTTGATTTTTCTCCAAAAAAAGCAAAACTGAAAAGCACTCTAAAGGTCGATTCAAGCCTCCATTCTTGTCTCAATAGCTTCCTTGTGGTCTCCTGAACACATTCCAATCAGAAACCACCATCAAAACTCCAAGAATCGGTACCTGGAACCAGAACTGTATCAAACGAATTGCATAATCATACATTCCATTCTATGCATTATTTGTGAAATATATTACTTGATTCATATTCATATCAAAGTTTTAAAGCTAACCATTGTATTTAATTGGATTATTATGCATCATATGTGATTCTACCATGCGCGATTTCTAGGGTTTACAGGTTGTAATTTTGGGGCTTTTGCAAAGAGGGAAAATTAACCCTCAGGACCACCACCATTGGCTTCAGAATGTTCAAACGATCATAAACCAACTATTGCGCCTAATTTATGATGGCCCTAACGCTAATCGCTATTTTTTGAAAAGACCTTTTCTGCAACGGTGTAAAAACCGTTGCTTATGTTGTTTGTTTTTCAGGATGATGGAGACGACGATATCGTGGCAAAACGTGACTGGCTAGTTTCAAATTTCGCGCGCGTTGAGGCCACTAACTCTCTTTTCTTTTATAATATTTATTAACCATTATGTATTAAAAGTGATTCAAGCGCTTCAGTGGTAGACGTTCACCCTTGCAATGTCCAAGACCTGGGTTCGAGTCCCAGGTCTGTATAATTCCAATATTATTTTTCCACGTTAATTCCTATGCAGGCACAACATTGATGTACACCATGCTCCATCATCATCCAAGCGTCCACGCGTCTAGCATGCTCAGATCAAGGGCATAGGTGGGATGAACATCCTAAAACCTCAGTCAACGTGCCCCATAATACCTGGAAAGTCAACGAATTCTGAAGCTATTGGGCTCAATTTATTGGATCAACACCTCACAATAGGGCTTGAACCCCCCCTGGTTTGCAATTTCTTTCCTCTTTTTTCTTATTTTTATTTTATTGTGAATTGTTATTTTATTTTATTCAATTGTTTTAAATTAATTAATTATATTTTACAAATTATAAAATACATAAAAATTCAGAAAAGACAAAAAAATAATAAATTATTTTATTCTAATATTTTCATAAATAAATTAACATGTAAATATTTAGTTTTAATTAGGTCACAATTTTAATTTCTTTTAATAACAAAAATACAAAAATATGTAGAAATAGGTTTAATTAATTTTGATTCCTTTTAATTTCCCTTTCTTACAATAATAATATTTATTTTATTTATTTTCATAAATTAAAAAATGCATGTAAATTAACTTAGGTTTAAATTAGTTAAAAATTCAATATTTTTCATAATAAGTTTAAAAACCATTAGAATTAGGGTTTACGTTCAATTTTAATCTTGATTAATTCTCTTTTTTTCCATTAAATCTTAAAAAACACAAAAATACCAAAAACATTTTCTTTTTAATTTTTTAATTCTAATTCTTTATTAACTTTAACTTTGCAAAAGGGTCCAACGCCCTCCTTTCGACTTAATTGTTTTAATTCGCGCATTTATTTTATCGCTTAAATAATTATGTATCTCTCCCAAAGCGTTGTAACTTAAACTTTTCGCACTTTTCTTTCTTTTGCTTTATTTACTTTCCGTCAAATCGGGTCCGGTTTAATTTTGGCGATGTGGACCCGCGCCATTTGTAATAGCTTAGATTTATTTTTCCTCGCAAACTTTTAAACTGTTAAATAAGCATGCAAGAATGAATGGCTCTAAATAAAAATAACGCGTAGATCACCCATGACATGAACAAGACAAAATAAATGAATCTGACACATACAAATCACACACCACCCCTAGGGTACGCCTCACTGTTGCCTTGCCTCGAAAGGTGATCGTCGAGTAGAGGATGTCTTAGTAAGTCCTCATGATCCGGGAACCTGGCATGAGGGTAGCTTCTAAGGTGTCTTCCCATTGCTCTGGTGATCACCATGTCCCGAACCTCGAATTGACCTGAACACCTCCAACGGGGGTGCTACCTACCTCTCAATGGTGGGATGGCACTACTTTAAAGGACATTTACACAGACGAATTCCTTAGGGTAGGTAGGTTCTCGTGGATACTTGCTCTCTTCAAAACAAACTGAAATCTTTTCACACCAACACTTTTCAAAAGCTTTCAAAGCAAATTTTTCAAACACTCTGACGTACGAGTCGAACTGAAATTTTTCAAAGAAACTTTTTAAAAAACCACAGTTGAAAAGCAAACAAACCATTTTTGAAAACACAATGAGCAAGTATCTAAGAGCCCATGGATAACCATGGATAGAAAGGGTGCTAATACCTTCCCTTTCTATAACCTACCTCCCGAACCGAGAGCAATCTCTTTAAGGAATTTTTCTGTGCTTTTGTCCTTTCCATTTGGAGAAAATAAAAGACGGTGGCGACTCTTGCTTCCGCGACATTTCGCGAACCAGCGTTAAACAGTCAGTTCCAGATCCACCGATCACAGAACTGGCGACTCTGCTGGGGATTAAACTTAAAGTGGGGTGTACCTTAGGATTAAGATCACTGTGTTTTCAATTGTTTTCCTTGTGTGCTTTAAATTGTGGGTTGCTTGGGAGTTCTATAGATCCTAACCCGGATCTGGGGGATACCTTTCTTAGAAAGTAGCAACAAGGCTGTGAGGGAACTGTGCGGGGTATACCGACATGGTTGAAACAGTCTGCTACGTTGATGTGGCACTTTGGTGTGTACCGGTAACCCTTGAGTTCAGTCAAGGAGAGTACGGGGCCTCCGCGTGGTGTCATGAAGCATCAACAGACCTTAGGAACCTTAATTGAACTATCTTGGCCTCTTTAGGGTAGTGAGATAACTGACTTTGGTGCAGTCCGAGGTTGGTTGATACTCGACACTACACTCAATTGAGGGTTGCTTTCCTGGAATATTTCGGTCGCCAGTTCAGTGGCTAAATCGAAACGATGAACAATGAAAGCAATCCCGTGATATTGGGAACCTTAGAACCCGGTTACTTTGATTAGGACAGGTTGAACCCACCAACTTCAAAAGGGTACTACCCAGACCCCATGCTGGCCTTAAACCTTAAGGGCTTGTCTTGTGTGCCTTGCGTGCCTTACATGTTTGTCTTTGTAAATATCTGTGGTGTTTTTAATCATAGCATCATGACATCATCCAGCATCATATACATTGACTAACCATTTCAGGGGTTCGAATTTTCATCTTTGTTCTTGTTTTGTAGGACATGGAAACCGTTCGTAGAAAGACAATTCAAGTCAGTCTTGTAAGGATCCCTCCTCAGCTTAAGGAGCTTATATCCAGGATTCCCGAGAACTCTTCATTCAGTGAAAGACATGGAAGCCTCATCAGCTTGGTCAACACCAACATTGAGGAAGATATGATTAAGGTCTTGTTCCAGTTCTTTGACCCTCTGCATCACTGCTTTACCTTCTTGGACTATCAGTTGGTACCTACATTGGAGGAGTTCTCCCGGCTCCTGAAGATCCCTATCCTTGATCAGCTACCTTTCAACGGTACAGAAAAGGAACCTAAGCTTGAAGATATTGCTAAAGCCATGCACCTACAGTCATCTGACCTCAAGGGACATTGGGAAGTTAGAAGTGGTATCAAAGGGTTCTTAGCCAGGTTTCTGTTCGAAAAAGCCCTTGAATGTTGGAACTCCCTTGACTTGCAAGCTTTTGAAGAGGTTGTGGCCCTCCTTGTTTATGGTTTGGTGTTGTTCCCTAACCCAGACCAGCTTATTGATATCAGTGCTGTTCAGATCTTTATGTCCAGGAATCCTATACCTACGTTGCTGGGGGACATCCTTCACTCATGTTACACTCGAACCATGAGAAAAAGAGGTGTCCTTATGTGTTGCACTCCTCTCCTGGGAAGGTGGTTTATTTCGCACCTTCCACAATCAGTCTTGAAGAATGAGCGGGGTTTGAGATGGTCACAACGGTTGATGACTCTTACACATGCAGATATACATTGGTGTCCTAGGTCCAAAGAAGATGTCACTATCATTGATCGTTGCGGGGAGTACCCTAATGTTCCTTTACTTGGAATCAGAGGAGGTATTACTTATAGCCCATGCCTGGCTTGGAGACAGTTTGGTTATGCTCGGAGGGATGGTCCTCATGACATGTTAATTCCCGACATAGTTTTTGACTTCGACAACGATACTCAAGGACTTCGTCAGAGATTTATCAGAGCTTGGAGGATGCCCAGTAGGATAGACAGCAAAACACTGGGGCACAGGAATTCCATCCCGTTGGAACCTTATCTCAAGTGGGTACGAGCTCGCTCCCAGAAGTTAGTAATGCCTTATCCTCATATGCTCCCGGTAATCAAAGAGCCTGTCTCAGAAGGGGAAGTGTCCTACACTATTCAGCACCCTGATATGCCCACATCCTGGGAAGAGATGCAGAAGAGCTGGATCCAGCTTAAGGAGGAAAGGAGTTCTCTTGAGACTAGTCTGCATGCCAGCGAAAAGAAGGTCTTGGAGCTCACTCGCCTGTTGCATGAGGAGAGGAACCTCAACACCTACATAGCTCCGAAGAGGATGCGCAGTGTATTCTGGGATTGATTTGATTTTTGTATTTTTGCCCATGAGGCTCTGATGTATCAAACAATGATTTCTTTAATGATAACGTGTGTTCCTTTTTTGTCTACAACAAATTTGAACTTTCGAACCCTTGAATGCATTGCATACGCATTTCATACATCATGTGCATAGCAGGTTTTCCCTCTTTTCAGGTTGCTTACAGTTCTTCGCTGTTTATTTCAGCATCATGAATCCCGAATCTGCATCAACTGAGACATCAATCAAGGCTCTCCAGGCGCAGAATGCGCAGTTTCAAGAACTAATCAAGGGTCTGGCTAAAGGCCAAGAAGAACTGAAGGCTATGCTCCTGAAGAAGGAGAAGAAGAAGAAGAAGAGAAGAACTGTTCTGTTCAACTCGGGCCGAAGGTTTGGTAACACTCTGCAGCATGAAGAGGCTGGTTCTTCTGTTGGCAAGAGTCCTTCTCAGGCAGAAGTAAAGGTTCCTAGTCCGGTCGTCTCCGACAACGAGACAGATTTTGATGAAGAGCAGTACCCTCCGGCAGATGACAGATACAAGCAAATGGAGGACAGGTTGAAGGCTATGGAGGTTCAACAGGCACCTGGGCTGGATTTCGGAGATCTGGGTTTGTCGACTGGTGTGATCATCCCCCACAAGTTCAAAGCACCATCCTTCTCCAAATATGACGGGGCGTCTTGTCCCAAGCTGCATCTGAGGTCCTATGTTCGGAAAATTCAGCCGTACTCTGCGGATAAGAATTTATGGATTCACTTCTTCCAGGAGAGTCTTTCAGGGACTCATCTCGAATGGTTCTATCAGCTGGATGGAACCAAAGTTCGTAACTGGGAGGAGTTGGCTACTGCTTTCTACAAGCAGTACCAATATAATGCCTACCTTGCCCCCACACGTACCCAACTCCAGGGTATGGCGTTAGGTGCAAGCGAAGGTTTTAAGGAGTACGCTCAGAAGTGGAGAGACCTGGCTGGCAGGGTGCAGCCACCATTGACTGATCGGGAGTTGGTTGACATGTTCTTGGGGACCCTATCTGGGCCGTTTTTCAACCATCTCATCGGGAATTCTTCTGCTGGGTTCACCGATTTGATTCTGACTGGAGAGAGAATTGAAGCTGGGCTGAAGTCTGGGAAGATTGCAAAGGGTGCATCATCTAGTTCGGAAAAGAAACCATTCAAGAAGGAGTCTAGTGCCGTGTATGGTTCCAGGAAATCAGAGAGACCTGAACACCGCCAATCTGTCAGTGCGGTGATGATTGCTAAGCCTGCTGCCGCTCCTCGGCCAAAAAATTCCCAAAGGGCTGAAAGACCCTGGAGGGAGTTTACCCGGTTAAACATGACCCTATCACAGATCCTGCCACAGTTGCTCTCAACCAATTTGGTGACTGTCAGAGAGGCGCCGAAATTCCCTAATACAACATCTCCCAAGTACAACCCGAATGCTCGTTGTGCTTACCATTCAGATAGCCCGGGGCACTCTACCGATGACTGTTGGTCACTAAAGAACAAGCTGCAGGACCTCATTGACGCTAAGGAGGTACAGTTTGAGGCATCTAACAAGCCTAACGTAGTACAGCTCCCCTACCTGCTCATGGAGTTAATGCTATCGGGGATGAAGAGGAAGTTGATGAAGCCGAGTTTGATAGCTGGATCTACCCGGCAACTGACGGTGGACTTAACAATTGGAGCGCAAAGGACAATCTCCCTGTTTCTTTTGTTACTAAGTAATGAATTCCTATGTTTTGTCATTTTGTAATAAGCAATGATAAACTCTATGGCCCGGTGTCTTACCCGAGGCACCGTGGTTCTATTTTGTGAGGGCATACAAACTGTCATTTTATACATCATGAATGAAAATCTTGGACGTTTTTCGCATTGCAAATATTGTGTTCCTTTTCTGTCTTTCTTTTCCTTTACATAATTTTCAAAACAAAAAAAAAACAGCTGTATTTACACACACACTCACTCATACAGGTTCCAATCCACTCTGGATCTCACTGATAACAACTCTGCTACTGCCAATTATGACTTCGAAAATCCGATCAACTTAGCCGAAGACGAAGGTGAAGATGATTGCGAAGTGCCTGGCGAGCTTGCAAGACTGTTGCTTCAGGAAGAGAGGGCAATTCAACCCCATGAAGAGCCATTGGAAACCATAAACCTGGGTACAGAGACAGACAGGAAAGAGGTAAAGATTGGTGCCAACCTAGAGCTCAGCGTGAAGCAACGGTTAACCAAGATGTTACACGACTATGTGGAGATCTTTGCCTGGTCCTACGAAGACATGCCCGGGTTGGATACCGATATTGTCGTCCATCATTTGCCGACTAAGGAAGACTTCCCTCCAGTCAAACAAAAGGTCCGTCGGATGCGTCCAGAGATGTCTGAGAAGATTAAAGCCGAGGTCATGAAACAGCTTGATGCCGGGTTCCTTGCAGTAACTTCTTACCCTCAGTGGGTTGCTAATGTGGTGCCGGTACCTAAGAAGGACGGTAAGGTCAGAATGTGTGTCGACTACAGGGATCTAAACAGGGCCAGCCCCAAAGATGACTTCCCCTTACCTCACATTGATGTCCTTGTTGATAATACAGCTCAGCATAAGGTGTTCTCTTTCATGGATGGCTTTTCAGGTTACAATCAGATCAAGATGGCACCCAAAGACATGGAAAAGACTACATTTGTTACTCAGTGGGGCACCTTCTGTTACAAGGTCATGCCATTCGGGTTGAAGAACGCTGGGGCAACCTACCAACGTGCCATGGTTGCCTTATTTCATGACATGATCCATCATGAGATAGAAGTGTATGTGGACGACATGATCGCTAGGTCCCAGACTGAGGAAGAGCATCTAGATCATCTGCAGAAGTTGTTTGACCGGTTGAAACTGTACAAGCTGAGATTGAACCCGAACAAGTGCACCTTTGGGGTAAGATCTGGGAAGTTGCTAGGCTTCGTGGTCAGTGATAAAGGTATTCAAGTGGACCCTGCTAAGGTCAAAGCTATTCAAGAGATGCCAGTTCCTAAGACAGAGAAGGAAGTCAGAGGCTTTTTAGGACGCCTGAATTACATTGCTCGCTTCATCTCACATCTGACTGCTACTTGTGAGCCAATCTTCAAGCTGCTGAAGAAAGATCAGGTAGTACGTTGGAACGATGAATGTCAGGCTGCTTTTGACAGAATCAAAGAGTATCTCCAAGAACCACCCATCCTTATGCCACCGGTTGAAGGGAGACCTCTGATACTATACCTGACAGTGCTCGACAACTCAATGGGGTGTGTGCTGGGGCAGCATGACGAGTCTGGCCGAAAAGAGCATGCCATTTATTACCTTAGCAAAAAGTTTACCGACTGTGAGACCCGATACTCACTGCTTGAGAAAACTTGCTGCGCTTTGGTATGGGCTGCTCGCCGGCTGAGACAGTATATGCTGACTCACACTACCTTGTTGATCTCAAAAATGGATCCGATAAAGTACATATTCGAAAAGCCTGCTCTGTCTGGGAGAATTGCAAGATGGCAAATGATCTTGACGGAATACGACATTCAGTACACGACCCAGAAAGCCATCAAGGGGAGTGTATTGGCAGACCACTTAGCTCATCAAGCTGTAGATGACTATCAATCAATGAACTTCGAGTTTCCGGATGAAAGCATCATGATAGTGACAGATTGTGAAGTACCTGGACCGGATGAAGGACCTGAACCGGGATCCCGATGGTCTATGCACTTTGACGGAGCCTCCAATGCTTTGGGAAATGGTATCGGCGCCATCATCATATCTCCTCAAGGTACTCATACTCCACTCACTGCCCGGCTATGTTTCAACTGTACCAACAACATGGCGGAGTATGAGGCGTGTATCATGGGTCTTCAAGCTGCGATCGACCTAAGGATCAAATTTCTAAGTGTCTTCGGAGATTCCGCTCTTGTGATCAATCAGATCAAAGGAGAGTGGGATACGAAACATCCAAACCTGATTCCTTACAGAGAATGTGTGCTGACCTTGATCCCCCACTTCACAGAGATAACCTTTGAACACTTTCCAAGAGAAGAGAATCAGTTGGCGGACGCGTTAGCTACAATGTCTTCTATGTTCAAGGTCAAATGGGATAATGAGGCTCCCCGAATCATCATCTGGAAACTGGACGAGCCGGCATACTGTTGTGATCTCGAAACTGAATCGGTGACTGAGAAGCCTTGGTACCACGAAGTGAAGAGATATCTGGAAGCTCAGGAATACCCTGAAGGTGCATCTGTCAATGATAAGAAATTCCTGAGAAGGTTCGCAGCCAAGTTCTTCCTAAGCAACGGCATCTTGTACAAGCGAAACCATGATTCAACCTTACTGCGTTGTGTGGATAAGACTGAAGCAGAACGAATCATGGAAGAGCTACATGAAGGGACCTTTGGTACACATTCCAGTGGGCACACTATGGCTAAGAAAATCCTACGGGCAGGATATTACTGGTCCACAATGGAAGCTGACTGCTACCAACACTCCAGGACATGCCACAAGTGCCAGATTTATGCAGACAAGGTGCATGTTCCTCCGGTTCCCCTG
The DNA here is from genome assembly GCA_948472305.1 of Vicia faba. NCBI lineage: Eukaryota > Viridiplantae > Streptophyta > Magnoliopsida > Fabales > Fabaceae > Vicia > Vicia faba. Next base: position 354,569 of record CATIWC010001086.1, read on the forward strand.
AACGTTCTGACTGCGCCTTGGCCATTTGCAATGTGGGGCATAGACATGATCGGCGAGATAAAACCTACGGCATCTAATGGGCATCGCTTCATCCTAGTGGCGATTGATTACTTTACGAAGTGGGTTGAGGCAGCATCCTATACTACGGTAACCAAGACTGTTGTGGCACGGTTCATTCGACATAACCTGATCTGTCGGTACGGCGTCCCTGAGCGGATAATTACAGACAACGGTACCAATCTGAACAACAAGATGATCGCTGAGCTCTGCGAACAGTTTAAGATACAGCACCACAATTCTTCTCCTTACAGACCGAAGATGAATGGGGCTGTAGAAGCAGCAAATAAGAACATCAAGAAGATCGTGCAGAAGATGACAGTGACCTATAAAGATTGGCACGAGATGTTACCGTTCGCTCTACATGGGTACCGTACCTCAGCCAGGACGTCAACCGGGGCAACTCCTTTCTCTCTGGTTTATGGCATGGAGGCAGTCTTGCCAATCGAAGTGCAAATACCCTCTCTCCGGATAATGAAGGATGCAAATCTGAACGAAGATGATTGGATCCAGACACGACTTGATCAGCTCAACCTCATTGATGAAAAGAGACTTGCTGCTATCTGTCATGGTCAGACGTACCAAAAACGAATGATCAGGGCATTTAACAAAAAGGTCAGACCACAGGAATATCAAGTTGGGGATCTGGTTATCAAGAGAATCATCCTTCCTCAGAGTGATCCAAGGGGCAAATGGACCCCTACGTACGAAGGGCCATTTGTGGTTAAGCATGTGTTCTCAGGAGGAGCAATGATATTGACCAACATGGATGGTGACGACCTTCCTCACCCCGCCAATGCAGACATAGTTAAAAAATACTACGCATGAAAAAAGACCCGCTAGGCTGACATGCCTAGGCAAAAATTAGGGCTTCCCGTCGAACCAAAAGGGTTCGGGCAAAATGAAGGGATGAAAATGAAAAAATCTGTACACCCGGCAAGTCGAAAACCTGAAAAGGCGGCTTGGGAAAAAAAGGGTATCCCGGTGGACTGAAAACCCGAAAGGGCGGTCCAGGCAAAAATTAGGGATAAAAAGCGTAATACTATGTCTCATTGGATCACTTTGCATCCAGAATCCGGTATCTACATCAAGTTCAGACGACATCAATCAGTCAGCTTCACCTTCAACCAAGGTCATCAAGTGATGAGACGCTCGAAGTTATAAAGGCAATAGCAGAGTTGAAACCCAGTGGATCATTCATTTCACACAGCTGTTTTATTTTCTTTTGTACAAAATCTGTATAAATTCTCTTATCCGGCGGCGTTCTCTTACCAGGACGTCAGCCTCTTGTACACAAAACGCCTATTTTCAGGCCATTCAAAAATCAATACAAATATATTTTCAGTTAAACGTGCCAAGTGTTTTTCTTTTTCCGTTTTGTGTTGCGAAGAACGTCCAAGGTTCAATTTGTGATATATGTATTGACAATAATTTGCTAACTCATAAAGACTTGCATACAAAACAAAGGAATTAATTGCAGGTGACACTAGAAACAGGGGCAATAAAGAGTCGTCTAAACAATCCAATTGTTCTATCCTCCAAGGTACCAAGGTATGTTCAGCTAAAGAACAGGACCAGTATACCTGAATTCCCCAGAGAGTGAGCCAACCAAAGAGCATTCTTCTCCAAACAAATTATCAAGTCTCAAGGAAATTGAGTATCCTCCAGTAGATCTCAATACTTCCCCAGCAGCAACATATATTCATAGCAAGCATCCCCGGCAGTCTTGGCCTAAAGATCGTTCCCCGGCGGCATACCAAATATTCAAAGGAATCACTTCCCCAGCAATTCAAAACTCCCCAGGAGAGTCCAATCCGGTTTCCTCAGGAAGGTTGGAATTCATATCCCCAAGCAATAAGCTTATCCCCAGTGGATTCTGGAAGCTTACCCCCTCATAGAGCACGAACGCGTCGTCCGGCTTGAGTTAAAGAGTTATTTCCTTAACAGGATATAACTGGGTTATCCTCAGCCAAAAGCCATGGAAAGGTCGTCGTCAACGTAGTTCTTTCCTACCCCAGCGAAGTCTATCAACACTTCCAATACAACAAAGACATCCTCAGCAAGTCATTCTCAATAAATCAGCAGAGCATCTCTCTCCCCACAGAGTATTGCTTCCCAGCATGGTAGTCAGAGTATCTTTTCTCCCTGCAGAATCTTCCATTTGCCAAGTTTATTCCTCAACGGAGTCATCTTCTCCTACCGGTATTCTTGCAACTATCATCCCCAGCGGAAGTAAAAGCTTACTCTCCAACATCAGTCCAGGATATGGCTTCCCGGCACCCGTCAAGGATTTACTTTCCTAGACGAAAACATCCATAAAACATCACATACATCATTATAGCATGCATAGACGCATCATATCATACAAATCTCATTTATGTTGAGAACATCATTGCTTGATCCATATCATGCATGGCATACGACTGACCTTTACCTTTCAGGAAAGATGCAGTTAAATTCTCAAAACATATTTCAAAGCCTTCTCTAGTCCAGCTAAATCGACTCCCAACAGATTTTTCTGATAAAGACTCAGTAGAAGTTATCCCTTATGGTCCCCTCTCCGGCAAGTGCGTGAGGTGGTAATTCCTTTTTCAGATGTTTCCCTCTCCGACGATGAGTGTGAGGTGATAGTCTCTTATGGTCCCCTCTCCGGCAAGTGCGTGAGGTGGTAATTCCTTTTTCAGATGTTTCCCTCTCCGACGATGAGTGTGAGGTGATAGTCTCTTATGGTCCCCTCTCCGGCAAGTGCGTGAGGTGGTAATTCCTTTTTCAGATGTTTCCCTCTCCGACGATGAGTGTGAGGTGATAGTCTCTTATGGTCCCCTCTCCGGCAAGTGCGTGAGGTGGTAATTCCTTCTTCAGATGTTTCCCTCTCCGACGATGAGTGTGAGGTGATAGTCTCTTATGGTCCCCTCTCCGGCAAGTGCGTGAGGTGGTAATTCCTTCTTCAGATGTTTCCCTCTCCGACGATGAGTGTGAGGTGATAGTCTCTTATGGTCCCCTCTCCGGCAAGTGCGTGAGGTGGTAATTCCTTTTTCAGATGTTTCCCTCTCCGACGATGAGTGTGAGGTGATAGTCTCTTATGGTCCCCTCTCCGGCAAGTGCGTGAGGTGGTAATTCCTTTTTCAGATGGTTCCCTCTCCAACGGTGTGTGAGGTGGTAAGTCCTTTTCAGATGTTTCCCTCTCCGACGGTGAGTGTGAGGTGATAGTCCCCTATGGTTCCCTCTCCGACGGTGTGTGAGGTGACAATTCCTTTTCAGATGTTTCCCTCTCCGACGTTGAGTGAGGTGATTCTCTTTCAGATTATAATGGCCTATGGTTCTCGTCCCAATACTACGAAGATGGTATTTCCCACCAAGATTTTCTCAACGAGCGTTGTTGAAGTTAAAATCACCCAAGGTTCTCTTACCATTCATGCTAAAGCAGTAACTATACCTGGTTCATTCATCATCTTTTGAAGCTCCAGATCCGGCTCCTGCAACCAGTCAGGATACATCTATACCAAGCATCTAAAAATCAGCTCCTGCAATGTGTCAGGTACTCATTTTTCTTTTGCAGGTATGCAGGTTCTCGCTAAGGAATCTCCTACGCAATCAACATCCAGATGGCATCTATAAGCCCATCGTCCTATCCAGCAATCTCCAAATGGCATCTATAAGCCCATTCCCCCATCACACTGCCACTATGTGAGCGCAAATTTCTGGGCACTCTAGTGTCCAATCATCTTCTACCCTCGGATTACGAAAGGCACGTCAGCCAATCTGCATCCTCAGGTCTAAGAAGATTGAACAGGGGCAACTGTTGTACCCCAAAATTTGCCCTCCCATATTCTTCAAGAAATTGCCAAGCCAAGTCACAAAATTCCCCAAGGGTTGCACAGTCCAACTGTCTCCTATACAGTCAAAACTAGGGTTTGTGTTCTGATCAAGGAAGTGAAGGTTTCAAAGGCCCAATCAAGTCTCACATGCCTACAAAGATGGTCAAGCATCCTCATATCAAGTTTCAAGGCATTCAGCTCAAGATTGCACAGTCAAAACCCCAAATTGCACTACAGTCAACTGTAGGGGCAAAATGGTCATTTGGCAGTCAAAAGTTCAAATTTTTGGTCAACATATCATTTTGAAGCCACAAACATCATTTGATCAATGCTTGATCATGATTCTCAAAATTTGGCTCAGAAATCATCAAAGATGCAAAAGTTACTATATTTGGACAGCTGAAAAAGTCAACTGAAATTGACCAGGGCATAACTTTCACATGGATTATCAGAAAAATTCCATCCAAAGCTCATTTTGAAGAGAAAGACATTTCCTACAATTCATCTTCATATTCCAAGTCCAAGAAATGCTCTCACAAAAAGTTATCAATTTCAACATTATAGGTCATTTTCAAAAGTCAACAAAAAGGGACTTTAAGTCAAAGGCCATAACTTGAGATTGGTAAATCAAAATGACATGGGACCAAAGGCATTGGTTAGAGGACTCAAAGACCTTTCCAAAATGTCCAGGAACATGAGAAAAGATTAAAAATTGAGCAAGTTATGCCTTGTGGAAGTTGGGAAATTTTTGGATATTTTGAAAAGTCAACTTTGATCCAAATGACCTAAAATTGCAAATGGGCCCATTTTTCTTCCATGATTCATCATTCCAAGCATATGCACGACCACTTGGCCCAAAGGGAAGTATTTTCTCATTTTTTAATTATTTATTTGAATTTTTATTCATATTAATTCACTTAAATTATTTAAATACATGAAAAATATTTAACCTAACAAAACCAATCTTTTTATACATGTTTTGGCTTCTATAATTCGTGCATATGCCAATTAGGAAAGATTTGGTGTGATTTGAGCATGATTGAACAAAATAACATATGGAAAAAAGATATGGAAGATCTTGGAAAATCAAATATGCAAAATCATCAATGCCATGGATTTTATTCAATTTTCTTAACCTAATTGCCTCACTACAAAGCCAGGAATCAAACCCTAATGCTAACACACTCTAAGCTGCGCCCAAAAAGCCATTGTGAAACTTGATTTTTCTCCAAAAAAAGCAAAACTGAAAAGCACTCTAAAGGTCGATTCAAGCCTCCATTCTTGTCTCAATAGCTTCCTTGTGGTCTCCTGAACACATTCCAATCAGAAACCACCATCAAAACTCCAAGAATCGGTACCTGGAACCAGAACTGTATCAAACGAATTGCATAATCATACATTCCATTCTATGCATTATTTGTGAAATATATTACTTGATTCATATTCATATCAAAGTTTTAAAGCTAACCATTGTATTTAATTGGATTATTATGCATCATATGTGATTCTACCATGCGCGATTTCTAGGGTTTACAGGTTGTAATTTTGGGGCTTTTGCAAAGAGGGAAAATTAACCCTCAGGACCACCACCATTGGCTTCAGAATGTTCAAACGATCATAAACCAACTATTGCGCCTAATTTATGATGGCCCTAACGCTAATCGCTATTTTCAGAAAAGACCTTTTCTGCAACGGTGTAAAAACCGTTGCTTATGTTGTTTCTTTTTCAGGATGATGGAGACGACGACATCGTGGCAAAACGTGACTGGCTAGTTTCAAATTTCGCGCGCGTTGAGGCCACTAACTCTCTTTTCTTTTATAATATTTATTAACCATTATGTATTAAAAGTGATTCAAGCGCTTCAGTGGTAGACGTTCACCCTTGCAATGTCCAAGACCTGGGTTCGAGTCCCAGGTCTGTATAATTCCAATATTATTTTTCCACGTTAATTCCTATGCAGGCACAACATTGATGTACACCATGCTCCATCATCATCCAAGCGTCCACGCGTCTAGCATGCTCAGATCAAGGGCATAGGTGGGATGAACATCCTAAAACCTCAGTCAATGTGCCCCATAATACCTGGAAAGTCAACGAATTCTGAAGCTATTGGGCTCAATTTATTGGATCAACACCTCACAATAGGGCCTGAACCCCCCCTGGTTTGCAATTTCTTTCCTCTTTTTTCTTATTTTTATTTTATTGTGAATTGTTATTTTATTTTATTCAATTGTTTTAAATTAATTAATTATATTTTACAAATTATAAAATACATAAAAATTCAGAAAAGACAAAAAAATAATAAATTATTTTATTCTAATATTTTCAAATAAATTAACATGTAAATATTTAGTTTTAATTAGGTCACAATTTTAATTTCTTTTAATAACAAAAATACAAAAATATGTAGAAATAGGTTTAATTAATTTTGATTCCTTTTAATTTCCCTTTCTTACAATAATAATATTTATTTTATTTATTTTCATAAATTAAAAAATGCATGTAAATTAACTTAGGTTTAAATTAGTTAAAAATTCAATATTTTTCATAATAAGTTTAAAAACCATTAGAATTAGGGTTTACGTTCAATTTTAATCTTGATTAATTCTCTTTTTTTCCATTAAATCTTAAAAAACACAAAAATACCAAAAACATTTTCTTTTTAATTATTTAATTCTAATTCTTTATTAACTTTAACTTTGCAAAAGGGTCCAACGCCCTCCTTTCGACTTAATTGTTTTAATTCGCGCATTTATTTTATCGCTTAAATAATTATGTATCTCTCCCAAAGCGTTGTAACTTAAACTTTTCGCACTTTTCTTTCTTTTGCTTTATTTACTTTCCGTCAAATCGGGTCCGGTTTAATTTTGGCGATGTGGACCCGCGCCATTTGTAATAGCTTAGATTTATTTTTCCTCGCAAACTTTTAAACTGTTAAATAAGCATGCAAGAATGAATGGCTCTAAATAAAAATAACGCGTAGATCACCCATGACATGAACAAGACAAAATAAATGAATCTGACACATACAAATCACACACCACCCCTAGGGTACGCCTCACTGTTGCCTTGCCTCGAAAGGTGATCGTCGAGTAGAGGATGTCTTAGTAAGTCCTCATGATCCGGGAACCTGGCATGAGGGTAGCTTCTAAGGTGTCTTCCCATTGCTCTGGTGATCACCATGTCCCGAACCTCGAATTGACCCGAACACCTCCAACGGTGGTGCTACCTACCTCTCAATGGTGGGATGGCACTACTTTAAAGGACATTTACACAGACGAATTCCTTAGGGTAGGTAGGTTCTCGTGGATACTTGCTCTCTTCAAAACAAACTGAAATCTTTTCACACCAACACTTTTCAAAAGCTTTCAAAGCAAATTTTTCAAACACTCTGACGTACGAGTCGAACTGAAATTTTTCAAAGAAACTTTTTAAAAAACCACAGTTGAAAAGCAAACAAACCATTTTTGAAAACACAATGAGCAAGTATCTAAGAGCCCATGGATAACCATGGATAGAAAGGGTGCTAATACCTTCCCTTTCTATAACCTACCTCCTGAACCGAGAGCAATCTCTTTAAGGAATTTTTCTGTGCTTTTGTCCTTTCCATTTGGAGAAAATAAAAGACGGTGGCGACTCTTGCTTCCGCGACATTTCGCGAACCAGCGTTAAACAGTCAGTTCCAGATCCACCGATCACACACATCAACGTAGCAGACTGTTTCAACCATGTCGGTATACCCCGCACAGTTCCCTCACAGCCTTGTTGCTACTTTCTAAGAAGGTATCCCCAGATCCGGGTTAGGATCTATAGAACTCCCAAGACAGTCCCACAATTTAAAGCAAACAAGGAAAGCAATTGAAAACACAGTTATGAACTAACCCTAAGGTACACCTCACTTTAAGTTAAGTCCCCAGCAGAGTCGCCAGTTCTGTGATCGGTGGATCTGGAACTGACTGTTTAAAGCTGGTTCGCGAAATGTCGCGGTAAGCAAGAGTCGCCACCGTCTTTTATTTTCTCCAAATGGAAAGGACAAAAGCACAGAAAAATTCCTTATAGAGATTGCTCTCGGTTCGGGAGGTAGATTATAGAAAGGGAAGGTGTTAGCACCCTTTCTATCCATGGTTATCCATGGGCTCTTAGATACTTGCTCATTTGTGTTTTCAAAAATGGTTTGTTTGCTTTTCAACTGTGGGTTTTAAAAAAGATTCTTTGAAAATTTCAGTTCGACTCTTGTATCGGTCCTTAAGAGTGTTTGAAAAAAATGCTTTCGAAAGCTTTTTGAAAATGTGTTGGTATGAAAAGTATTTTTGATTTGTTTTGTTTTGAATTAGAGCAAGTATCCACGAGTCGTCTACCTACCCTAAGGAATTCGTCTGTGTAAATGTCCTTAAAGTAGTGCCATCCCACCATTGAGAGGTAGGTAGCACCACCATTGGAGGTGTTCGGGTCAATTCGAAGGTTCGGGACATGGTGATCACCGGATCAATAGGAAGATACCTTAGAAGCTACCCTCATGCCAGGTTCCCGGATCATGAGGACTTACTAAGACATCCTCTACTCGACGATCACCTTTCGAGGCAAGGCAACAGTGAGGCGTACCCTAGGGGTGGTGTGTGATTCGTGTGTCGTTTTCAGATATTTTTGTCTTTTGTCATGTTATTGGTGATCTAGCGTTTGTTTTTATTTATTGTCCATTCATTCTTGCATGCATTTGTTAACAGTTAAAAATTGCGAGAAAAGTAAAAGATTCTAAGCTATTACAAAAGGCGCGGGTCCACATCGCCAAAATTTCTTGAACCCGATTTGACAGAAAATAAAGAATTAAAGAAAAGTAAAGTGCGAGAAATTAATTTACAAGGCCTTGGGAGAGATACATAAATATTAAACGAAAAAGAAATAAACACGCGAATTAAATAAGAATTAAAACGAGGGCGTTGGACCCTTTTTGCAAAATTAAATTAAATGATGGAATTAATTAATTAAAAAGAGAAAGGAAATTGTTTTTTTTTTGGTATTTTTTGGTATTTTATGACTTTAATTTAATGCGATTAAACCTAATTCTACAATTTTTATTTTATTATGAAGATATGTTAAAGTTTAACCTAAAATTAATCCTAATTAATTTACATGCAACTTAATTTATAAAAATAAAAATAAATAATATTTTAACAATTAATTACTATGGAATAAAAGAAAAAAAAAAGATAAAAATTAATTAAACCCTAATTCTATAAGTTTTGAGTTTTAGTAAAAAATATTAAGATTAAAACCTAAATTTAAAACTAAATGAATTGATGAATTTATTTACAAAATACTAGTTAAAAAAAATATTTATTATTTTTTTTATCTTTTTCTGATTTATATTATTTGTGAAAATATTAAGTTAAAGAAACTGATTAAAAAAAATAATATTTGAAATAAGTAAAATAAAGAAAAGAAATAAAAATTCAAACCTAGGGGGGTATCTGTCCCCAAAGTGGAGGTGAAAGCCCAGCAATTTGAGCCCAATTATTCATAGCCCAGCTGACTTTTCCACTCACGTACCCAAGCATTGACCCACGTGTACCGTGCTCTCCAGATCGTGGCCCTCTGATTGATCTCATTGGCCTTGTGAACGGCTTGATTTTGAAGGCGTATGGTGCGTCTTTACACTGAAACTACACATGAATATTAAAGGAAGAAAAATATGAAAGGGGGTGGGGACCTGGGATCGAACCCAGGTCCTGAACGTTACCACTACAATGCCTTGCCAACTGATCCAAGCGCGTTTTCTGCATATTGACTAACAAACAAATATTATAAAATAAAACAAACACGTTAGTACTCCTTGCGCGCGAAATTTTAAACGCTCCAATCGTTGGTAGCCACCTAATCATCCCCTTCCTTGGCTTATTTTTTCCTGAAAACATAAAAACATTGGCAACGGTTTTTACATCGTTCCCTTAGGCACCCTATTAAAAAATAGCGATTAGCCCAGGGATGCTCATAAATTGAGCGCGAGGGTGGCTTTGTGATCGTCCAATCATGCTTGATTCAGTGGTCTAAGTCTTGAACACTAATTTTTCCTTAATTAAAAAACCCCAATTTTAAAGCTTCATGAACCCTAAAAGACAACCATGGTGAATTCGCATACAGTGTATAAAAACGCAATTAAAGTAGATGGTTAGCTTCAGAACACTTCAATTAGTAAGAATCCATTAAAATTATGCAATGAAAATGCCTGAATTGTAAAACACGATCATGAGAAAAAAGTGAGAAAACTTGATTTCTGTATACCGTTTCAAGGTGTTAGAATTGATGCTTTTGATCCAGGAAGGTTCCTTGATGTCCCAGGAATATGATAGAATCGTTGTTTCACCTTGAAAAGCACTGGAATATGGTTTTCAGTTTTTGAGTTTTCAAGAGAAATTTCAAGTGTTCATGTGCTTTTTCTGCGCAGCTTAGAGTCAGTGAGCACCAGGGTTTTGATCCAGCTTATGTATGGAGTGAATTAGGTCAAAGAAAACAATCAAAATCCTTGGCATTCATGGTTTGTAAGATTTGATTTTTCAAGATCTTTTTCAATCTTTTTTCATGCTATTTTGTACAAATCATGGCCAATTCTCTTCAATTCTTTCCAAATCTAGCTATGCACGAAATATTGAGTATATAATATGCATAAAAAGATTTAAAACCTAGGTTTAGTATTTTTCATGCATTTATTTTAATTTAAATGAATTATTAATAATAAAAATCCAAATAAATAAATAAAAAAATGATAAAAACTTCCCTTTGGGCCAAATGGTCGTGCACATGCCTTGGATGATGAATTGTGGAAGAAAAATAGGCCCATTAGCAATTTTAGGTCATTTGAACCAATGTTGACTTTTCAAAATATCCAAAAATTTCCCAACTTCCACAAGGCATAAATTTCTCAATTTTTAAGATTTACTCATGTTCTTGGACATTTTGGAAAGGTCTTTGAGTCCTCTAACCAATTCCTTTTGTCCCATGTCATTTTGATTTACCAATCTCAAGTTATGGCCTTTTACTTAAAGTCCCTTTTTGTTGACTTTTGAAAATGACCTATAATGTTGAAATTGATAACTTTTTGTGAGAGCATTTCTTGGACTTGAAGTGTGAAGAGGAGTTGTAGGAAATGTCTTTCTCTTCAAAATGAGCTTTGGATGGAATTTTTCTGATAATCCATGTGAAAGTTATGCCCTGGTCAATTTACAGTTGACTTTTTCAGCTGTCCAAATAAGGAAACTTTTGCATCTTGATGATTTTTGAGCCAAGCTTTGAGAATCATGATCAAGCATTGATCAAATGATGTTTGTGGCTTCAAAATGAGATGTTGACCAAAAATTTGAACTTTTGACTGCCAAATGACCATTTTGCCCCTACAGTTGACTGTAGTGCAATTAGGGTTTTTGACTGTGCAATTTTATGCTGAAAGTCTTGAAACTTGGTATGAGGATGCTTGACCATATTTGTAGGCATGTGGGACTTGATTGGACCCTTGGAGACTTCATTCTCTTGATCAGAACCAAAACCCTAATTTGACTGTTAGGAGGCCCTTGAACTGTGCAACCCTTGGGGAATTTTGAAGCATGACTTGGCAATTTCTTGAAGAATATGGGAGGGAAAATTTTGGGGTACAACATGGGGAATAACTTATAATCCTTCTCTGGCTCTACGATAATTTGGTTACGTTCGAAGGGATGGTCCTCACGAGATGCTTATCCAAGGCATTATGTTTAACTATGAGGATGATGTTCAAGGGTATCGTCAGAGGTTCATACGAGATTGGGGCATGGTAAATAGATTTGATACCAAGACTTTGGGGCCGAAGACTTCCATCCCTATGGAACCTTATCTCCAATGGGTATGAGCTCGTGCTCAAAACCTTGTGATGCCATATATAGCCATCTTACCAGTGATTGTGGAGCCCAGTACTAAAGGGGATGTTCCCTATACAGTTCTTCATCCTGATATGCCCAGTGATCTTGAAGAACTGCAGAGATCCTTGATTCAACTGAAGAAAGAGCGGGATACATATAGAGATCACTTTTATGCCCATGAGAGGAAAGTTTTGGAGCTCACGAAGCAACTTCACGTAGAAAGAGGTCTTAATGTCTATCTCGGAACAAAGAGGAAGCGCCCATGGGAAACCTGATTTCTTAGTTTTTAAGATTTTTAAAATTGTACGCCCAAAAGGCAATTGTATTTTGAATTCTACTAATAACATTTTTGCTTCATTTTGGTTCACAAATTTAAATTTCCCGAAATCCTTGAAAACATTGCATACATATATCATATATATCATTGCATAAACATGTTTCATAGCAGGTTTCTCATCTTCTTCGCTATTTATTTCAGCAGTAAAGAAATGGATCTCGAACAAATAGTGAAGGATCTACAAACTCAAAATGCTCAGTATCAACAAATGATCATGGCTCTGGACAAGGGGTAAGAGGAACTGAAAGCCCTGATTGTCAAAGAAAAGACCAAGAAGCCAAAGAAGCCAGCTGGTATAGTGAATTTGGGAAGCAGGTTTAGATGACTGTTAAGGAAGGTTTTAGAACTAGCATATTCGTCAAAAGAAGGAGACAATAAAGAAGGGGAAACAAGAGAGAAAGACCCCAGTCCAAGGGAATCTGATAATGAGACTGACTATAATGAGGAGCAGTATCCTCCGGCCAATGAAAAATACAAACGGCTGGAGGATCATCTGAATGCAATGGAAATCTAGAAGGTACCTGGGTTGGGTTTGGAAGAGCAGGGTTTGGTTTATGGGGTTGTCATCCTGCAAAAGTTCAAGGTTCTGGTGTTTGCTAAATATGATGGGGTCCCATGTCCCATGATACATCTCCAGTCTTATATGAGGAAGATTCAGCCTCACATTGCTGACAAGGACTTATGGGTCCACTTCTTTCAAGACAGTCTATCTGGGACTCAACTAGAGTGGTTCCATCAGCTGGAGGGAACCAATATTCATAACTGGGAAGACCTGGCTGCTGCTTTCTACAAGCAGTATCAGTATAATGCAGACCTTGCTCCCACCCGTACACAACTCCAAAGTATGTCGATGGGTTCTAGTGAGGGTTTTAAAGACTATGCTCAGAAGTGGAGAGACCTAGAGGGAAGAGTCCAACCCCTCTATCTGATAGGGAGTTGGTGGATATGTTTTTGGGTACCCTATCTGGTCCGTTTTTCAATCATATAATTGGAAGCTCCTCAGCCGGCTTTATTGAGCTGATTTTGACTGGAGAAAGAGTGGAAGCTGGTATTAGAAGTGGCAAGATTCAGAAAGATGCCTCTTTAAGTGCAGGAAAGATACCTTTCATGGGAAAGAAAGAGGCCAATGTTGTTTACAATCAAAGAAATCATGGCAAAACTGAGCGCCGTCCAACGGTAGGGGCTGTTATGATATCCAAGCCTGCAACTACTCAACAACAAAACAATTAGCCTAGAGCAGAAAGGTCTGTAAGACAATTCACCCAGATAAACATGACTTTGTCTCAAGTTTTGCCTCACCTACTAAAATCCAATCTGGTTACCCCGAGGGAAGCTCCCAAGAACCCCAACACCGCATCTCCTCGCTACAACCCAAATTCTCACTGTGCTTACCACTCACAAAGTCCAGGCCATGATACAAACGACTGTTGGACTTTTAAGAATAAGGTGCAAGACCTTATTGAGGCGAAGGAGATTGAATTTGACGCCCCTGAGTTTCCCAATGTTATAACTGCTCCAATGTCCAAGCACATTCATGGTGTTAATACTGTTGACAATGATACATTTGTTACTTCTGTTGATGAACTTGTTACTCCTCTCATGAATGTTAAGTGGAATTTATTGCAAGCTGGTTTATTTCCGGGCTGTGGTGAAGATTGCCACTTATGCTTATCTCTACCGACTAATTGCTATTTGTTGAAAGCAAGTCTTTGGCGCTTGATGGATGATAAAGAGATTCTATTTGAAAATACTCCCGTCATAACTGTTTCCTATAAAGATGTTTCGATTATAACCATTTCCACCAATCCTCCCAGGGTCTCCATCAAAAGACCCGTTAGGATTACATCTGCTCCGAAGTTGGCTCCCCTGATCATCACTATGCCAGGGCCAATACCATCCTACTCGGACAAAGTCATTCCCTAGAATAATGGGCTAACGTCTATTACCATGGAGTCAAGCAAGACCTGTTGGCTACTGAAGACAAAGTTTCTGGAAATATTAATCCCGACATTGGCAACATCGTTGGGACCAGAAAAATAACAAGAAGTGGAATAATGTTCTCACCTGAGATTTCTCCTCCAAAAGCCGTTACTATTCCTATGATCATTCCTACTGCTGTTCCTGCTAATACTACCACCGCAATTCTGTGATTACCCTTGTTTCCACCCTTATCACCAAGTCGGCCGAGACTCAGGGAAAAGACATATTTATTGAGCCTGTCCAGACGAAGGCATATTCAAAATCCATTCCAGAGGCTTCTAAGAAGGAAATGGAAGAAATCTTTAAGATCATTAAAAAGAGCGACTACAATGTTGTCGAACAGCTGGGGCAGACCCCTTCTAAGATTTCAATGTTGGCCCTACTATTATGCTCTAAAGCTCATGCAAAAGCTTTGGTGAAATTCCTCAAAACTGCCCATGTGCCACAAGAAACCCCCGCTGAACAATTTGAAGATTGTGTGGCCAGTTTGACGGATGATAACAGTTTGGGTTTTTCTGATGCTGATCTGACACCCAGAGGAAGAAAACACAATGATTCACTGTATGTCTCCATCGAATGCAGGGGCACTACTTTGGCCCATGTTCTAGTAGATATTGGTTCATCGTTGAACGTGCTGCCCAAGAAGGCTCTGGACAGATTAGACTGCGAAGGTTTGACCCTAAAGCCCAACAACATTGTAGTGAGGGCTTTTGATGGTTCGAAAAGAATGGTGCACAGGGAGGTGGACATCCCCATCAAATTTGGTTCTCAGAATTGTTACTCCACCTTCTACGTGATGGATATTCGACCATCTTATTCTTGTTTGTTGGGAAGCCCTTGGATCCATGGGGCTGGAGCTGTCACGTCCACTCAACATCAGATGATGAAGTACCCGGTAAAGGGAAATATTGTCACGGTGCATAGTGAAGAGGAATATATGGTAAGCCACCTGAACTCATTCAGGTATGTGGAAATGGATGGCGAGTTCATCGAGACTCCTTGTTAGAATTTTGAAGAGGTGCCTCAGACCATGGCTGCAACTGAGATTGTTACCAATATGCCGAAGATCACCAGACCTCCCTAGAAAATGGCTTCTCTCAAGGACGCCAAGGCAGTAATTGAAGAAGGTGGGTGTACCATTTGGGGCCAACTCCCTGACATTCCATACAAATCTGATAAGTTTGGTTTGGGTTTCTCTTCAGGGGCTCAAAGGGCTGTTCGTCTTGCTCGTGCTGGAAGACCTCCCCTATGTATCAGCAATCATGGGGTCAACGCTTTAGAAGA
The DNA here is from genome assembly GCA_948472305.1 of Vicia faba. Lineage (NCBI taxonomy): Eukaryota > Viridiplantae > Streptophyta > Magnoliopsida > Fabales > Fabaceae > Vicia > Vicia faba. Next base: position 369,932 of record CATIWC010001086.1, read on the forward strand.
CAATGATGGTGATGGTGACTATGACATGGATAGCTGGATCTTCCCTACTACCAATGGTGGACCCAGTAACTGGACGGTTAAAGAATTTGTACTGATTACTTTTATTCAGAAGTAATTGTCTTTCTTGTTTTCGGATATGTAATAAATAAACAATATAAACTCTATGGCCATGTGTCTTACCCTAGGAAAAATACTTTATTTGTGAGGGTTATCATGTTTCAATCTCATATGTCATTAATAAAGCATTGGACGTTTTGCATACAAATTTTATGCTCTCTGTCTTTCTTTTCTGCTTTTTACTTTGTCAATACAGTTATACTCTTACACACACTCATGTATCAAACTACAAATCCATATCCACTCTGGATCCCATTGATAACGGTTATGCTATTGTTGGTTATGACTTTGAAAATCCAATCAACCAAGCCGAGGACGAAGGTGAAGAAGATTGTGAGATACCCGAAGAACTTGCCAGATTGTTACAACAGGAAGAAAGGGCTATACAGCCTCATGAAGATCCAGTTGAGGAAGTGAACTCGGGCACATAAGAGGATAGAAAAGAAGTCAAGATAGGTGCAAATTTGGAGCTTAGTGTCAAACAACGGTTGATACAGACGTTGCATGATTATGTCAAGATCTTTGCCTAGTCATATGAAGACATGTCGGGGCTAGACACTGATATTATGGTTCATCATCTGCCAACTAAACAAGATTTCCCTCCAGTTAAGCAGAAGGTCCGTCATATGCGTACTGAAAAGTCAGAGAAGATCAAGGCAGAAGTTATGAAGCAGTTCATTGCCGGATTCTTAGTTGTCACCTCCTATCCATAATGGGTTGCTAACATAGTCCCGGTTCCTAAAAAGGACGACAAGGTACGAATGTGTGTGGACTACCGAGGTTTGAACAGGGCAAGCCCTAAGGATGACTTCCCGCTTCCCCATATTAATATCCTAGTTGACAACACTGCACAACATAAGATCTTTTCCTTCATGGACGGTTTCTCTTGTTACAATCAGATCAAGATGGCACCCGAGGACATGGAGAAGACAACCTTCATCACATAATGGGGCACTTTATGTTACAAAGTGATGCCATTTGGATTGAATAATTCTAGGGCTACCTATCAGCGAGACATGGTATCTTTGTTCCATGACATGATTCACCATGAGATAGAGGTATATGTTAATGACATGATAGCCAGGTCTCAAACTAAAGAAGAGCATCTTGATCACCTGTAAAAGTATTTTGATAGGTTAAAGACGTACAAGCTGAGGTTAAATCCGAACAAGTGCACCTTTGGGGTAAGGTCTAGTAAACTCCTAGGCTTCATTGTTAGTGACAAAGGTATTCAGGTAGACCCTGCAAAGGTTAAAGCCCTACAATATATGTAGGCTCCTCGCACTGATAAGAAGTTTAGAGGTTTCTTGGGATTCCTAAATTACATTTCCAGGTTCATTTCCCATCTAACCGCTACTTGTGAGCCAATCTTCAAACTCCTGAAGAACGATCAAGTGGTAAAATGGAATGAGGAATGCCAAACTGTCTTTGATAGAATCAAGAAATACCTTCAAGAGCCTCAAATTTAGTTGCCTTAGATTGAAGGAAGAGCTTTGATAATGTACTTAACAGTGTAAGATAATTCAATGGGGTATGTGTTGGGGCAGCATGACGAGTCTGGTCAAAAAGAGCATGCAATATACTACCTTAGCAAAAAGTTTACCAACAGTGAAACAAGATACTCACTGCTCAAGAAAACATGTTGTGCTTTGGCATGGGCTGCTCACCAACTAAGACAATATATGTTGACTCACACTACCTTGTTGATATCTAAAATGGATCCGATCAAGTACATCTTCGAGAAGCCCGCTCTCTCCGGAAGAATAGCGAGATGGAAAATGATCCTGACTGAATACGACATTCAATACACAACCCAGAAAGCAATCAAGGGAAGTGTATTAGCTGATCATTTGGCTCATAAGGATGTGGATGACTACCAATCCATGAACTTTGAATTCCCGGATGAGAATATCATGTTAGTGACTGACTGTGAAGAACCTGGACCGGATGAAGGGCCTGAGAAAGGATCCCGATGGACTATGGTTTTTGATGGAGCTTCCAACGCACTCGGCAATAGCATTGGTGCTCTAATCATATCTCCCGAGGGTTGTCATACTCCTTTCACTGCCAGATTATGTTTCAACTGTACCAATAATATGGTTGAGTATAAAGCATGCATCATGGGTCTCAAATCTTCTATTGACCTGAGGATCAAGTTCTTGAGTGTTTTCGGAGATTCAACTTTGGTAATAAGTCAAATCAAAGGAGAGTGGGACACGAAGCACCCTAATCTCATCCCTTACAAAGAACATATGCTGACATTGCTTCCACACTTTGAAGAAGTCACCTTTGAACATTTTCCATGAGAAGAGAGTCAGTTAGCGGACGCGCTAGATACCATGTCATCTATGTTCAAGGTTAGATGGGACAATGAGGCTCCTTATATCACTATTGAGAGATTGGACGAACCAGCTTACTGCTATGAGATCGATACTGAAGGGGTAACAGACAAACCTTGGTTCCATGAAGTGAAAAGGTATCTCGAGGCTCAAGAATATCCTGAGGGGGCATTTGTCAATGATAAGAAGTTTCTGAGAAGATTCTCCACAAAGTTCTTCCTCAGTAATGGAATCCTCTACAAGCGCAACCACCACTCTACTTTACTTCGATGTGTATACGAAAGCAAAGAAGAGAGGATTACGGCAGATTTACATGAAGGTACCTTTGGCACCCATTCTAGTGGACACACCATGGCTAAAAAGATTCTACGGGCAGGATATTACTGGTCCACTATGGAAGAAGACTGTTATCAGCATTCCCGAACTTGTCACAAATGCCAGATATATATTGATAAAGTACATGTACCTCTGGTTCCCTTGAACGTCTTGACGGCTCCCTGGCCCTTTGCAATGTGGGGCATTGACATGATCAGAGAGATTAGACCTACCCTTCCAATGGGCATCGCTTCATGCTAGTGGCCATTGATTACTTCACGAAGTGGGTTGGGGCTGCCTCTTTTTCTACTGTTACCAAGAATGTTGTGGTTCAGTTCATCAAGCATAACCTTATCTGTCGGTATGGTGTTCTTGAAAGAATCATCACAGATAATGGTACAAATCTCAACAACACTATGATCACTGAACTTTGTAAACAATTCAAGATCCAGCGTAATAATTCTTCCCCTTACCAGCCGAAGATGAATGACGCTGTGGAGGCTGCTAACAAGAACATTAAGAAAATCATACAGAAGATGACGGTGACATACAAAGACTGATATGAGATGTTACCATTTGCTCTTCATGGTTACCGCACCTCAGAACGTACGTCAACAGGGGCAACACCTTAATCTGGCGTATGGTATGGAGGTTGTCCTACCTATTGAGGTCTAGATCCCTTCTTTGAGAATCATGAAGGATGCATGCTTGAATGAAGATGATTAGATCCAGACTCGACTTGACCAAATGAATCTGATTGATGAGGAAAGGCTTGCTGCTGTCTGTCATGGTGAGATGTACCAAAAGCGAATGATCAAGGATTTCAACAAAAAGGTCAGACACCAGGTATATCAAGTGGGTGATCTAGTAATCAAGTGCATCATCCTGCCACGAGGTGATCCCAGGGGAAAGTGGACTCCCATATTCGAAGGGCCATTTGTAATCAAAAGCATATTTTCTGGTGGAGCCATGATTCTAACCACCATGGATGGTGACGACCTTCCTCATCCTGTGAATGCGGACATGGTGAAAAGATACTACGCATGAATAAAGACCCGCTAGGTTGACTGGCCTAGGAAAAAATAAGGGCATCCTGGCGAACCAAAAGGGTTCGGGCAAAAGTTAGGGATAAATACAAAAAAAATATGTACACCTGGCAAGTCGAAAACCTAAAAAGGCGGTGTTGTACCCCAAAATTTGCCCTCCCATATTCTTCAAAATTTGCCAAGAGCAAGCTTCAAAATCTCCCCAAGGGTTGCACAGTTCAAGAGCCTCCTAACAGTAAAAAATTAGGGTTTTGGCTCTGACAAAGAAAATGAAGTTTTCAAGGGTCCAATCAAGTCCCACATGCCTACAAACATGGTCAAGCATCCTCATACCAAGTTTCAAGACTCACAGCACAAAATTGCACAGTCAAAAACCCTAATTGCCCTACAGTCAACTGCAGGGGCAAAATGGTCATTTGACAGTCAAAAAGTTCAAGTTTAAATCTTTTTATGCAGTGTAATCATCCATTAAAGGCTCAAGATTCGTGCACATTTCAAATAAGGAAGATTGGACATGATTGGTATCAAATATGCATGGAAAAGATTGAAAAATATATGCATGAAAATCAAATATCTTGTACATCAATGCAAAGGTTTTTTGGATCCAAATCTTTACCCTAATCATTCCATACATAAGCCTAATGCAAACCCTAGTGCTAGAGACCAAGAAGCTGCGCCTATTCTCAAGAACAAAGTTTGAGTTTTTGTCAAAAAATTCCAAAACTGAAAACTACATTCCAGTGCAATTCAAGGGAAAATAATTATTCCATTGCCTTCCTGAGACTTCAAGGAAGGTTTCTAGATCAAAACCATCAACTCTAACGCCCAGAATTGGTAGAACAACCTCGTTCTGTTCATGCTTTTTTCCGTGTTCTTGCATCATGATTCACGCATTGTTGTTAATTTTTAATGTTTGATTTATATTCAGCTAACCATTCTAAAGCTAACCATGTGTTTCAATTGAGTTTTCACGCATCGTATGAAGAATCACCATGGAAGATTGCTAGGGTTACAAAACTGTGAAATTGGGGGTTTACTCCTATGGAAAAATTAAGACCTGAGACCCATACCATCAGAATCAGAAACTCATGGCCAATCGTTTCCACACCTCGCACCTAATTTATGAAGCACCATACTCTATTCGCTATTTTTTGACACAGTATATAGTGGGGGTTTAAAACCCCCGCAATCTTGTTTGTTTTTGTTTCAGGAAAAACGCACCATTGAAGAAGAAGGTGATGTGTAGATCAACGAGTGGTGTATTCAAATTTCGCGCGAAAGTTGTCCACTAACTCATGATTTACATTATATTATTTGTTTTCCATACAATAAACAAAGCGCGTAGTTGGATCAGTTGGCAAGCATGTGGATTGGTAATCTCTGGGACCTGGGTTCGAATCCCAGGTCCCCCTTTCTTATTCCATATTATTTTTCTAACCATACTTGCGTGCAGTGTTCAACCCAAGCACTCACCATACACTCATGATCCACACATGCCACATGGCCACTGTGGGGAATCCAAAGGCCCAGATCTGATGAACACCATGGGCATGAGTCAGAGGCGCCACATACGCGCTGAAAAGTCAAACAAAGGCCTTAAACGTTGGGCCTGATTACTAGCCAAAAAACCTCCAGTTTGGGGACAGAACCCCCCAAGGTTTTTGCAATTCTTTTCTTTTTTTTTATATTTTATTTGTTTCAATTATTTCTTTTTTTAATTCTTCAAATCAATTTATAAAACATAAAAATAATAAAAATCAGAAAGTCATAAAAAAATAGAAAAAATATTTTATTTAAATGTTATTTTTTGTAAATAAATCTTATTAAATAATTTAGTCTTAATTTTAGGTTTAAGTCTTAATGTTTTTTTAATAAACTTAAAATTTGTAGAATTAGGGTTTTAATCAATTTTTATCTTTTTCTTTTCTCTTATCATCATTAATTATTAATTATTATATTTTTGTAAATAAAGTTGCATTAACATATTAGGTTAATTTTAGATTCAATTTTAACATATTTTTCTTAATAAATAAAAATAGTTAGAATTAGGGTTAATTAGGTTTTAATTCCAATTTAATTTTTCTTATTAAAAATCCATAAATACAAAAAACTCCAAAAATCTTTTCCATTTATTTTAATTAATTTGTTAATCATAATTTAATTTCATTAAAAAGGGTCCAACGCCCTCGCATTCCCGATTCTTATTCTCTTCGCGCATTTTATTCTTATTCCTTCTTTTAAATATTAATGTAATTCTCCCAAAGCCATGTAATTCGGACATTTATATTTCTCGCACTTTACTTTATTTTATGTCAAATCGGGTCCTGGATTTAATTTGGCGATGTGGACCCGCGCCTTTGTAATAGTTTAGGAACTTTATATTTCTCGCAACTTTTTTTAACTGCTAAATAAATTGCATGCAAGAATGAATGTTAAAATAAAAGCAACGCGTAGATCACCCCCGACATGAACAAGATAAATGTAAATGAACATGACACACAAATCACACACCACCCCTAGGGTACGCCTCACTTTTGCCTTGCCTCTCGAAAGGTGATCGTCGAGTAGAGGATGTTTTAGTAAGTCCTCATGATCCGGGAACCTGGCATGAGGGTAGCTTCTAAGGTGTCTTCCTATTGCTCCGATGATCACCATGTCCCGAACCTTCGAATTGACCCGAACACCTCCAATGGTGGTGCTACCTACCTCTCAATGGTGGGATGGCACTACTTTAAGGACATTTACACAGACGAATTCCTTAGGGTAGGTAGACGACTCTAGATACTTGCTCTAATTTCAAAACAAATTCAAAAATACTTTTCACACCGACACCTTTTCAAAAAGCTTTCGAAAGAAACTTTTCAAACACTCTTGAGGACTGATACAAGAGTCGAACTGGAATTTTAAAAGAAACTTTTTAAAACCCACAGTTGAAAAGCAAACAAACCATTTTTGAAAACACAAATGAGCAAGTATCTAAGAGCCCATGGATAACCATGGATAGAAAGGGTGCTAACACCTTCCCTTTCTATAATCTACCTCCCGAACCGAGAGCAATCTCTTTAAGGAATTTTTCTGTGCTTTTGTCCTTTCCATTTGGAGAAAATAAAAGACGATGGCGACTCTTGCTTCCGCGACATTTCGCGAACCAGCGTTAAACAGTCAGTTCCAGATCCACCGATCACAGAACTGGCGACTCTGCTGGGGATACTTTATAAGTGAGGTGTACCTTAGGAATAGTTCACTCTTGTTTTCAATTGCTTGCTTTGATTGCTTTTTTATTGTGGGCTTGCATCGGAGTTTCATAGATCCTAACTCGGATCTGGGGAATACCCTTTTAGGTAGCATAAGCTGTGAGGGACCTGTCCGTCGTAGACCGACACGGGTGAAGCAGTGGCTACGTTGGTGTGGCGCCTTGGTCTGTACCGATATCCCTTGTGTCGCAACGAGGAGAATATGGGTCTTCCAAGGAGTCATTAAGCACCAACAACCTTAGAACCTTAAATGACACAACTTGGCCATTAGAACAGTAGCAGTATGCTACGCCCATTGAGGCTAAACTCTCGTGATGGTTCTAGCCGCAAGAAAAGATTGCGATGCTGGAGTTATGACCGATTGAGGGTAGTCAATGATATTGGGATCCTCTAAGAATCCAGTTACTTTTGATAGGACATGTATGAACCAACAAACTGAAAGAGGGTAATACCTAGACCTCATGCTGGCCTAAACTTTAAGGGTCTGTCTTGTGTGACTTGTGTGCCTTACCATGTTTGCCTTTGTATCTATTTGTGGTGTGCTTTATCATAACATCATAACATCATGAGCATTGCATGCATCCTGCATAAGGAATAACCATTTCAAAGACAAGAGGGTTTCACCTTTGCTCTGTTTTGTAGGACATCATGATGCCTGTGCGAAGGAATACTATCCGGTTCAACTTTGTTCACCCACCTGAGTTGCTTGAAGAGTTGGTTAGCAGAATTCCAAATACCACTTCCTTCATTCAGAGGCATGGTTCTCTTCTCAGTTTAGTCACTGCAAAGCGGGATCAGCAGTTGATGAGTGTTCTGACCCAGTTCTATGACCCTCTGTACCAGTGCTTCACCTTTCAAGACTTCCAGCTGGTCCCTACCCTGGAAGAGTTCTCTGATTTGCTTGGTATCCCTATCTTGGATCAGACTCCCTTTACTGGTTGGGAAAAGACCCTCAGGCTTGAGGAGGTTGCTGCAGCTCTTACTTTGACACATCAAGAAGTAATGGACAACTGGGTGACTAGAAGCGGAGTTAAGGGTTTCTTGGCCAAGTTTCTGAGTGGTAAAGCTAACAGTTTCTGGAATGATTTGGACTTTAGGGCATATGAAGACATCCTAGCTCTCTTAATCTATGGGCTAGTCTTGTTTCCTAATCCTGACAACTTCATCAATGTCACTGCCATAAGGATCTTTATGTCTCAGAATCCTGTGCCCACTCTCTTGGGTGATATCCTATAACAACTTCATGCTCGTACTACCCGAAGACGAGGAACCCTATGGTGTTATATCCCTTTGTTGGTGAGGTGGTTTATTTCGCACCTCCCTAAGTTCGTGCTGAAGAACCAAGAAGGAAGAGGTTGGGCTCATAGGTTAATGTCTCTCACTGATAAGGACATCATTTGGACTTGCCGAGGTTTGGATGAGATAGCTGTTATTGATCGATGCGGGGAATATCCTAATGTTCTGTTGATTGGTACCCAAGGAGGAATCTCTTACAATCCATGTCTAGCGCTCCGTTAGTTTGGAAGAGCCAGAAGAGCAGGCCCCCATGAGATGTTGGTGCCTCACATCAGTTTTGAGTTTCAGGTGGATAGTGACAAGCTGCGTCGTAGGTTCATCAAGGCTTGGGACAAAGTTCATAAAGCTGACCCACAAGAGTTGGGGCCAAAGACTTCTTTACCTATGGAAGCCTACTAAAAATGGGTTCGCATTCGTGCTCAGAAGTTAGGTATGCCGTACGAAGCTGTCAGACCCATCATTCTTGAGTATCCTGACAAAGATGGTGTTCCTCCAACTGTCCTCCCTCCTCAGATACCTACTGATTATGAGACATTAAAGAGATCTTGGTCGCAACTGCGAGAAGAACGGGATTCTTACCGCGAAAAGTTCAACGAGCAGGAGTTGAAGATCCAGAAGCTGACAAAGCAGTTGGAGAATGAGCGAGCTCTAAATGACTACATCCGTACTGAGAAGAGGAGACCATGGGATCAATAAGGAGCTCTGGATGTTCTTTTACAGTTTTATTTCCCTTTTCAGTATTTCCCTTTCATGTAACGCCTAAGGGCAACCTGTTGAATAATTTAAGTTTCAAAGTTGAATCTAATGAAGTGTGTTCCTTTTTGTTTACAAAGTTGATTCCCGATTGTATTTGAAAACATAAATCATACGCATTCCATTCATCATGTGCATAGCAGGTTTTCTTCTTTTCAGGTTGCTTACTGTTCTTCGTTGTTTATTTCAGCATCATGAATCCTGACTCATCATCAACCGAGATGTCCATCAAGGCTCTTCAGGCGCAGAATGCGCAATTTCAGGAACTAATCATGGGTTTGGCTCAGGGCCAAGAAGAGCTGAAGGCTCTACTCCTGAAGAAGGAGAAGAAGAAGAAGAAGAGAACTGTTCTTTTTAACTCGGGCCGAAGGTTTGGCAACACTCTGCAGAATGAAGAGGCTGGTTCTTCTATAGGCAAGAGCAATCCCCAAGGGGGAAAAGGTCCTAGTTCGGTAGTCTCCGACAACGAGACTGATTTTGATGAAGAACAATATCCTCCGGCTGAAGACCGGTACAAGCAGTTGGAGGACAGACTGAATGCTATGGAGATCCAACAAGTGCCTGGGCTGGATTTCGGAGACTTGGGTTTGTCTACTGGTGTGATCATTCCTCATAAGTTCAAAGCACCATCTTTTACCAAGTATGACGGGGCGTCTTGTCCCAAGTTGCACCTCAGATCCTACGTGCGGAAGATTCAACCGTACTCAGTGGACAAAAACTTGTGGATCCACTTCTTCCAGGAGATTCTTTCAGGGACTCATCTCGAATGGTTCTATCAGCTGGATGGGACCAAGGTTCGTAATTGGGAGGAGTTGGCTACTGCTTTCTATAAGCAGTATCAATATAATGCCGACCTTGCCCCTACACGTACCCAACTCCAGGGTATGTCGCTAGGGTCAAGTGAAGGTTTTAAAGAGTACGCACAGAAGTGGAGGGATCTGGCTGGCAGGGTGCAGCCTCCGTTGACTGACCGGGAGTTGGTAGACATGTTCTTGGGGACCCTATCTGGGCCATTTTTCAACCATCTTATTGGTAACTCATCTGCAGGGTTTACTGATCTTATTCTGACTGGAGAGAGAATAGAGGCTGGGATGAAGTCTGGCAAAATTCAGAAGGGTGCATCGTCAAGTTCTGAGAAGAAACCCTTCAAAAAGGAGGCTAGTGCTGTATATGGCTCTAGAAGACAAGAGAAACCTGAGCGCCGCCAGTCTGTCAATGCAGTGATGATTGCTAAGCCTGTTGTCGCTCCTCGGCAAACCAATCCTCAAAGGGCTGAAAAACCCAGGAGGGAGTTTACCCGCTTGAGTATGACTCTATCACAAATCTTGCCACAGTTGTTGTCCACCAACCTAGTGATTGTCATAGAGGCCCCGAAGGTTGTAAACACTGCCTCCCCCAAATACAATCCAAATGCCCGCTGTGCTTACCATTCTGATAGCCCGGGGCACTCCACTGATGACTGTTGGGCCTTAAGGAACAAGCTGCAGGACCTTATTGACGCGAATGAGGTACAGTTTGAGGCATCTGAGAAGCCCAATGTGGTGACAGCTCCCCTGCCTGCTCATGGAGTGAATGCTATTGGGGATGACGATGAAGTGGATGAAGCTGAGTTCGATAGCTGGATTTACCCGGCAACCGACAGTGGACCTAGCAATTGGAGTGCAAAAGACAATCTACCTGTTTCTCTTGTTACTGAGTAATGAATTCCTATGTTTTGTTATTTGTAATAAACAATTAAAACTCTATGGCCCGGTGTCTTACCCGGGGCACCGTGGCTTCATTTGTGAGGGCATATAAATTGTCATTTCATATATCATGAATAAAGACCTTGGACGTTTTCTCGTATTTCAAATCTTATGCTCCTTTTCTGTCTTTCCTTTCCTTTATATATTGCAAAACAGCTGTATTTACACACACTCACTCATACAGGTTTCAATCCACTCTGAATCTCACTGGTAACGACTATGCTACTGCCAGTTATGACTTCGAAAATCCGATCAACTTAGCCGAAGACGAAGGTGAAGATGATTGCGAAGTGCCTGGCGAGCTTGCAAGACTGTTACTTCAGGAAGAGAGGGCAATTCAACCACATGAAGAGCCAGTGGAAACAATAAACCTGGGTACGGAGGCAGACAGAAATGAGGTAAAGATTGGTGCCAACCTAGAGCTCAGCGTGAAGCAACGGTTGACTCAAATGTTACATGATTATATGGAGATCTTTGCCTGGTCCTACGAAGACATGCCCGGTTTGGATACTGATATTGTGGTCCATCACTTACCTACTAAGGAAGACTGCCCTCCGGTTAAGCAAAAGGTCCGCCGCATGCGTCCAGAGATGTCTGAGAAGATCAAAGCCGAGGTTATGAAACAGTTCGATGCCAGGTTTCTTGCAGTAACTTCTTACCCTCAGTGGGTTGCTAATGTGGTGCCGGTACCAAAGAAGGACGGTAAGGTCAGAATGTGTGTCGACTACAGGGATCTGAACAGGGCCAGCCCCAAAGATGATTTCCCTCTACCTCACATTGATGTCCTTGTTGACAATACAGCTCAGCATAAGGTGTTCTCTTTCATGGATGGTTTTTCAGGTTACAATCAGATCAAGATGGCCCCTGAAGACATGGAAAAGACTACATTTGTTACTCAGTGGGGCACCTTCTGCTACAAGGTCATGCCTTTTGGACTAAAGAACGCTGGGGCAACCTACCAACGTGCCATGGTTGCTTTATTTCATGACATGATCCATCATGAGATAGAAGTGTATGTTGACGACATGATCGCAAGGTCCCAGACTGAGGAAGAACACCTAGATCATCTGCAAAAGTTGTTTGACCGTCTGAAATTGTATAAGCTGAGGTTAAACCCGAACAAGTGCACCTTCGGGGTAAGATCTGGAAAGTTGCTAGGCTTCGTTGTAAGTGATAAGGGTATTCAAGTGGACCCTGCCAAGGTTAAAGCTATTCAAGAGATGCCAGTTCCTAAGACAGAGAAAGAGGTCAGAGGCTTTCTAGGACGCCTGAATTACATTGCTCGATTCATCTCGCACCTAACCGCTACCTGTGAGCCAATCTTCAAGCTGCTGAAGAAAGATCAGGTAGTACGTTGGAATGATGAATGTGAGGCTGCATTTGACATAATCAAAGAGTATCTCCAAGAACCACCCATCCTTATGCCACCGGTGGAGGGGAGACCTCTGATACTATACCTGACAGTACTTGACAACTCAATGGGGTGTGTGCTGGGGCAGCATGACGAGTCTGGCCGAAAAGAGCATGCCATTTATTACCTTAGCAAAAAGTTTACCGACTGTGAGACCCGATACTCACTGCTTGAGAAAACTTGCTGCGCTTTGGTATGGGCTGCTCGCCGGCTGAGACAGTATATGCTGACTCACACTACCTTGTTGATCTCAAAGATGGATCCTATAAAGTACATATTTGAAAAGCCTGCTCTATCGGGGAGAATAGCAAGATGGCAGATGATCTTGACAGAATACGACATTCAATACACGACTCAGAAAGCCATCAAGGGAAGTGTATTGGCAGACCACTTGGCACATCAGGCTATAGACGACTATCAGTCAATGAACTTCGAGTTTCCAGACGAGAGCATCATGATAGTGACTGATTGTGAAGTACCTGGACCGGATGAAGGACCTGAGAAAGGATCCCGATGGTCTATGCACTTTGACGGAGCCTCCAATGCTTTGGGTAACGGCATCGGCGCTATAATCATATCCCCTCAAGGCACTCATACTCCGCTCACTGCCCGACTATGTTTCAACTGTACCAACAACATGGCGGAGTATGAGGCGTGCATCATGGGTCTTCAAGCTGCGATCGACCTAAGGATCAAGTTTCTGAGTGTCTTCGGAGATTTTGCTCTCGTGATCAATCAGATCAAAGAAGAGTGGGATACGAAACATCCGAATCTTATTCCTTACAGAGAATGTGTGTTGACCTTGATCCCTCACTTCACAGAGATAACCTTTGAACATTTCCCAAGAAAGGAGAATCAGCTGGCGGACGCGTTAGCTACAATGTCTTCTATGTTCAAGGTCAAATGGGACAATGAGGCTCCCCGGATCATCATCTGGAAACTGGATGAATCGGCATACTGTTGTGATCTCGAGACTGAATTGGTGACTGAGAACCCTTGGTACCATGAGGTGAAGAGATATTTGGAAGCTCAGGAATACCCTGAAGGTGCATCTGTCAATGATAAGAAGTTTCTGAGAAGGTTCGCAACGAAGTTCTTCCTTAGCAACGGCATCCTGTATAAGCGAAACCATGATTCGACCTTACTGCGTTGTGTAGATAAGACAGAAGCAGAAAGGATCATGGAAGAGTTACATGAAGGGACCTTCGGAACTCATTCCAGTGGACACACTATGGCAAAGAAAATCCTTCGGGCAGGGTATTTCTGGTCCACCATGGAAGCTGACTGCTACCAACACTCTCGGACATGCCACAAATGCCAGATATATGCAGACAAGGTGCATGTTCCTCCAGTTCCTCTGAATGTTCTGACTGCGCCTTGGCCGTTTGCAATGTGGGGCATAGACATGATCGGTGAGATTAAACCTACGGAATCTAACGGGCATCGCTTCATCCTGGTTGCGATTGATTACTTCACGAAGTGGGTTGAAGCCGCTTCCTACGCTACGGTAACCAAGACTGTTGTGGCACGGTTCATTCGGCATAATATGATCTGTCGGTACGGCGTCCCAGAAAGAATTATTACAGACAACGGTACCAATCTCAATAACAAGATGATCACTGAGCTCTGCGAGCAGTTTAAGATACAACACCACAACTCTTCTCCTTACAGACCGAAGATGAATGGGGCTGTAGAAGCAGCAAATAAGAATATCAAGAAAATCGTGCAGAAGATGACAGTGACTTATAAAGATTGGCACGAGATGTTACCGTTCGCTCTACATGGGTACCGTACCTCAGCCAGGACGTCAACCGGGGCAACTCCTTTCTCCTTGGTCTACGGCATGGAGGCAGTCTTACCGATCGAAGTGCAGATACCCTCTCTCCGGATAATGAAGGATGCAAATCTGAACGAAGAGGATTGGATCCAGACACGACTTGATCAGTTAAACCTTATCGACGAAAAGAGACTTGTTGCTATTTGTCATGGTCAGACGTATCAAAAACGAATGATCAGGGTATTTAACAAAAAGGTCAGACCACAAGAATATCAAGTTGGGGATCTGGTAATCAAGCGAATCATCTTTCCTCAGAGTGATCCAAGGGGAAAATGGACCCCTACGTACGAAGGGCCATTTGTGGTTAAACATGTGTTCTCAGGAGGAGCCATGATTCTAACCAACATGGATGGTGACGACCTTCCTCACCCCGCCAATGCAGACATAGTAAAAAGATACTATGCATGAAAAAGACCCGCTAGGCTGACATGCCTAGGAAAAAATTAGGGCTTCCCGGCGAACCAAAAGGGTTCGGGCAAAATGAAGGGATGAAATTAAAAAAAATCTGTACACCCGGCAAGTCGAAAACCTGAAAAGGCGGCTTGGGCAAAAATGGGTATCCCGGTGGACTGAAAACCCGAAAGGGCGGTCCAGGCAAAAATTAGGGATAAAGCGTAATACTATGTCTCATTGGATCACTCCGCATCCAGAATCCGGTATCTACATCAAGTTCAAACGGCATCGATCAGTCAGCTTCATCTTCAACTAAGGTCATCAAGTGATGAGACGCTCGGAGATGTAGAGGCAATAGCAGAGTTGAAACCCAGTGGGATCATTCATTTCACACAGCTGTTTTATTTTCTCTTGCACAAAATTGTATAAACTCTTTTGTTCGGCGGCGTTTTCTTACTAGGACGTCAGCCTCTTGTACATAAACGCCTATTTTACAGGCAAATTCAAAAATCAATATAAATACGCTTTTCAGTTAAAATTGCCAATTGTTTTTCCTTTTCTGTTTTGATTTGCGAAGAACGTCCAAGGTTCAATTTGTGATATATGCACTGACAATAATTTGCTAACTCATGAATATTTGCATACGAAACAAAGGATTAATTACAGGTAACATTAGAAACAGGGGCAATAAAGAGTTGTCTAAGCAATCTAATTGTTCTGTCCTCCAAGGTACTAAGGTAGGTTCAGCTGAAGAACACAACCAGTATATCTTAATTCCCCAGAGAGTGAGCCAGCAAGTCAGTACACTCTCCTCAAGCGAAGCTACAGTCAACCTTAGGAAAGTTGAGTATCCTCCAGCAGATCTTAACATTCCCCAGCGCATCATTCCTAACAAGCATCCCTGGCAGTCTTGGTCTAAAGATTGTTCCCCGGCAGTATATCAAACATTCAATGGGGGTCACTTCCCCGATACAGTTCAAACTTCCCCAGGAGAGTCCAATCTAGTTCCCCAGGAAAGTTGGAATCCATCTCCCCAAGCAGTAAGCTTATCCCCAGTAGATTCTGGAAGCTTACCCTTGCAGAGCACGAACGCGTCTCCCGGCTTTAGTCAAAGAGTTATTTCCCTACCAGGATATAATTGGGTTATCCTCAGCCAAAAGCCACGGAAAGATCGTCCTCGGCAAAGTCTTCTTACCCCCAGCGAAGTCTATAAACACTTCCAACACAACAATGGTATCCCCAGTGAAGTTACCATCAACATTTCAGCACAGTACCTCTCTCCCCACAGAGTATGGCTTCCTAGCAAGATCATTAGAGTACTTTTCTCCCCGCAGAGTAATCCATTCGCCAAGTTTATTCCCCAACGGAGTTATCTTCTCCTACCGGTATTCTTGCAACTATCATCCCCAGCGGAAGCAAAATCTATTCTTCAACATCAGCCCAGGATATGACTTCCCGGCACCCGTCAAGGATTTATTTTCCTAAGACGAAAACATACATTCATAAACATCACATTTCCATACATTATAGCATGCATATACGCATCATATCTTACAAATCTCATTTATGTTGAGAACATCATTGCTTGATCCATATCATGCATTGCATATGACTGACCTTTACCTTTCAGGAAAGATCCAGTTAAGTTCTCAGCTATGTTTCAAGACCTAGACCGGTTCAGTTAAATCGACCCTAAGATTTTTCTGTTTCTTATCCCGTCAAAGGCCTTCTCTGGTTCAGTCAGATCGACCCTAAGATCTCCCTGTTTCTTATCCAGTTGAAGACATTTCAAGACCTAGACCGGTTCAGTTAAATCGACCCTAAGATTTTACTGTTTCTTATCCAGTCAAAGGCCTTCTTTGGTTCAGTCAGATCGACCCTAAGATCTCCCTGTTTCTTATCCAGTTGAAGACATTTCAAGACCTAGACCGGTTCAGTTAAATCGACCCTAAGATTTTACTGTTTCTTATCCAGTCAAAGGCCTTCTCTGGTTCAGTTAGATCGACCCTAAGATCTCCCTGTTTCTTATCCAGTTGAAGATTTCAAGACCTAGACCGGTTCAGTTAAATCGACCCTAAGATTTTACTGTTTCTTATCCAGTCAAAGGCCTTCTCTGGTTCAGTCAGATCGACCCTAAGATCTCCCTGTTTCTTATCCAGTTGAAGATTTCAAGACCTAGACCGGTTCAGTTAAATTGACCCTAAGATTTTTCTGTTTCTTATCCAGTCAAAGGCCTTCTCTAGTCCAGTTAAATTGATCCCTAACAGATTTTCCTAATAAAGACTCAGTAGAAGACATCCAAGATTCTCTCAATGATACTGTTGAGGTTGAAGTCGCCTATGGTTCTCTCCCCGTTACTGCGGAGGTAGTAATCGTCCCCAGATTCTCTCAGCGTTACTGTTGAGGTTGAAGACATCCAAGATTCTCTCAATGATACTGTTGAGGTTGAAGTCGCCTATAGTTCTCTCCCCATTACTGCGGAGGTAGTAATCGTCCCCAGATTCTCTCAGCGTTACTGTTGAGGTTGAAGTCGCCCAAGATTCTCTCGGCGTTACTGTTGAGGTTGAAGTCGCCCAAGATTCTCTCAGCGTTACTGTTGAGGTTGAAGTCGCCCAAGATTCTCTCGGTGTTACTGTTGAGGTTGAAGTCGCCCAAGGTACTCTCAGCGTTCCTGTTGAGGTAGTAATCATCCAAGGTTCTCTCACCGTTCCTGTTGAGGTAGTAACCATCCCTGGTTCATTCATCACCTTTTGAAGCTCTAGATCCAGCTCCTGTAACCAGTCAGGACACATCTATACAAAGAGTTTGAAGACCAGCTCCTGTAACATGCCAGGTACTCATTTTTCTTTTGCAGGTACGCAAGTTCTCGCTAAGGAATCTCTTACGCGATCGACATCCAGATGGCATCTATAAGCCCATCCACCATCCATCATCTCTTAGCATGGCACCTATGAGCCCATCATCCTATCCATCAATCTCCAAATGGCATCTATAAGCCCATTCCCCACATCACACTACTATGTGAGCGCAAATTTCTGGGCACTCTAGTGTTCAATCATCTTCCACCTTCGGATTACGAAAGGCACGTCAGCCAATCTGTATCCTCAGGTCTAAGAAGATTGAACAGGGGCAACTGTTGTACCCCAAAATTTGCCCTCCCATATTCTTCAAAATTTGCCAAGAGCAAGCTTCAAAATCTCCCCAAGGGTTGCACAGTTCAAGAGCCTCCTAACAGTCAAAAATTAGGGTTTTGGCTCTGACAAAGAAAATGAAGTTTTCAAGGGTCCAATCAAGTCCCACATGCCTACAAACATGGTCAAGCATCCTCATACCAAGTTTCAAGACTCACAGCACAAAATTGCACAGTCAAAAACCCTAATTGCCCTACAGTCAACTGCAGGGGCAAAATGGTCATTTGACAGTCAAAAAGTTCAAGTTTAAATCTTTTTATGCAGTGTAATCATCCATTAAAGGCTCAAGATTCGTGCACATTTCAAATAAGGAAGATTGGACATGATTGGTATCAAATATGCATGGAAAAGATTGAAAAATATATGCATGAAAATCAAATATCTTGTACATCAATGCAAAGGTTTTTTGGATCCAAATCTTTACCCTAATCATTCCATACATAAGCCTAATGCAAACCCTAGTGCTAGAGACCAAGAAGCTGCGCCTATTCTCAAGAACAAAGTTTGAGTTTTTGTCAAAAAATTCCAAAACTGAAAACTACATTCCAGTGCGATTCAAGGGAAAATAATTATTCCATTGCCTTCCTGAGACTTCAAGGAAGGTTTCTAGATCAAAACCATCAACTCTAACGCCCAGAATTGGTAGAACAACCTCGTTCTGTTCATGCTTTTTTCCGTGTTCTTGCATCATGATTCACGCATTGTTGTTAATTTTTAATGTTTGATTTATATTCAGCTAACCATTCTAAAGCTAACCATGTGTTTCAATTGAGTTTTCACGCATCGTATGAAGAATCACCATGGAAGATTGCTAGGGTTACAAAACTGTGAAATTGGGGGTTTACTCCTATGGAAAAATTAAGACCTGAGACCCATACCATCAGAATCAGAAACTCATGGCCAATCGTTTCCACACCTCGCGCCTAATTTATGAAGCACCATACTCTATTCGCTATTTTTTGACACAGTATATAGTGGGGGTTTAAAACCCCCGCAATCTTGTTTGTTTTTGTTTCAGGAAAAACGCACCATTGAAGAAGAAGGTGATGTGTAGATCAACGAGTGGTGTATTCAAATTTCGCGCGAAAGTTGTCCACTAACTCATGATTTACATTATATTATTTGTTTTCCATACAATAAACAAAGCGCGTAGTTGGATCAGTTGGCAAGCATGTGGATTGGTAATCTCTGGGACCTGGGTTCGAATCCCAGGTCCCCCTTTCTTATTCCATATTATTTTTCTAACCATACTTGTGTGCAGTGTTCAACCCAAGCGCTCACCATACACTCATGATCCATACATGCCACATGGCCACTGGGGGGAATCCAAAGGCCCAGATCTGATGAACACCATGGGCATGAGTCAGAGGCGCCACATACGCGCTGAAAAGTCAAACAAAGGCCTTAAATGTTGGGCCTGATTACTAGCCAAAAAACCTCCAGTTTGGGGACAGAACCCCCCAAGGTTTTTGCAATTCTTTTCTTTTTATTTTATTTTATTTGTTTCAATTATTTCTTTTTTTAATTCTTCAAATCAATTTATAAAACATAAAAATAATAAAAATCAGAAAGTCATAAAAAAATAGAAAAAATATTTTATTTAAATGTTATTTTTTGTAAATAAATCTTATTAAATAATTTAGTCTTAATTTTAGGTTTAAGTCTTAATGTTTTTTTTAATAAACTTAAAATTTGTAGAATTAGGGTTTTAATCAATTTTTATCTTTTTCTTTTCTTTTATCATCATTAATTATTAATTATTATATTTTTGTAAATAAAGTTGCATTAACATATTAGGTTAATTTTAGATTCAATTTTAACATATTTTTCTTAATAAATAAAAATAGTTAGAATTAGGGTTAATTAGGTTTTAATTCCAATTTAATTTTTCTTATTAAAAATCCATAAATACAAAAACTCCAAAAATCTTTTCCATTTATTTTAATTAATTTGTTAATCATAATTTAATTTCATTAAAAAGGGTCCAACGCCCTCGCATTCCCGATTCTTATTCTCTTCGCGCATTTTATTCTTATTCCTTCTTTTAAATATTAATGTAATTCTCCCAAAGCCATGTAATTCGGACATTTATATTTCTCGCACTTTACTTTATTTTATGTCAAATCGGGTTCTGGATTTAATTTGGCGATGTGGACCCGCGCCTTTGTAATAGTTTAGGAACTTTATATTTCTCGCAACTTTTTTTAACTGCTAAATAAATTGCATGCAAGAATGAATGTTAAAATAAAAGCAACGCGTAGATCACCCCCGACATGAACAAGATAAATGTAAATGAACATGACACACAAATCACACACCACCCCTAGGGTACGCCTCACTGTTGCCTTGCCTCTCGAAAGGTGATCGTCGAGTAGAGGATGTTTTAGTAAGTCCTCATGATCCGGGAACCTGGCATGAGGGTAGCTTCTAAGGTGTCTTCCTATTGCTCCGGTGATCACCATGTCCCGAACCTTCGAATTGACCCGAACACCTCCAATGGTGGTGCTACCTACCTTTCAATGGTGGGATGGCACTACTTTAAGGACATTTACACAGACGAATTCCTTAGGGTAGGTAGATACTCTAGATACTTGCTCTAATTTCAAAACAAATTCAAAAATACTTTTCACACCGACACCTTTTCAAAAAGCTTTCGAAAGCAACTTTTCAAACACTCTTGAGGACTGATACAAGAGTCGAACTGGAATTTTCAAAGAAACTTTTTAAAACCCACAGTTGAAAAGCAAACAAACCATTTTTGAAAACACAAATGAGCAAGTATCTAAGAGCCCATGGATAACCATGGATAGAAAGGGTGCTAACACCTTCCCTTTCTATAATATACCTCCCGAACCGAGAGCAATCTCTTTAAGGAATTTTTCTGTGCTTTTTTCCTTTCCATTTGGAGAAAATAAAAGACGGTGGCGACTCTTGCTTCCGCGACATTTCGCGAACCAGCGTTAAACAGTCAGTTCCAGATCCACCGATCACAGGAGGCTTGGGCAAAAAAGGGTATCCCGGTGGACTGAAAACCCGAAAAGGCGGTCCAGGAAAAAATTAGGGATTTAAAGTGTATAACTATGTCCCATTAGATTACCTCGTGACCAAACTTCAGTATCAACTATCAAGCTCAAATGGTACCAACCAATCCAGTCAGCTTTTGACAAGTAGCAAAGTGATGAGACGCTCAAGGACATAAGGGCAATAGAAGAATTGAAACTCAATGGGATTATTACACATAGTTGTTTTCTCTTTGTACACTATTTTGTATAGTTTTCATTTTCACGATGGTGTTCTCCTACTAGAACAACAGTCTCTTTGTACAAAAATGTCTATTATAGGAAAACTTCAAAATCAATGCAAATCATTTCTTTGAAAGTATAAAGCTATTTTGTTTTCTATTTTTTCTGTTTTGTTTTGCAAAAACGTCCAGTGATTATTTTTGACATATGCACTTGGATATGATTACTGTTTACAAATACTTTCATATGAAACAAAAAGAAAGTTGGTAATGACTAAAAGAAACAGGGCAAAGTCTAAAAAAGCCATTTGTAGTCCCGAAAATTACTCTTTCCAGCAGGCTCATGGGTATCCTCCTATCACATCCTCAGCATACGTCCTAGTGATGCATATGTACCCGCAGATTGGAAACAACCAAAGTTTTGATTTCTCCTCCCCCAAGCAGGAATTACCTCCTCCAGTCAAGTTCCCTCAAAGATCTGAAATCCTTGTTTCCATCTAAGCTTTTATAATCTCGAACAGTTTATAAAGCCTTATCCCCGGTAGAGTTTATTTCTCTAACAACGGAAGTTTATCCCCCAACAGAGTTTATTTCTCTACATTGGTAAAATCTTCCAACAGAACATCTTTCTCCCCACAGAGTCATTCTCAAGTAGGAGTCAAAGATCCCCGTTAGAATATCCTTAAACAGAAAGAGGAAATCCCTAGCAAATCATCTCAATCTGTCATCCCCAGCGGAAATGAAATAATCACTTTCCTTATCTACCAAACAATAGTCTGGGATTCAGCTTCCCAGTACTCTCCAGCAGCAGTCAGGGATTTATTTTCCCAGACTAAGAAATATCGCAATAGCATTCCATATTCATACATCATGGCATGCGCATACATATTGCATTCAACATAGTCTCATTTATTTTGAGAACATAATTACACCATGCATTCATACATCATGACATTGCATACGACTAACTCTTTATCTTTTCAGGAAAGATCAAATCAACAAACATCGTTGACTACTTATATGACTTGGCAGTCTTCTCAAAGGCTACGTCTGACGAAGGGCTGTTTCAGCATTTTCCTCAAAAAGATCATTCTGAAAAGACCTTTTCAGGTTTGGTTAAATCGAAACTAAGATTTTTTTGATTTCTATTCCATTTAAAGTTAATTCAAGACCTTCCTCTGGTTCAGTTAAATCGACACTAAGCTTTTTCTGATTTCTATTCCAGTTGAAGACAATTCAAGACCTTCATGTGGTTCAGTTAAATCAACACTAGGATTTTTATGATTTCTATTCCAGTTGAAGACAATTCAAGACCTTCCTCTGGTTCAGTTAAATCGACACTAAGATTTTTCTGATTTTTATTCCAGTTGAAGAAAATTCAAGACCTTTCTCTGGTTCAGCTAAATCGATCCTAAGATTTTTCTGATTTCTATTCCAGTTAAAGTTAATTCAAGACCTTCCTCTAGTTCAGTTAAATCGACACTAAGATTTTTATGATTTCTATTCCAGTTGAAGATAATTCAAGACCTTTCTCTGGTTTAGTTAAATCGACACTAAGATTTTTCTAATTTATATTCCAGTTGAAGACAATTCAAGACCTTTCTCTGGTTCAGCTAAATCGATCCTAAGATTTTTCTGATTTCTATTCCAATTAAAGTTAATTCAAGACCTTTCTCTGGTTCAGTTAAATCGACACTAAGATTTTTCTGATTTCTATTCCAGTTGAAGACAATTCAAGACCTTCCTCTGGTTCAGTTAAATCGACACTAAGATTTTTCTGAATTCTATTCCAGTTGAAGACAATTTAAGACCTTTCTTTGGTTTAGTTAAATCGACACTAAGATTTTTCTGATTTCTGTTCCAGTTGATGATAATTCAAGACCTTTCTTTGGTTCAGTTAAATCGATGCTAAGATTTTTCTGATTTCTATTCCAGTTGAAGACAATTCAAATCTTTCTCTGGTTCAGTTAAATCGACACTAAGATTTTTTTATTTTTACCCAGTTAAAGAAACTGTAAATCCTGGAGTCCGACCAGATAGCAGTTAATTTCATGTTCCCCAGTAAGTCACTGTGAAGCCTGAAATACAACCAGATAGCAGTCAACCTTATTATCCTCAGCAAGTCACTGTGAACCCTGGATCCTGACCAGATAGCAGTTCACTTTCGTTTCTCCAGTCAAGAGATAATACCACAGTAGAGTAATGGACAACTAAAGCTCCTAGAATCTATTTCCCAAAATTGAGACCAACGTTCCTCAGCGGAGTCCTCCTCAACGACAGAAGCAGGAATCCCCACAAAGGAATATCTCACGAAATCAGCATGTTCTCTAGATGGCATCTTTAAGCCCATCTCCGACGACTCTCCGTCATATTCCTTGGATGGCATTTTTAAGCCCATCTCCGATAGTCTTCCATCATCATTTCCAAATGGCATCTATAATCCCATTCCCGACATTATTCACCAACAATGCTACTTCGGACGAGTGCAAATTTCTGGGCACTCTAGTGTTCAATCATCCTCCACCTTCAGATCACGATAGGAAGACAAGCCAATATACATCCTCAGGTTTAAGAAGATTGAATAGGGGCAGCTATTGTACCCCAAAAATTTCCCTCTCATTTTACTCAACACATTCCCATTGAGGTCCCTAACTTGCCCAAGGATGACTAAGAATTGACCAAACAAATTCTCCTCCTAAAGGCAATGAACCTCTACTAAGGTTTCAATTTTCATAGAGATGTGTGAACCCCAATGGTCTAAAATGTTGTACATGGTCCTAATATGTGCTCAAGATTATTCATATCAAATTTCATGCCTTGCACAACAAGTTTTCTCACGCAACTGCTCAAATGCCTGAAAATCAACTATATTAGGTCAAAAGTCAATTGTGGTCTATATACAGTCAAACTTCAATATTTTTGGTCAACATAAACATTTTTAAGTGATATCCATCATTTTATCAAAGTTTGATCATGATTCCTCAAGAAATTCTCCTAACTCATCAAAAGTCAAATATTTGCAAATTAGGATTTTTATAGGAAAAGTCAACCAAACTTTGACCAGACATAACTTTCTCATACTTTATCATAAATTTTTCCACCAAAGCTCATTTTTAAGAGAATCAAATTCCCTAAAACTTCTCTTCAGCCTTCAAGTTCAAGAAATGCCCCAGTTAAAAGATACAAGCCCAGACATTATAGGTCCTTTCAGAAAGTCAACAAAAACACCTTTTGGGTTAAAGTTCCTTACCTGAACATGGAAGATCCATTTGAAATGAAACCAAAAGTTTTATTTAGAGGACATCCTAAGCTGTCTAAAAAGTCCAAGAACACCCTCTTAGAGTTAAAAACGAGAGAGATATGCATTGCTAAAATTGACTAATTTTTGGAAAAGTGCATGAAGTCAATATTGACCAAACTTGAATTTTTTCTAAATGGGTCCTTCTTTTCATGTTTGAAACTTGTTTCTAACATGGTCCACGACATCCCCACCCATGCATTATTACATTATTTATGCTATTTATTTTGATATTTTATTCATTAAAATGCAAAATTAAATAAATAAATAATAAAAATAATGTAAGATTTGATATGGAATCTTTTTCTTATCAAATAATGGACAAAATATGCTGGCATATCAAGGAAATTTCATGGAGAGAAGAGAAGATTTTTTTTGGTCCAAAAAAGTAAAAAAAAAATCATATAATTGAAAGAAAATATTTCCTCATGAAAGCTTGGATTTTCCTCCGCTTTTGTTGACCTAATGTGATACACTACATAACCACAACCCTTCAAAAGTACAAGGACATGTGAAGCTGCCTCCATAAACCCTAAAAACAATTTCCAAAAAATTCAAAGAGGAAGTGAAACTCGTATCAAACAATCCAGGCCTTCTCCATCCAAAACAAACATCCCATCTTTCTCCTGAAGGTCCCAGGAGCCATCCCCACTCGTGAGGCAAGCCCAACACACGCCAGAACTATCTCACACCATCTCTCTATTTGGTAATTTCTCTCTGATCTCAAACTCTCAATACATGCCACTTAAATCGATACTAAGCATATATTCATGTTATTGATAATGTTTACAGTTAAACTAACGTGTTACATGTGAGAATAAGCGCAAGGAAGAGATCATGCCATTGTTAGGGCACGATCTGAGTTTGTTTTCAAAATGCAGGATTCAGATCGATTCAGGCCAAAAGGAGTCTAGATTTGAAACCTAAGGACAGTTTTAAGTGGGACATGGTCTTTAGTTTGTGCTTAATCTAATGATTTCGCAAGTTGCCAATTTTTGATAGATCGGAGAAGACGACCAGAGTTTTACTCCGACGTCTTTGACTCCGTCTGACTCAGGGGAAAGTATGCGTGGCTTCGAGCCATTTCTGGATTATTCTACTTAAACATCCAGGGCCCACTGGAGCGCACAC
This sequence comes from Vicia faba, assembly GCA_948472305.1. Classification (NCBI taxonomy): domain Eukaryota; kingdom Viridiplantae; phylum Streptophyta; class Magnoliopsida; order Fabales; family Fabaceae; genus Vicia; species Vicia faba. The sequence goes on from CATIWC010001086.1 coordinate 395,299, forward strand.
GTGTACACCTCAACATCTTTTTTGATGTTTCAAATATAATATTATTTTGTTATTAGTATAAACGATTAACAGGTTGGCTGAGTGGTAAGAGGAACGTGTGCAAAAGGAGAGACCTGGGTTCGATACCCAGGTCTAGAGTTTTGTTTTTTCTAACAGGTTTCCTGTAGATCCAGTGTTCCCAAATCAAGGTGTGAACCATAGGCCATCAAATTCACACCATCAGATCTCAGTTGACTTGGATCCAGCACCTCCAGCGTACAGCCTCACCATGGACTCTCCAGATGCCTTCATACTAGATCCGACGCAGTAGTGGGCTTGCTAAATTTGGGCCTTATAAGTTCCAAATATCATCCCCTCCTTTCATCTTTAACACCAAGCCCAATTTCTTTTCTTCTATTCTTTTTAGTTTATTATTTATTTTGTTTTTTATATTTACTCTTTTTTTAAAAGAAAAAACCTTTTTCATTTAATCATAAAAATCAGAAAAAATGTTTTAAAAAAATTTTAGATTTAGGTTTCATTTCATTTAAATTAATTTTCATAAATAAATTTAGTTTTTATTTTATTTTATTTTAATTTCATTAATTTAACTTGTTTTTGCTTTAAATTCAAAATTGATTAGAATTAGGTTAAAACATCAAATATTTTTTTAATAAAATAACAAAAATATTAGTTTCATTAGAATTTATTGTAATTAATATTTTTTTCTTTCTTTTTTTAATTTAGTTAATTAGGATATTATTATGATATTTTCATTAATAAATAAAAACACAAAAAAAGCTTTTCTTTAATTTAGGAGCATTTTTTAGGGTTTCGATGCTTCTTTATTCTTCACGCGTTCATTATTTTCTGTTTTACTTTTTAATTATGTAACTGTTTCCCGATTTGTAATAGTTTAATTATGGTTTAAATTTCCGCATCGAATTATGTAATTGCCCCGAGGCCTTGTAATAGATTAGGAGTTTTTATTTTCTGCAATTTATTTTCGGCACTATAAACTACTTAGATGAATGGCTAATAGGATCGTATGGGAAGATAACGATTAATTGAACATAGCATAACTTAATTCAAAGATAATATATTTGAATCAAACACACTTGCACATGCTCACCCCTAGGGTATCGCCCACTTTGGCTGCCTTCGGAAACGGTCAAAACTCTCGAAACATGAGAATTTTTAGTGATTGTCCTTTAGTTCTAGAGATCACAAGTCCCTCGATGACCCTTTCGTCTGTCGCCTTAGTTAAAAAGTGATCTTAGAACTTTAGGACAATTACTAAGAGTTCTTGCCCAGTTACCTTAGTGACCGTAAACATCCCTTTGATAGTCCCTCAACATTCAACGATAGGGCTACGTACACACTAATAGTAGGATAGCACTATCTAAAGGAAATGAGGAAAAGAATGCCATTTTTCGAGTAGGTAGATGTTTTACCCCAAAATTTACCCTCCCATATTTCTCAACACATGGCAAATGCGGTCCCCAAATTGCTCAAGGAAGTTCAAAGGTTGACCCGACAAACTCTCCCCTAAGGCAGTCTACCTCAAATTAGGGTTTCATTTTTTATCAAGATGCTTGAGTCCAAAGGATCCCAAATTCTCACCATTGTCCTAATATGTTCCCAAGATCATCCATGTCAAGTTTCAAGCCTTGCAGAAGAAGTTTGCTCAGTCAATTGCTCAAATGCCTGAAAATCGACTATGATAGGTCAAAAGTCAACTGTGGCCCACATACAGTCATACTTCAAGATTTTTGGTCAACATCCTAATTTTGAAGTAACATTCATCATTTGATCAAGGGTTTATCATGATTCATCAAGGATTGCTCACAATTCATCAAAATCCAAAAGTTGCTAAATTAGGGTTTTGCAGGAAAAGTCAACTCAACTTTGAACAAGCATAACTTTCTCATACTTTATCAGAAATGACCCATTCAAAGCTCATTTTGAAGAGGATGCAATTACCTACAATTAATCTTTAGCTCCCAAGTTCAAAATATGCACTCACAAGAAGATATGAATTTTGACATTATAGGTCATTTTGGAAAGTCAACAAAAACACGTTTTGGGTCAAAGCTTCATACATGAACATGGAAGACTCAATTGAGATGAGACAAAAAAGGTTGCTTAGGGGACATCCTAATCTTTCTAAAAAGTCCAAGAACACCTCTTTAGGGTCAAAATTGAGGGAGTTATGCATTGGCCAAGATGACCTTTTTTGCAAAATTGCCAAAAGTCAACATTGATCAAATTTGCATTTTTTCCAAAGGGGCCCATGTTTTCTTGCTTGAAACATGTTTACAATAGGACCCACGACCCCTAAGCTTTTCCACCTTTTATTTTATTATTTTTATCATTTATTTTGATTTTTTATTCATTTAAATCAAAATAAACCAAAATAAATGGTAAAATAATAAAATCAAATCAAATCTTGGATTTTTTGTGCATCTTTTGAGTCTATGAACAGCTAGAAAGACAACCAATTCGTGCAAGATTGATTTGGGTGGAAAAAGATTGGATTGAAGCAAATTTGGAAAGATATCATATGCCATGAAAAACCAAATGAAATCTTCATAATGGGCAAGATTCAATTCGTTTTTGTTGACCTAATATGTTGCACTACATATACAAAAGGAATCCAAGGCAAGAAAAGAGGTTGAGCAGTCGTGAAAGAGGCAGACCCAATTACAAAATTTCAAAGAAAAAATGCAGATCAAATTACAAGCTACAGGCCATCTCAAGTTGTCCTAACCTCACCAAGATGGACGTCTCAAGAACATGTTCCAATCACTAGCAAGCCTCCTCACGTCCTAAAACACCTTGTAAGAGCATCACGGTTTTCCCTGTTTCTTGAAATTCGACTATCACGATTTATGCGTTATGAACACATTTTGATCATGTATTTCTGTTTGTTATCATGTTTACAATGTATTGGTATGCTTTGATTGGAGTTTGAGTACAGATATGGGCATCTGCCATTCCTAGGGTTTCAAGCTCCATTTTAGGGTTTTCTAATTAAAGCAAAATTAGACCAAGAATAGGGTATTGGGATGATCGTGGCATCAAGACCAATTGATCCCTGGTCTCTAAATCCATTTATCGTGCGTATTTTTTGATGTTTGATGCATGCAAGTTTTAGTTACAAACATGGTCTGTATGTATAGGTCGCATATCTAAGACGACAGTTCCTTGGAGAAGAAGATGCGTGTCATCCAACCACTCGCTCATTCAAATTTCGCGCGTTTGGGTTTCAGCATTTTTATTTTCATTATATTATATTTGGCTTTTATCGTATATACAAATAACAATTGCAGCACATATGGCAAGCGTGCATTGGAAATGTGCATGAGGACCTGGGTTCGATTCCCAGGTCCCAATCTTTGTTCATAATATTTTTCAATGGGTAATCCAGCACGCTGCATATTAGGAAGTCCACCATACGCCATCAACAACTGGCCATCACACGCCTCTCCAGCCAGATCCAATGCCATTCCACTGAAGGCCCACCATATGCCTCAGGTCAACGCATGCACTGAAATAGACAAAGTCAAAGGGGCTGGGTTTGGTTTGGGCCCAGAATTTCCTTAGCACACCCTGACAATTGTTAAGCACAAGCCCATTATTCCTTTCTTTTTCTCTTATTTTATTTAAATCTTTCAATACTTTTTTTTTAATTCACAAATTAATCTGTTTTATACAAAAGTCATAAAATCAATAATTCACAAAAATTAGGATTAGTTTTTTTTATTATTATCAAAGATAATTTAATTTAGTTTAACTTAGGAAATTGTAATTTGTTTTCTTAAATAAAATCAAATAGAAAATTAGGTTGCCACTTGATTTAATTTTATTTTCTCTTTTTTCTCAAATAAATAAAAATACAAAAATAGGTTTTAGAATAAATTAATTTATTTCTCTTAATTTAAAATTAATTAGAATTAGGATTCTCTTTTAATTTAATGATTTCTTTATTTTCTTAAATAACAAAAACGGGACAAAAAACATTTTTAATCGCGAATATGTTTAGTCAAGGGTCAAAATCCTAATCGCCCCGCATTTAATTTGCCGCGCGTTATTTATTTTTGCCAATATTTTTGTAATTGTTCATGGTTTGTAATAGTTTAATCTAGGACTTTTTACTTATCGCTTTTCCCCGGGTTTTTGACTATGTAATTAATTCCCCTCCCTGAATCCTTGTAATAGCGTAGATTTATTTTCTCGCATTTTAATTCCCGCAAATATTTGACTGTTTAGATGTATGCTAATAGGATTGTATGACAAGAATGCATGACAAATTTAATACAGTTAGAAAACCCTAATGTGCAAAGATAAATAACTGAAAACAGATCACTCGCACATATCACTCTTAGGGTATACTCTCACTTCGGTTGCCTTCGGTAAACAATCATTAAGTATAGGGTGTCTTAGTGGTTTCCCTCCTGTCCAAAAAGATCAAGCGTCCCATTCGAATGTTGCCTCAGAAATGTTGCCTCGAATATGATCTTAATACTCTAGGGTTATTACTAAGGTACCCTAACATTGCTTTAGTGATCGTACGTCCCTTTTGAATTGACCCTTACAACTCCAACGACGGTGCTACCTATTTCTCAATAGTAGGATAGCGCTGTCTAAAGGAAACGAGAATAGAAACAATCTTTTTTCGAGTAGGTAGATGCTAGTAGGTACTTGCTCAAATTAAAACTTTTCACACTTACACTTTTCAAACAATTTTCAAAACAATTTTGTCATACTCTTGAGGACTGATACAAGGGTTATCACGAAGTAAAACATTTTCAAAACAAAAGCACATACACAAAACAATTTTAAAAATATGAGAAAGTACCTAAGAGCCCATGGAAAACCATGGATAGAAATGGTGCTAACACCTTCCCTTTCTATAATGTACCCCCCCGTACTCAGAATATCTCGAAAAAAGATTTTTTCTGTACTTTTTTCCTTTCTGGTTGGATAAAATAAAAGTCGACGGCGACTCTTGCTTACCGCGACATTTTGCGAACAAAGAACGTAAACCAGCATCAAACATTCGGTTCTGCCACCGTATCACAGAACTGGCGACTCTGCTAGGGACTAATAAGTGGGGTATACCTTAGGATCTAGTTCATCATAATTGCTTCTCTTGATTGCTTTGTCTGCTTTATTTTTGAGGGTTCTGTTTGGGGTTACTATAGATCCTAACCCGGATCTGGGGATACCTTTTTAGGTAAGTAGCAATAGACTGTGAGGGAACTGTACGACGTAGACCGATACGGTTGAAGCAGTATCTATGTTGATGTGGCACATTGGTTGGTACTGGTATCCCTTATGGAGAAACGAGGAGAATACGGGGCGGTTGCGTGGTGTCGTTAAGCATCAACTGACCTTAGAACCTTTAATCGCCCAACTTGGCCATTAGAAAGTAGTGATATATCCGGCCTCAGTGTAGAGCTGAGAACTGGTTGATACTCGATGCTACACTCATTGAGACCATACTCTCGAGATAGTTCCGGCCGCAAGAAAAGATTGCGTGAGCTGAAACCATGATCGATGAAGGATGGTCAGTGATATTGAGATCCTCTAGAACCTGGTTACTTTTTCTAGGACAGGTTTGAACCAACTTAACTTCAAGAGGGTATTACCTTTGACCTCATGCAAGCCTTAAACCTAAGGGTTTTGTATGATTTGACTGTGTTTGCAATACCTGTTGTTTGTTATATCTGTGGTTTATCATGACATCATGCATCATAACATGGAATTCATGCTTCATTACACTAACCATTTCAAAGACCAAGGGAATTTATCTTTGTTCTGTTTTACAAATCATGTCTTCCGTGCGTAGAAATACCATCTGATTCAACTTTGTGCAGATACCTGCCCAACTTAAAGAGCTATCCTTAAGAGTTTTTGAGACTTCTATGTTCATTAAGAGACACAGTCAACTTCTCAGCCTGGTTACTTCAAATCTTGATGAGCAGATGATGAGCGTACTTTTCCAGTTCTTCGATCCCGTGCATCATTGCTTCACCTTTCCAGATTACCAGCTGGTACCCACCTTGGAAGAGTTCTCTCATCTATTAGGCATATCCATTTTTGAACATGTACCCATAACCGGTATGGAAGATACTCCTAGACCAGAAGATATTGCCTCAGCTCTACATTTAAAATGGGCCGACGTGGTATCCAATTGGGAAACACGAAGCGAGGTCAAAGGTTTTCTAGCCAAATTTCTGATAGACCAGGCTCATCTATTCTGGGATGATTTGGATTTTCAAGCTTTTGAAGATGTCTTGGCTCTCCTTATCTATGGTTTGGTTCTCTTACCGAATTCAGATTCCTTTGTAGATGTGAATGTTGTCAAGATTTTCCTTTCTCGCAACCCTGTGCCTACCTTGCTGGGAGATATCTTGCATGCTCTCCACATCCATACTATGAGGAGAAGAGGGACTCTCATGTGTTTCATGCCATTGCTATCAAGGTGGTTTATTTCTTACCTCCCTAAGTCTGTGCTGAAGAACGAAGAAGGTTTGGGTTGGTCTTACATAATAATGTCACTTGCTCATACATATATTCTTTGGTGTTCCCGGGCTATGGAAAACACCGTTGTTATTGACTGCTGTGGGGGATACTCTAATGTCCCACTGCTTGGAATCAGAGGAGGCATAACTTACAATCCTTGCCTAGCATTGCGATAATTTGGTCGTGCTCGAAGAGATGGTCCCCATAAGTTACTTCTTGAGGACATTGTATTTGACTATAAGGAGGATGTTAAGGAGCATCGCCAGAGGTTTATACGAGCCTGGGGCATGGTGAACAGATCTGACCCCCAAGAGTTGGGACCAAAGACTTCCCTTCTTATGCAGCCTTATGTCCAATGGGTCCGAGCTCGTGCCCAGAAGCTTGGGATGCCTTATGAGGCCGTATTACCAGTGGTTGTGGAGCCCACTAATGAAGAAGGCATTCCTTACACGGTTCTCTATCCTTACATGCCCACTAATCCTGGGGAGTTGTAGAGGTGTTGGATTCAGCTGAAGAATGAGCGGGATACTTACCGGGAACAGTACCATGAGCAAGAAAGGAAGATTTTGAAGCTCACCAGGCAGCTCAAGGAAGAAAGATTGATCAATGACTACATCAACACAAAGAGGAAGCGACCATGGGACTTTTAATTTTGCTTTTTCTAGTTTTAGATTTTGTTTTATTTACTTCTTTTTAACGCCTTAAAGGCATTGTTGAACCTTTCAAATTTAAGCTAATAAAGTTTTGTTTATTTTTGGTTTGCAAATTTAAATCTCCCAAAGTCTTTGAAATCATTACATACGTATCCCATTATCATGCACATCATTACAGGTACCCTTACAGGTTTCTCATCTTCTTCGCTATTTATTTCAGCATAAATGTCTTCAGATCAAGCCGTCAAATATCTTCAGGCACAGAACGCCCAATTCCAACAGATGTTCATAAGTCTGGCTAAAGGGCAAGAGGATCTGAAGACCCTTATTCTGAAAGAGAAGAAGAAGAAGAAGAAGAAGGTCGGAATTCTTAACATGGGTAGAAGATTCGGAGAAAGGTTGAGACAACCAGTTGATATGACCTCCTCATCCAAGGACGGGGAGAACTAAGAAAGAGCAGAGGACCCTAGTCCTACAGTTTCTGATAACGATACGGATTACGACGATGAGCAATATCCTCCTGCTGAGGATAGGTACAAACATCTAGAAGACCATATGAGCTCTATGGAAATTCAAAAAATACCTGGTTTGGATTTCGGAGAACTGGGACTGGTATCAGGAGTGGTCATCTCTCATATGTTCAAAGCTCCGATTTTCGCCAAGTATGATGGGGTGTCCTGCCCAAAACTCCATCTCTGCTCGTATGTCAGGAAAATCCAACCCCACACTGCTGATAGAAATTTGTGGGTGCATTTCTTTCAAGATAGTCTGTCAGGGACTCAGCTTGAATGGTTCTATCAGTTGGAGGGGGCCAGCGTCCGAAACTGGGAAGATCTTGCTGCTGCTTTCTACAAGCAGTATCAGTACAACACTGACCTTGCTCCCACTCGTACTCAACTCCAGAGTATGTCCATGGTTGCAGGTGAAGGTTTCAAGGACTATGCTCAGAAGTGGAGAGACTTGGCTGGAAGAGTCCAACCCCCGTTGTCTGATAAGGAATTGGTTGACATGTTTCTAGGGACGCTATCTGGTCCATTTTTCAATCACTTGATCGGCAGCTCATCATCTGGGTTTACTGAGTTGATTTTGACTGGAGAAAGAGTAGAAGCTGGCATTCGAAGTGGTAAAATACAGAAGGACGCCTCTTCGAGTTCGGTAAAAAAGCCTTTCACTGGTAAGAAAGAAGCTAGTGCAGTCTATAGCCCGAGAGGCCAGAGTAGACCTGAACAACGTCAAACGGTAAATTCTGTAGTGATACCAAGACTCGTTGTTGCTCCATAATGCAACAATAAACAAAGGGTGGAAAGACCTCAACGGCAGTTTACCCGCATCAATATGACTTTGGCTGAAGTTATACCTCATCTACTGAAATCCAACTTGGCAACCTTGAGAGAGGCTCCCAAGAATCCAAACACTACTTCTCCCAGATACAATCCCAATGCACGGTGTGCCTACCATTCTGAGAGTCCAGGCCACGATACAAACGATTGTTGGGCTCTGAGAAACAAAGTGAAATACTTGCTCGAAGCCAAGGAGATAGAGTTTGATGCTCCAGAAAAGCCTAATGTTATAACTGCTCCCATGCCGAAACATGGTCATGGAGTTAATGCTGTTGACACCGATTTGTTTGTGACCTTCGTTGAAGAAATTTCTACTCCTCTGATGACGGTTAAGAAGAATTTGCTGTTGGTCGGTTTATTTCTGGGTTGTGGTGAAGGTTGCCACATGTGTTCAATTCTGCCTTCCGGTTGTTGTTTGTTGAAGTCAGGTGTTCAGCTCCTGATGGATAATAAAGAAAATTTGTTTGAGAAGACTATGATTCCATTTTTTCCAAATGAAGACGTTGCCATTATAACCATTTCCGACAATCCTTCCAAGGTTTCCTCGAGAAAACCTATTAGGGTTACATATGTTCCAAGAATTGCTCCGCTAATAATCACTGTTCCCGGTCCCATCCCGTACACCTCATATAAGGCTGTCCCATGGCATTATGGTGCTGATGTGTATTACCATGGTGTTAAGCAAGAATTGAAGAATGAAGAAGCTGATACTGATGTCAGTAATATTGTCGGGACTAGTAAGGTTACCCGAAGTGGAAGGGTCTTCTCTCCCGAGATTTTCTCGAAGACTATCATCAAGCCTACTGTTATTCCAACTGCTGCTCCAACCAACACTCCTGACATTTCCCCTATTCCTATTCCAATTAGTACACATGCTACTGTTCCTATTCTTACTCCAGTTATCACCCCTGCTGCTGAGCCATCTAGGACTCAGGGCAAAGAAATCATAGGTGAGCCTGCCCGAACAGAGGCACCTAAGAAAATCATTGTGGAAGCCTCTAAATAAGAAATAGAGGAAATACGGAAGATTATCAAGAAGAGCGACTACAATGTGGTTGAGCAGCTGGGGCAGACCCCGTCAAAGATCTCTATGTTGTCCCTGCTGTTGTGTTCAGAAGCCCATGCGAAGGCTTTGATTGCATTTCTCAAGACTGCGCATGTGTCGCAGGAAACTTCAGCAGATCAGTTCAAAGATTGCGTGGCCAGCCTGACTGCTGACAATAGGCTGGGTTTCTCAGATGCGAATCTGACACCGAAAGGAAGAAATCATAATGATGCTCTGTATGTCTCGATTGAGTGCAGGGGCACCACTATGGCCCATGTGTTGGTAGATACCGGGTCTTCATTGAATGTTCTTCCAAAGAAAGCATTGGACCGTTTGGATTGTGAGGGTTTGACTTTAAAGCCGAGTAACATTGTGGTAAGGGCTTTTGATGGATCAAATAGAATGGTGCATGGGAAGGTGGACATCCCTGTCAAAGTGGGTTCTCAGACTTTTGGTTCCACCTTCTATGTAATGGATATTAGACCATCATATTATTGCTTGTTGGGTCGTCCTTGGATCCACAAGGCTGGGGCCGTTACTTCCACGCTCCATCAAATGCTGAAGTACCCAGTGAAGGGGAAGATTGTCACAGTGCGAGGTGAAGAAGAGTATATGGTGAGTCATCTCAATTCCTTCCGCTACATGGAGATGGACGGGGAATTCATAGAAACACCTTGTCAGAACTTCGAAGAGGTCCCTCAGACTTTGGCATCAACTGAAGTTACTACCGACAAACCTCCGTTGAAGATGGCTTCTCTCAAGGACGCCAGAGCCGTAGTTGAAGAAGGTGGGTGTACCAATTGGGGCCGGCTCCCTGATTTTACTCACAAAACTGACAAATTTGGTTTGGGATTTACTACAAGGGCTCAAAGGGATGTTAGGCATGCACGGATTGGAAGACCTCCTCTACACATCAGTAATCGGGGAGTTAACGCAATTGAGGACAGTGAAGAAGATTCAGACATTGACAGCTGAATCTACCCAACAACCAACGGTGGACTGAATAACTGGATGATGAAGGACTTCATACTTGTTTCTTTTATTCCGCAGTAATTGACTTTTGTTTTAAGATTTGTAATAAACAGTTTGAAACTTTATGGCTCGGGGCCTTGCCTGAGGCACTTTGGCTTTGCTTGTGAGGGCTTATTATTTGTCATTTCATATATCATTAATAAAGCATTGGACTTTTCTTGCATACAAATTTTGCGCTCCTTGTTTTTCTTTTTTTGTCTATCAAAACAACTATTCTCTTACACACACTCACATATTATATTATAGATCTATATCCACTCTGGATCCCATTGATAACGACTCTGCTACTGCCAGTTATGACTTCGAAAATCCGATCAACCAAGTCAAGGACGAAGGTGAGGATGATTGTGAGGTGCCTGGAGAATTTGATAGACTATTACAGCAGGAAGAGAGGGCCATACAGCCTCATGAAGAGCCAGTGGAGTCAGTGAATTTGGGTACAGAGAAAGACAGGAAAGAAGTTAAGATAGGTGCGAATCTGGAGCCTAGTGTCAAAAAATGGTTAATACAGATGCTACACGAGTATGTTGAGATCTTTGCCTGGTCCTATGAAGACATGCCTAGTTTGGACACTGATATTGTGGTACACCGCCTGCCGACTAAAGAAGACTGCCCTCCGGTAAAGCAGAAGGTCCGCCGTATGCGCCCTGAAATGTCAGAGAAAATCAAGGCAGAGGTCATGAAACAGTTCAATGCATGATTCTAAGCTGTCACTTCTTACCCGCAGTGGGTTGCCAACGTCGTTCCAGTACCTAAGAAGGACGGTAAGGTACGGATGTGTGTGGACTACAAAGATCTGAACAGGGAAAGCCCCAAGGACGATTTCCCACTTCCTCACATTGATGTTCTTGTCGACAACACCATGCAGCATAAGATCTTCTCCTTCATGGATGGTTTTTCCGGCTACAACCAGATCAAGATGGCTCCTGAAGACATGGAGAAGACAACCTTCGTTACACAGTGGGGCACCTTCTGTTACAAGGTAATGCCTTTTGGTTTGAAGAATGCTGGGGCAACCTATCAGCGCGCCATGGTCGCCTTGTTCCATGATATGATTTACCACGAGATCGAGGTGTATGTGGATGACATGATAGCTAGGTCCCATACTGAGGAAGAGCACCTTGATCATCTCCAGAAACTATTTGACAGGTTGAAGGCGTACAAGCTGAGGTTGAATCTGAATAAGTGTACCTTCGGGGTAAGGTCTGGTAAGCTTTTGGGTTTCGTCACCAGTGACAAAGGAATTCAGGTAGACCCTGCAAAGGTAAAATCCATACAAGAGATGTCGGCTCCCTGCATAGAAAAAGAAGTTAGAGGTTTCTTGGGACGCCTGAATTACATCGCCAGGTTCATTTCACATCTGACTGCTACTTATGAGCCAATCTTCAAGTTGTTGAAGAAAGATAAAGTGGAATGATGAATGCCAAACTGCTTTTGAAAGAATCAAACAATACCTTCAAGAACCACCAATTTTGATGCCTCCAGTTGAAGGAAGACCTTTGATTTTATACTTTACAGTGCTAGACAATTCAATGGGGTGTGTGCTGGGGCAGCATGACGAGTCTGGCTGAAAAGAGCACAATATTTACTACCTTAGCAAAAAGTTTACCGACTGTGAGACCCGATACTCATTGCTCGAGAAACCTTGCTGCGCTTTGGCATGGGTTGCTCACCGGATGAGACAGTATATGCTGACTCACACCACTTTGTTGATATCAAAGATGGACCCGATCAAGTATATTTTCGAGAAGCCCGCCTTATCCGGAAGAATATCAAGATGGCAGATGATCTTAACCGAGTACGACATCCAATACACAACCCAAAAGGCAATCAAGGGGAGTATGTTGGTGGATCATTTGGCGCATCACACCGTGGATGACTACCAGTCCATGAATTTCGAGTTCCCGGATGAGAATATCATGTTAGTAACCGACTACGAAGAACTTGGACCGGATGAAGGACCCGAAGGGGGATCCGATGGTCTATGTATTTTGATGGAGCCTCGAACGCATTGGGTAATAGCATTAGTGCTGTAATTATATCTCCTGAGGGCTGTCATACTCCATTCACCGCCCGATTATGTTTTAACTGCACCAACAATATGGCAGAATATGAAGCATGTATCATGGGTCTTCGAGCTGCTATTGACCTGAGGATTAAGTTCTTGAGTGTATTCAGAGATTCTGCTCTGGTGATAAGTCAGATCAAAGGAGAGTGGGATACGAAACACCTGAATCTCATTCCTTACAAAGAGTATGTACTGAAATTTCTCCCACACTTTTAGGAGATAACCTTTGAACATTTCCCACGAGAAGAGAACCAGTTGGCGGACGCGCTGGCTACTATGTCTTCTATGTTCAAAGTCAGGTGGGACAATGAGGCTCCCCAGATTACCATCGAGAGGTTGGATGAACCCGCACATTGATGTGACGTTGAGACTGAAGAGGTAGCAGATAAACCATGGTTTCATGAGGTAAAGAGGTATCTTGAGGCTCAAGAGTACCCCGAGGGGGCATCTGTTAATGACAAGAAGTTTCTGAGAAGGTTCACGGAGAAATTCTTCATCAGCAATGGAATCCTCTATAAGTGTCACCATGATTCGACTTTACTACGGTGTGTAGACAAGAGCGAGGCAGAAAGGATCATGGCAGAGTTACATGAAGGTACCTTCGGAACTCATTCCAGTGGACATACCATGGCGAAGAAAATCCTACGGGAAGGATATTACTGGTCCACTATGGAAGCCGATTGTTATCAGCATTCTCGAACCTGTCATAAGTGCCAAGTCTATGCTGATAAGGTGCATGTACCTCCGATTCCCCTAAATGTTTTGACGGCTCCTTGGCCCTTTGCAATGAGGGGTGTCAACATGATTGGCGAGATCAGACCTACTACGTCTAACGGGTATCGCTTCATTCTGGTAGCTATTGATTATTTTACAAAGTGGGTTGAGGCAGCTTCCTTTGCTACAGTAACCAAGAACGTCGTGGCGCGGTTTATCCGACATAATTTGATATGTCGATATGGTATACCAGATAGGATTATTACTGACAATGGTAAAAATCTCAATAACACAATGATCACTGAGCTCTGCAAACAGTTCAAGATTCAGCATCATAGCTCTTCTCCCTACCGGCCGAAGATGAATGGGGCTGTTGAAGCGGCTAACAAGAACATCAAGAAGATTGTGCAGAAGATGACATACAAAGACTGGCACGAGATGTTACCATTCGCTCTTCATGGGTACCGTACCTCAGCACAAACGTCGACAGGGGCAACACCCTACTCTTTGGTGTATGGCATGTAGGCAGTCCTACCCATCGAGGTCCAGATACCCTCTCTCAGGATTATGAAGGATGCGAGTTTGAACAAAGACGACTGGATCCAAACCCAACTTGATCAGCTGAACCTAATCGACGAAAAGAGACTTATGGCTATCTGTCATGGTCAGATGTATCAACAACGGATGATCAAGGCTTTTAACAAGAAAGTCAGGCGTCAAGAATATCAAGTCGGGGATCTAGTGATCAAACGCATCATACTACCGCAAGGTGATCCCAGGGGAAAATGGACCCCCACTTACGAAGGGCCATTTGTGGTTAAGAACATTTTCTCGGGAGGAGCTATGATTCTAACCACCATGGATGGTGACGACCTTCCTCACCCCATCAATGCAGACATAGTGAAAAGATACTACACATAATTAAAGACCCGCTAGGTTGACTGGCCTAGGCAAAAATAAATGCTTCCCGGCGAACCAAAAGGGTTTGGGCAAAAATTAAGGGATGAAAATGAAAAAAACTGTACACCCGGAAAGTCGAAAACCAGAAAAGGCGACTTGGGCAAAAAAGGGTATCCCGGTGGACTGAAAACCCGAAAGGGCGGTCCAGGCAAAAATTAGGGATCGAAGCGTAACACTATGTATCATTGGATCATCTTGCGACCAGACTTCGGTATCAACTATCAAGCTCAAACAACGCCAATCAATCTGATCCACCTTCGACCAAGTAGCAAAGTGATGAGACGCTTGAAGATATAAAGGCAATAGCAGAGTTGGAACCCAATGCGATTGTTTCACATAGCTGTTTTTCTTTCTTTTACACAAATTGTAATTTCTATCTTTCGATGGCGTTCTCTTACTGGAACGTCAGCCTCGTTGTACAAACCGCCTATTACGGGCCACTTTCAAAATCAATACAATTCATTTTCACAAGAAATTTCAAATTGTTTTTCTTTTCTGTTTTGTCTCGCAAGAACGTCCAATGATTTATTTTTGATATATGCTGCTCATAAATATTTACATAAGAAACAAAAGAAGATTACTCGTAATTCCAGGAACAGGGGAAAACAAGAAGTGCCCAAACCTTACAGTTACTCTTCCCATCAGGTGCTGGGAGAGAGCCAGCTTGAGAACATGAGCAGTGGTACATACACTCCCCACAGAGTAAAAAGTATCCAAAGACATTGATGTTAGCTTCCTTGAGCAGGACATAACTCTCCCTTACTGAAGTTCACAATCGCGAGTGAGTTGGTAAATGTTTCCCCAAGCATACTTTATTTCTCTCACCAACATAAATTCAATCTTCAACATAATTCATTATCATCAGCAACAGTAATTCATCCCCAGCTGAGTTATTTCTCCAAGTCAACAGATCTAGCAACAAAGTGGCTCCTCTCCAACAGAGTTATTCCCCGCGGAATTATCCTCAGACAGAGTCTCGTCCGACATGATATTTACCAGCCAAGGGGAAAATCCCCGGCATAGTCATCGTTGTTCACCATCCTTAACAGAAGCAGAGGAACTATGTTTTGTTACAGCAGTCAAGAATACCATTTCTCATACTCTCCAAACAGTAGTCAGGGATTTATTTTCCCAGACTCAGTTTATTACGTTAGCATTTCATGTTCATACATCATAACATGCGCATACATCACATATAACATAGTCTCATTTATTTTTGAGAACGTCATCATACAATGCATCTCATGCATCGCACACAACTAACCCTATATCTCTTTCAGGAAAGAAAGTTATTATCAACAATTTCTAGCAGGTCCATGATCAACACTTGAAGCTAAACAGAGTGATCATTGGTGCAACAAGAACAACCTACCCAATTTCCCTCTGCATTTTTACCCAAACTCATCTCGAAGCAGCCCTACTATCTAGACTTTCATATCGAAGTAACCCTACTACCCAGGTTCCTTCTCGCAGCCCTACTATGCAGGATTTCATATCGAAGTAACCCTACTACCAAGGTTCCTTCTCGCAGCCCTACTATCCAGGCTTTCATATCGAAGTAAACCTACTACCCAGGTTCCTTCTCACAACCCTACTATCCAGACTTTCATATCGAAGGTAACCCTACTATCCAGGTTCCTTCTCACAGCCCTACTATTCAGGCTTTTATATCGAAGGTAACCCTACTATCCAGGTTCCTTCTCACAACCCTATTATCCAGGCTTTCATATAGAAGTAACCCTACTATTCAGGTTCCTTCTCATAGCCCTACTATCCAGGCTTTCATATCTAAGTAACCCTACTATCCAGGTTCCTTCTCACAGCCCTACTATCCAGGCTTTCATATCGAAGTAACCCTACTATCCAGGTTCCTTCTCACAGCCCTACTATCCAGGCTTTCATATCGAAGTAACCCTACTACCCAGGTTCCTTCTCACAACCCTACTATCCAGGCTTTCGTATCGAAGTAACCCTACTATCCAGGTTCCTTCTCACAGCCCTATTATCCTAGATTTCATTTCGAAGTAACCCTACTATCCAGGTTCCTTCACAGCCCTACTATCCAGGCTTTCATCTTGAAGTAACCCTACTATCCAGGTTCCTTTTCATAACCTTACTACCTGGGTTCTGCCTCTCTTATCCCCAGACAACAGTCCACCACACTGTAAGACCGGGACCCAATCAAACATAATGGATTTCACATTTCCCCAGAAAGTTGCGGTGAAGCATATACCCCGACCAAACACACAGTTCACTTCCGCTTCCTAAACCGAAATTATTCCCCAGTAGAGTAATGGACAACTGAAGCTCCTAAAGCTCTATTTCTCTCAAGACAGAGACCAACATTCCCCAGCGAAGTCCTCCTCAACAACAGGTATACGGGTTCTTGCGAAGGAATCTCTTACGCGATCTACACTTCTTCGGATGGCATCTTTAAGCCCATCTTCGAAAATTCTCTAGCAACCTCCAAATGGCATCTATAAGCCCATTCCCGATATCATAAGTCAAGTATCACTTCATGCGAGTGCAAATTTCTGGGCACTCTAGTGTTCAATCATCTTCTACCTTCAGATCACGAAAGGCAGACAAGCCAATTTATATCCTCAGGTTTAAGAAGATTGAACAGGGGCAGCTGTTGTACCCTAAAATTTTCCCTCCCATATTTCTCAACACATGGAAAATGAGGTCCCCAAATTGCTCAAGGAAGTTCAAAGGTTGACCAGATAAACTCTCCCCTAAGGCAGTCTATCTCAAATTAGGGTTTCATTTTTCATCAAGATGCTTGAGTCCAAAGGATCCAAAATTCCAACCATTGTCCTAATATGTTCCCAAGATCATCCATGTCAAGTTTCAAGCCTTGCAAAAGAAGTTTGCTTAGTCAATTGCTCAAATGCCTGAAAATCGACTGTGCTAGGTCAAAAGTCAACAGTGGCCCACATACAGTCAAACTTCAATATTTTTGGTCAACATCCTCATTTTGAAGTAACATTCATCATTTGATAAAGGGTTGATCATGATTCATCAAGGATTGCTCACAATTCATCAAAACCCAAAAGTTGCTAAATTAGGGTTTTGCAGGAAAAGTCAACTCAACTTTGAACAAGCATAACTTTCTCATACTTTATCAGAAATGACCCATTCAAAGCTCATTTTGAAGAGGATGCAATTCCCTACAATTAATCTTCAGCTCCCAAGTTCAAAATATGAACTCACAAGAAGATATGAATTTTGACATTATAGGTCATTTTGGAAAGTCAACAAAAACACCTTTTGGGTCAAAGCTTCATACATGAACGTGGAAGACTCAATTGAGATGAAACCAAAAAGGTTGCTTAGGGGACATCCTAATCTTTCTAAAAAGTCCAAGAACACCTCTTTAGGGTCAAAATTGAGAGAGTTATGCATTGGCCAAGATGACCTTTTTTGCAAAATTGCCAAAAGTCAACATTGATCAAATTTGCATTTTTTTCCAAAGGGGCCCATGTTTTCTTGCTTGAAACATGTTTACAATAGGACCCACGACCCCTGAGCTTTTCCACCTTTTATTTTATTATTTTTATCATTTATTTTGATTTTTTATTCATTTAAATCAAAATAAACCAAAATAAATGGTAAAATAATAAAATCAAATCAAATCTTGGATTTTTTGTGCATCTTTTGAGTCTATGAACAGCTAGCAAGACAACCAATTTGTGCAAGATTGATTTGGGTGGAAAAAGATTGGATTGAAGCAAATTTAGAAAGATATCATATGCCATGAAAAACCAAATCAAATATTCATAATGGGCAAGATTCAATTCGTTTTTGTTGACCT
Source organism: Vicia faba (assembly GCA_948472305.1). Taxonomy (NCBI): domain Eukaryota; kingdom Viridiplantae; phylum Streptophyta; class Magnoliopsida; order Fabales; family Fabaceae; genus Vicia; species Vicia faba. Next base: position 413,435 of record CATIWC010001086.1, read on the forward strand.
AATATGTTGCACTACATATACAGAAGGAATCCAAGGCAAGAAAAGAGGTTGAGCAGTCGTGAAAGAGGCATAACCAATTACAAAATTTAAAAGAAAAAGTGCAGATCAAATTCCAAGCTACAGACCATCTCAAGCCATCTTAACCTCACCAATCGATTGCTGGACGTCTCAGGAACGTGTTCCAATCACTAGCAAGCCTCCTCACGTCCTAAAACTCCTTGTAAGAGCATCACGGTTTTCCCTGTTTCTTGAAATTTGATTATCATGATTTATGCGTTATGAACACATTTTGATCTTGTATTTCTGTTTGTTATCATGTTTACAATGTATTGGTATGCTTTGATTGAAGTTTGAGCACATATATGGGCATATGCCATTCCTAGGGTTTCAAGCTCCATTTTAGGGTTTTCTAATTCAAGCGAAATTAGGCCAAGAACAGGGTATTGGGATGATCGTGGCATCAAGACCAATTGATCCTTGGTTTCTAAATCCATTTATCATTCGTATTTTTTGATGTTTGATGCATGCAGGTTTTAGTTACAGACATGGTCTGTAGGTATAGGTCACATATCTAAGACGACGGTTCCTTGGAGAAGAAGATGCGTGTCAACAAACCATTCGCTCATTCAAATTTCACGCGTTTGGGTTTCAGCATTTTTATTTTCATTATATTATATTTGGCTTTTATCGTATATACAAATAACAATTGCAGCACAGATGGCAAGCGTGCATTGGAAACATGCATGAGGACCTGGGTTCGATCCCCAGGTACCAATCTTTGTTCATAATATTTTTCAATGGGTAATCCAGCATGCTGTATATCAGGAAGTCCACCGTACGCCATCAACATCTGGCCATCACACGCCTCTCCATCCAGATCCAATGCCATTCCACTGAAGGCCCACCATACGCCTCAGGTCAATGCATGCACGGAAATAGGCAAAGTCAAAAGGACTGAGTTTGGTTTGGGCCCAGAATTTCCTTAGCACACCCTCACAATTGCTAAGCACATGCCCATTATTCCTTTCTTTATCTTTTATTTTATTTAAATCTTTCAATACTTATTTTTATTTTTTTAATTCACAAATTAATCTTTTTTATACAAAAGTCATAAAATCAATAATTCACAAAAATTAGGATTAGTTTTTTTTATTATTATCAAAGATAATTTAATTTAGTTTAACTTAGGAAATTGTAATTTGTTTTCACAAATAAAATCAAATAGAAAATTAGGTTGTCACTTGATTTAATTTTATTTTCTCTTTTTTCTCAAATAAATAAAAATACAAAAATAGGTTTTAGAATAAATTAATTTATTTCTCTTAATTTAAAATTAATTAGAATTAGGATTCTCTTTTAATTTAATGATTTCTTTATTTTCTTAAATAACAAAAACGGGACAAAAAACATTTTTAATCGCGAATATGTTTAGTCAAGGGTCAAAACCCTAATCCCCCCACATTTAATTCGCCGCGCGTTATTTATTTTTGCCAATATTTTTGTAATTGTTCATGGTTTGTAATAGTTTAATCTAGGACTTTTTACTTATCGCTTTTCCCCGGGTTTTTGACTATGTAATTAATTCCCCTCCCCGAAGCCTTGTAATAGCGTAGATTTATTTTCTCGCATTTTAATTCCCGCAAATATTTGACTGTTTAGATGTACGCTAATAGGATTGTATGACAATAATGCATGACAAATTTAATATAGTTAGAAAACCCTAATGTGCAAAGATAAAAAACTGAAAACAGATCACTCGCACATATCACTCTTAGGGTATACTCTCACTTCGGTTGCCTTCGGTAAACGATCATTAAGTATAGGGTGTCTTAGTGGTTTCCCTCCTATCCAAAAAGATCAAGCGTCCCATTCGAATGTTGCCTCAGAGATGTTGCCTCGGAAATATTGCCTCGAATATGATCTTAAGACTCTAGGGTTATTACTAAGGTACCCTAACATTGCTTTAGTGATCGTACGTCCCTTTCAAATTGACCCTTACAACTCCAACGACGGTGCTACCTATTTCTCAATAGTAGGATAGCGCTGTCTAAAGGAAACGAGAATAGAAACAATCTTTTTTCGAGTAGGTAGATGCTAGTAGGTACTTGCTTAAATCAAAGCTTTTCACACTTACACTTTTCAAACAATTTTCAAAACAACTTTGTCACACTCTTGAGGATTGATACAAGGGTTATCACGAAGTAAAACATTTTCAAAACAAAAGCACATACACAAGCAATTTTAAAAAGATGAGCAAGTACCTAAGAGCCCATGGAAAACCATGGATACAAAAAGGGTGCTAACACCTTCCCTTTCTATAATCTACCCCCCGTACTCAGAATATCTCGAAAAATGATTTTTTCTGTACTTTTTTCCTTTCCGGTTGGATAAAATAAAAGTCGGTGGTGACTCTTGCTTACCGCGACATTTTGTGAACAAAGAACGCAACCAGCGTCAAACAGTCGGTTCTGCCACCGTATTACAGTAGATAGCTATTAAGTACTTGCTCAAAACTAATTCTTTTTTATACCACACTTTCAAAATCTTTTCAAAAATGCTTGATCACACTCTTGAGGACTGATATAAGAGTTATCATGAAGCAAACAAACTTTTCAAAACACACAAACACGAAAGAAGTTTTCAAAATGAGCAAGTACCTAAGAGCCCATGGAAAACCACGGATGGAAAGGGTGCTAACACCTTTCTTTTCCATAATCTACCCCCCTTACTCGGAAAATCTGGAAAAAAAGGTCTTTTTTTGTTCTTTTCACCCTTTCCTTTGTTGGATAAATGAAAAGTCGGTGGCGACTCTTGCTTACCGCATATTTGCGAATACAAATCACAAACCAGTATAACAGTCGGTTCTGCCACCGTATCACAACCATGTATCACTATTTTGAGGTTGGGTGAGTCGGCGTTCTATTATGAAATAGAAGAAGATGTTACTGATGAGAAACCATGGTTTTATGATATCAAAAGATATGTTGAAACGAAAGAATATCCAGAGGATGCTTCTATCACTGATAAGAAGATGCTGCGGAAGTATGGATCCAAGTTTTTCCTCAATGGGGAAGTTTTATATAAGAGAAACTATGACTCTGTTTTGCTCAAATGCGTGGATAGACACGAATCAAACAAGATCATAAAAGAGATTCACGAAGATTCCTTCGGGACGCATTCCAGTGGGTATGCAATGGCTAAGAAAATCTTGAGAGCAGATTATTATTGGTCTACAATGGAAAACGATTGCTATAATCATTCCATAATCTGTTACAAATGTCAAATTTATGCCGGCAAAATGCATGTTCCGTCCAACCCACTGAATGTTTTGACTTCTTCTTGGCCCTTTGCAATGTGCGTCATCGGTATTATTGGCCGGATCGAATTGACTAATTCTAATGGACATTGCTTTATTATGGCGGATATTGATTACTTCACCAAGTGGGTCGAAGCGGCATCTTATGCCAATGTCACCAAACAAGTGGTTACTCGTTTCATCAAGAAGAATATCATTTATCATTATTCGGTTCCCAAAAAGATCATCACTGACATCAGGTCGAATCTCAACAATAAAATGATGAAAGATTTGTGCGAGAGCTTCAACATAAAGCATCATAATTCGTCTCCATATCTTCCAAAGATGAATGGTTTTGTTGAGGCAGCAAACAAGAATATTAAGAAGATTATGCAGAAGGTGGTCGTCACCTACAAGGATTGGAATAAGATGTTTCCATTTTCTTGTATGGTTATCCCACTTCGATGCAAACTTCGAATGGGGAAACCCCATTTTCTCTGGTATACGACATGGAAGTAGTCCCGCCCGTAGAGGTGGAAATTCCTTCTTTAAGGATAACGACAGATGTACAGTTTAATGAAGCAGAATGGGTTCAAAATAGATTTAATAAGTTGAATCTCATTAACGAGAAGAGATTGACAACTATTTGTCACAGAAAATTATACCAGAGAAGGATAAAGAAGGATTTCGATAAGAAGGGGCGTCCTCGGAATTTCCAAGTTAGTGACCTTGTGCTTAAGAGGATCTTGCCTCCCAACAATACAAATGCTAGGGGAAAATGGGCTCCTAACTATGAAGGATCATATGTTGTGAAGAAAGTATTCTCAGGAGGCTCTATGATGCTCACAACTATGGATGGAGAGGATTTCCCTCACCCCGTCAATGCAGACATAGTGAAAAGTACTTCGCATAAGCAGACACGATGAGTTGACTAGCTCAGGTAAAAAGGGCATCCCGACGAACCATAAAAAAAAGGAAAAATGGGGTTCAGGCAAAAGTTAGGTAAAAAAGAAGAAATGAAAAAGAATGAAAGAGAAATGATGTATACCCGCTAAGCTGAAAACCCGACAGGGCGGCTTAGGCAAAAAAGGGTATCCTGGTCGATTGAAAACCCGAAAGGGTGATTCAGGAAAAAGTTAGGGATTAAAGTGAATACTATGGTCTACATTGTATATGTGATATCATTCTACACTGCTGTTTGTTAGCTTGGAAGGATAAGTAACCGGTCCAATCAACTTGTTCAGAGAGCAAGATATTAAGGAGCTTTGAGGTTATAAGAGTCATAGCAGAGTCGGTACCCGATGAATCCGCACTCACATTGCCATCTTTGTATTCTCCTCTGTATACTTTGTATGCAATTGCCTCTTTTTAAGAATTTCTTCTTAATGTAATTGCCTATTTACAGACCAATCAATCAATAAAAAATTTTTTATCCAAATTGTGCTTTGTTTTTATTTTGCTGTTTTGTTTGCGAAAAGACGTCCAACATTTTTTATAAAACTTTGCATTTTGAAACATTAAGGTTTTACAGTACATGATATAAATATCTAAAATTGCTTGGATTTTTGGGTGTCTGAGATGATAGCTAAAGGTTACCATTCCATACCTGGGGCATGTTGCAGTAGTTTCCCTGTTGCAGGTACTGTTGGTCTTTTATGACAAGAAGTGTACCAACAAATGAATCAAGAAAGGTCTGTATGTGACCAACATAAGGGTCTTAAAGAATGAGGATTTATGTAGAATAGAATCCAAATTCCCCAATGAGTACCCACCTCTACTCAAGACAGGATCATTTATCCCCGGTGATGGTGTACTCTCGTCTGAGTATAATTCATTTTCTCAGTGCATTCTATTTATTCCAAAGTTTCTCGGAAGAACCATTCTATTTACCAACCAGAGGTTCTTGATATACTCCCCTTGAAGTCAAACTTCTGCGGCTTCCCCAGTGAGGTTGGCACTTGTTCTCTCCATTAAGTACGCATTCTCCTCCTCAGTGAAGTTTGCACCCTTCCTCTTAGGTGTGGTCTTCCCCATATCAGAGTTGCTTGAAGAGATTCCTAATTATCTATGAGAAATTTCAGTTTGTATCCTCATGAGGAAGACCATTATCCCCAATGAAGTGATTTCTTCTCCCCAATACAAAATCCTTGCCGGCATGAATCTTCCGGAGATGGATACACCCAGTATAATGGGTATTGTTGATGTTACTATCTAAAGTTTTTTGGATCCCTAATGTAAGAGGTAGTCTTTATCCCCAGTCGAAGTAGAATTTAGAGGACCTTCCGGATTAACTTGCCTTTTATTACCCCGGTGGAGCAAGTTTTTTTCCCCAGCAAGTGTCTTGTTTCCCCGGTATGGTATACATGGGAATTCCAGTCATAAATATTTTCATCCCCAATGATATAAGATTGTTGAGATATCCCTAGTGGAGCTTCTATCCCAAGATGCTTGCTTCTTCCCCGAGCGAATATTTTTACCCGGAGGTGTCATCCCCAGCATGGTCTGAATAGAATTCTTGTTATTTGAGAATTTCTATGATCCCTAGTAGAAGTTATCTTCGTCAAGAAATTCTACATGAGAAAGTTTCCATCACCAACGAAGTTCTCCTCATTCTAACAGAAGACAAAGGGTTGTTCCTAGGAAGTCGAAAAGTTGGATCAGAGTTCAAGTTTTTCTCTGAACTATAATTTATTTTTGTAGTACTCTCCCCAGGAAGTTACTTCCCGAGTGATATCAATATTTTGAAGTTGATGGTTATGAATCTCGATTCCCCATTGAAGTTCACATTGATTATTTTCTATAGAGAATCATATGTCCAAGGATAATCATTCAGAAGTCTCTTGTCTTCTCAGCAGTCGATTATTATCGTATTTTTTCCAAGTGCATCACTAAACATGCATCATTACATTTCATCTACCAAAACAGAAAAAAAATGAAAACATACATAGGTATAGGCCAATTATGTTTATCTGCAGTAACCTAATTGTTATGCACTCAGATTTGAGTTACCTCTGCAGTAAGCCAAGGGTGTTCCTTTCATGTTTTCCTGGCGGAGCCTCTTTGATTTACCACCAGTCGGGACTTTGGTGCTTTCCATTTCCCCAATGAGTCGTGTTTTTTTCTTTGCCCTTGCAAGCCTTTGAGTATTTTCCCATGTTTGCTTGTCGTTAGAGTGCGAATAAGAGTCAGTGTATAACCTTTCTTATTTCTCAAGTATTTGAGTATCCATACTTGGTGTGTGGTAATTCAGATAATTGCCACTCTTGAAGAATTACACTACGCCTTTGGCCTAGGGGATATTATAGTTCTTGCGCCTTTACAACCTCTTAAAGTCGAGCGTGTGTTGGAAATATTTGTCTAGAGTCCTATAGTCGGTCTCTTTTCAAGTTGTGAGTTCTCCTTCGACCGACATTTTATTCGGGTTCAATACAAGTGTGAACCCCCTAGTAAGTCCTTTTCCCCAAGAGTTTACCCTTGGCTAGTCTCCTTTTCTTGGCAGGTTCGCCTGTGTTCAAGTGTCCTTTGTTAGAGTCAGCTTCAGTTTGTTCTCTTTCTTATATGTGTCTAACTCTGACCAGAGGTGTATACTTTATCCCCAGTAAGTTCGCCTTTGATTGGTGTTCTTTCTCTAGGAGTATATCTTTGGTTAGCATTCCTTGTTGGAGCCTTCTTCGGCCGGTCTCTTCCTTGTTTGTAGGTGTCTAATTTTACCTGGCATATACCCATTATCTTTTATGTCCGCTACTAACTCTGGACACACATATTTGATATTCCTGATTGAGTCCTTTCTTCTAGTATCCTTTGTATATGTTTGCTACCAACTCCGAACATGTATTCGTGATATATTGGTAAAGATTTCTTTCCTCCGGTCTCTTTCTTGTTATATGTTCGCTATCAACTCCAAACATATATTCTTGATATCCTCTATAGAGTCCTTTCATTCGGTCTTTGTCGCATATGTTCTTTCCTCCGAACATATGGTTATGGTATCTTGTTTAAAGGGTCCTTTCTTTCGGTCTCTTTATTGTTATATGTCTGCTACCAGCTCCAAACATGTAGTATCGATATCTTTTGTTATATGTCCTTTCTTCCACACGTATATGCCTAATATCCTTGGGTTAGAGTCATTTCCTTCGGCCTCTCTCCTTGTATATGTCCTTTCCTCCAGACGTATATTCCCGATATCTCCAACAGAGTCCTTTCATCTGGCCTAATTCGTATGTGTTTGCTACTAACTCTGAGCATATAGTTGTGATATCTTTAGTTAGAGTCCTTTCCTCAAGCCCCTCTCCTATTTTATGTCTGCTACCAAATCTAGACATGTGTATGTGATATCTTGGTTATAGTCCTTTCTTCCGGTCTCTTTCTTATGTGTCAGCTACAAAATCCAGACATGTTGATATCTTTGTTAGAGCATTCTTCAGTATGTCTCGTTTATATATGTCTCCTACCAACTCCGGGCATGTACATTCGATGTCTCCTTGTATATGTCCTTTCCTATGGACGTGTAATCGTGATATCTTTGGGTTAGAGTCCTTTCCTTCGGTCTCCTTCCCGTCGTATGTGTGCTACCAAATCCGAACATATATTCGGTATCTCTGATAGAGTCCTTTCCTCCGGTCTCTTTCTTGTCATGTAATTCGCTACCAACTCCGAATATATGTTGTGATACCCTCGTGAGAGTCCTTTCCTTCGGTCTCTTTCTTGGTCCACTACCATCTCTGAGCATGTCTATTCGATATCTTTCGTATGTGTCCTTTCCTACGGACATATATTGTTGGTATCTTTGATAGGGCTTCCTTCGGCTAGTCTCTGTCGTTTGTGTTTGCTACCAGCTCCAAACACATGTTCATTGATAAATAATCTCTCTTTTGTGTGTATAACCTTGACCTGACATACATCTATCCTTGATAAGCACTAGCTACAAAAATAAAAAAATATATACGGAAAAACAAAAAATAAATAATACCCGACTGGCTTCAGAGTGAAAATTTTATTTTTCTATTAAGTATTCAATCCTCTTTCACACTGATTGTTCGACAAGTTTCCGCCAATCTCACCCACTGGTTAAAGAAGATTGAATAGGGGCAGTTGTTGTACCCCAAAGTTTTCCCTCTTCATTTTAAATATAATTGGTTTATATTTCATTGTCATATGCATATATACTTGTCATTGGGCTTATACTCATGGAGTCGAGGTATTTATTTGCAAGAAAGAGTTGCAAAAATTGTCTGTTCCGTTAAACAACATTATGAAGCAGAGCTCAGGGTATTCCATATTTTTATACAATCTTCATGGTTTCCAATCTATCCAATCAACAACCAAGCAATTCATAAACATATCAAGCTCTTATGTGTTTCAACATGCTCTGAATTATGCAGAAAGTCAAGCATTTCGGTTGATTTGACACATTTCAAACAAAAATTCAGTATGGTGCATTCAAAATTAGAAATTAAGAAATCGAGTTCAGAACATGGTTTGGAGATGATTATTCAGTCATTAGAACCGTATTGATGTCATCTTCATTTCATTTGTTCATGTCAAAGGATAATTTTGTGAGGAAGATTTTCTAAAGTGCAAAATACTTGAATTGCGTTATACAGTGGATTTACCGTTTTCCTGGTTTTCAGACGCTTAAAAATCATAACTTCTGACTGGAGCATCATATTTGAGTGCCTATTGGAGAATTTAAAATTTCTTTTTATTTCCTCCAACTTTCATGTTCGGCTCGAAAGCTAATTCTTTGAGAAGGATCTCTGAATGCGCGAGTACTTTGAAGCTAAAGAGTGTAAAAATAGTGAAAATACTTTGTTGAACCGTTATTTTGTGGACTTTAAAAAATTCATAACTTTCGCCCGAATCAATGTTTTTGAGCCGTTCTTTGGGTGAAAAATCCTTCTTGATTTTATCTTCGATTCATATGTTCGGGCCGAGAGCTAATTCTTTGAGGAAAGTCCCCGAAATTATGGATTATCAGAGAAATAATTATGCTGAACAAGATTTATGTTACATCGTGCTTCAATGTTGTAAAATTCGTATATTCTTCAATTTTTATTGTATCGTGACAGTTATTTCGGTATAATTTCACAAATTTTGTTAGCTTCGAATTTGATCCTGACCTCGAGTTTGGATTTTGATCAAAGGATTGTTGTTCGCAGCATTCTTTCCAGACTGAACAATGAAAAAAGCTGAAAACAAAATAAGTTTGTCTGAGACAGTTTCTGTGCATCTTCGGAAATTCATAACATTCTCGTTGTTTATCCGATTGAGATTTTTCTTTCGGCATCACGTCACAAATTTCGCAAGCTTCGATTTTGATGTTGAGCTCGAGTCGAGATTTCGCACCGATGATGATGTGGCATTTTATACTCGCATTAGGTATTAAATTTGCTTACATTGTTAAAAGAAGGCCCAATTTAAATCCAAATCCAAGGCCCAATTGGATAAAACTATATATCAATTTTATCTTCATAATTTCGTGGGATTCAATTCATTTTATCAATTTTCACACCAAAAGCTCAAAAAAAAACTCTACTCTCTCCCTCTCTCTCTCTCTCTCTCTCTCTCTCTCTCTCTCTCTCTCTCTCTCTCTCTCTCTCTCTCTCTCTCTCTCTTTGAAGAAAAAGAAAATAGAATTTCAAAAAAACTCCCTCATTCACACCCAGTGGCTCCCGCCACTCCTCTCTCTACTTGGTGGCACCGACCACCTGTTTGTGGCACCGACCACAATATTTAGTGGATCCCGTCATACTCTCTCTTTCTTCATCTAGCGCACACCATGCTACTCCCTACTTCAATCTAGCGCCCGCCACCACCACCACTAGTCGTACGCCACATACATCCTTGTCATCCTCCACATATCACACATCGTCCGCTAGTTTCTTCAAGAGATTTTCACCACCTAGCTCAAAGCGACACACCACTTCACATGTGGTTTGCTTACACAGTTGACGTGTTTTCCTTATGGTTTCTCATGATGCGAGAAACACATATTTTGTTGTTTTGTATGTATATGTTCTGTGTGTAGGTGTTCCGATTAGTTTGAGATTGCATTCTAAACATACACATATTGTGCGATATTGCTTTATTGCTTATGTCAATCAAGTCATTTCTAACCACTGCATTTTATTGATGCTAGCTTGCTCGAAGTTTCCGGAGTATTTTCGCTATGCTTGCTTGTTGTATAATAGACATTTTATATGTTTGGTATTATTTCACTGCTTGGTTTATTTTTATGCACTTTACCACTTTCTAGATATCATGAGAAGTAGGAAATAAAGAGTGTGCACTCGAAGTCACTATTTAAAGACCTGTATCAGGCATTCCGCACTTATTTGTTATATGTGTTTGTGCTTGTGTTTGCTTCCTTTGTTGGTGATCAATGATGTCACTCAATTAGAATTGAGAAAACGAATTTGATCTTTGCATACTCCCCATAGGATTTCATGGCTTATTTATTTTGACGATCGATGATGTCACTCAATTAGAATTGAGATAACGACTTCGATCTTTGCATGCTCCCTTAGGACTTTATCGTTTTCCTTTTTTAATGATCGATGATGTCACTCAATTAGAATTGAGATAACGACTTTGATCTTTGCATGTTCCCTATAGGATAGTCATCTTCACACTAAGGTTTTTGGTATGCTAATTTAGGTAGGGATTTCCCTTGTGTGCTCTCTTGAGCTTGTTGATTTCTTGCTTGCTTTTCATCCTTGTATATGCCATGTTCCCTTAGGTTTTGAACCTTTGTATGCTCCCTTAGGATTTTCTTGTTTCGTTTCCGATGCAAGTTAGACATTAGGATTGTTATCCATGCATGCTAACATAGGAAGAGATTCCCCTTTTAAACTCAACCTTAGGACCATCATTGTATTATAACATTAAGAATTAAATTTAGGATAGTCTCCCTTAGATGTTTCTATTTCCCTTTGCATCCTTAAAATTAAAACTTCCTTTTTCTTGGCAAATGCATGAAACATCTAATAACTTTCAAATCCTCTTTCAAGGTAAAAAAACACCAACCAACTCAAACATTTTTCCCCCTTCGAGCTTTGCATCAAAACTATTCAACTTTTCAAAAAGAACATGTTAATCCACTTTTGTGATGACGCGTGAATCTCCATAGATCGATTTGCAACAGAAGGAAAAATTAATATTATTCATTAAAAGCACACAACAAACTGAAACGTGTGAGTCGAACTATAATGCTCTGATTCCTTAAAAGGGATACGTAGGCATCTGGTCACGGGGATCATCCGAGCGAAACTTTGTAAATATTTCCTTCTTTTCCCCGTGTTTTCTTTTGCATGCATTCCCTCTTTTCATTTTTCTTCTTAGCTCTTAAGCTTTATATTTGAACACACCCTTAGATTAGAACAACAAGAGTGTATACTATAAAGTACTACGGGCGTGTAGGGTGCTAATACCTTTCCCTCGTGTAACAGACTCCCTTACCCAATCTCTCGGTCGTTTAACCTTTATTTCACCCTTCTCAGGTTTAGTCAATGTTTACCTTTCCCTTCCACTGAGATAAAAAATATTCGATGGTGACTTCATTAATTTCATCTCGATGATTTGTTCAGCCAGTTGTTTCAATTTGCCACTAGAACGAGAAGTTGAATTTGCTGTAGAGTTATTACCAGGTACGACTCTGGTGTCGATGGTTCCTTATAGGATGTCAGCTTTAGAGTTGAATGAGTTTAAGAAATAATTAGAGAAATTTCTGGAGAAGAATTTCGTTCTTCCGAGCGTCTCTCCGTGGGGTGCTCTGGTGTTGTTAGTATAAAAGAAAGATAGTAGTATGAGGTTATGTATGGATTATTGATAGTTAAATAAAGTAACTATTAGGAATAATTATCCACTTATGAGGATTAAGGATTTGATGGATCAATTGGTTGGCTCTAGTGTGTTTAGCAAAATCGATCTGAGGTCGGATTATCGTCAGATTAGAGTTAAACCAGATGATATTTCGAAGACATCTTTTCGAACAAGGTATGGTCATTATGAGTACACTGTAATTCCGTTTGGTGTGTCTAATGCGCCAGGTGTTTTCATGGAGTATATGAATAGAATTTTCCATTCATACTTGGATAAGTTTGGAGTGGTCTTTATTGACAATATTCTGATCTACTCTAAATCACAAGAAGAGCATTCCGAACATTTGTGAATGGTCTTGCAAGTGTTGAAGGAAAACATGTTATATGAAAAATTGTTGAAGTGTGAATTTTGGCTAAAGGAAGTTAGTTTTGTTGGTCATGTGATTTCTAGTGGTGGAATTATTGTGGATCCTTCTAAGGTCGATGCAGTATTGCAGTGGGAGACACTGAAGTCTGCAACTAAGATTCAAAGTTTTCTTAGATTAGCAGGTTACTATCGAAGGTTCATTGAAGATCTTTCTAAGCTGGCGTTATCATTGAAGCAACTAACTCGAAAGGGTCTAGCATATGTGTGGGATGTTACGTGTAAAGAAAGTTGTGTAGAATTAAATAAGAGGTTAGCGACTGCTTCGGTGTTAAGTTTTCCAAATATGAATGAATCCATTGTAGTTTATTGTGATGCTTCTAAGATGGGTCCAGGCGGTGTACTAATACATAATGGACAAGTTGTTGCTTATTCTTCTAGACAACTCAGAGTTCATGAAAGAAGTTATCCTACACATGACTTAGAGTTAGCAGCAATGGTGTTTATGTTAAATATTTAGAGGCATTATCTGGTTGGTTCAAAATTTAAAGTGTTTAGTGATCACAAATGCTTGAAGTATTTGTTTGATCAGAAAGAAATGAATATGAGATAGAGAAGGTGGCTTAAATTGCTGAAAGACTATGATTTTGATTTGAGTTACCATCTTGGTAAAGCAAATATGGTTGCCGATGAGTTGAGTAAGAAGTCTGTGCATATGCCAATGCTTATGGTTTGAGATTTAGAAATGATCGAACAATTCTGAGGTATGAGCTTGGTGTGTGTAGAGACTCATGATAGTGTGAAATTGGGAATATTGTAATTGATTAGTGGAATAATAGAAGAAATTCGAGAATGTCAGAAGTTTGATTTAAAGTTATTTAATCAATTGATTTTGATTAACCAAAATAAGGATATAAGTTCAGAATTAATGAGAATGGGGTGATGAGGTTTGAAGATAGAGTGTGTGTTCCGGACATTCCAGAACTTAAGAGCATTCTGGAAGAGGGACATCGAAGAAATTTGAGTATTCATCTGGGTACTACGAAGATGTATCAGGATTTGAAGAAATTGTTTTCATGGCGGGTATGAACAAGGAAATTGCTAAGTTTTTGTATGCTTGTTTGACTTATCTGAAGTCAAAGATCAAACATTAGAAGCCTACAGGTCTTATGCAACATTTGAGTATTCCAGAGTGAAAGTGGGAGAACGTCTCTATGGATTTGGTGTCGGGATTGCCAAAGACTGCTAAAGGTAATGATTTGATTTGGGTGATAATGGATAGGTTGACAAAGTCGACTCATTTCTTGTCGATGAAGATCAATCATCCTATAGAGAACCTAGCTGAGATGTATATTGATGATATTGTAAAGTTGCATGGGATACCTTTGAGTATCGTGTCAGACATAGATCCAAGATTTACACTGAAATTCTGGACGGGTTTGCAGAATGCTTTTAATACCAAGTTGAAGTTGCATTCTGCATATCATCCACAGAGGGATGGTAAAACCGAGAGGACTACCCAGTCTTTAGAGGATTTGCTAAGGGCTTGTGTCCTAGAGCAAGGAGGATATTGGGATATTCACTTGCCATTGATTTAATTTACATACAATAATAGTTTTCATTCTAGTATTGGGATGGCACCGTATGAAGCATTATATGGTAGGAGGCGTAGAACTCCAATGTGTTGGTATGAGTCAGGCTAGAATATTATACTAAAACCTGAGATTATGCGAGAGACAATTGAGAAGATCAAGATGATCTAAGAAAGGATGAAAGCTTCTCAGAGTCGTCAGAAGAGTTATCATGATAAGAGAAGGAAGGCATTGAAATTTCAGAAAGATGATCATGTGTTCTTAAGAGTTACTTTGGTAACCGGTGTTGGTAGAGCTTTGAAATAAAAGAAGCTTACACCGTATTTTGTTAGTCTATATCAAGTGTATGAGAAGATAGGTGAGGTGTCCTATCAGATTACTTTGCTACCGTCACTTGTGAATCTTCATGATGTGTTTCATGTGTCTCAATCGAGAAAGTATATTCCAGACCCTTTGCATGTGATTCAAATATATGATGTACAGGTGAGAGATAACCTAACTGTTGAAGCATTACTATTAAGGATAAAAGGACGGGAAGTGAAGCGATTATGGGGTAAAGATATTTCCTTAGTGAAGGTGTTATGGGGTGGATCAGCCGGTGGAAATTTAACTTGGGAGTGTGAGGATCACATGAAGGAGTCATATTCGACTCTGTTTTGCTCAGGTAATTTTTATGGGCAAAAATTCTCTAAGTGGGGAGAGTTGTAACACCCCAACTTTTAGAATTGATTATTTAATGAATTATTAGGAGCAGTTGTTGATTAATGACGAATATGTGATGTTTTGTTTAGTATGATGTGTGTGATATGTTGGTAAGTTGTTGTATATGATGTGAATTGAGGAGATTAGATATATTATAGTAACTTAGATAATTATTTAGATTTTTATTAAGAATATAATAATTAGAATAATTATTTAAAGGATTGTTTTAATTAGTATATTATGAGGTAGAAAGACTAAGGGCGTGATGGTAATTAGTGGAATGCTAAGTGAGGACAAGATGGGCAGATATTAGGGGTCCTTTTTGATAAACAAAGGAAAAAGAGCGTTATTTTGTTTTTGGTACGATTTGAAAGTTGGGAGAAGAGCAGAGAGAAAGCTATGGCACAAAGGTTTTGGAGAAATCACTGTAAGAAGCGCGAAGAGGAGAATTGATCACTCAAAATACTAAGGTAATGGGTGTTTATAATTGTTATTATATTCGATCTAAGGTATAAATAGTTGTAGGATTTCCTTAGGTTTTGGTAGAAGAGGAATTGGTGTTATTTGATGAAGAATTGATGAATTGGTGATGAATAATGACTTGTAATTGATGTATGATTGATGTAGTATCATAAGATATTGATAGATGATGAAACCCTATGATTAGATGATATTTTAGGACTTGTAATATGATGAAATCATAGAAGAATTGGACTGGTGTAGTGTAGAAATCGCAACAGGAAAACCTTGTTCGCGTTGTTTCGTCGAGCGACGATGGTTGTGTTGTCGGGCAGGGGTTGCATCGCCAGGAGAGCGATGAGGCGACAAAAGAGGTGAAAAGATGGAATTTTTTGTAATGCGTCACTCCAGGCTTCATCAAGTGAAAGGAGATGTGAAAGTAGCATCTCCAGGCGACGGAAGTGTGTCGTTGGCGATGGATAGATTTGGTTGGCTGAATTGGATTTCTTAAAAAAGTCATAACTTTAGTTCTAGAGCTCGGTTTGAGGTGTCGTTCAAAGCAGTGTATTGCTAACGCAGTAAACCTTAGTTAGGTGGAATAAAATGAGAACTTATGAGTATTTTTCAAAATAACCAAGTTAGAATAGAAGTAGGTTCCATGGGTCAAATCCAATGATGGATTGTTTATTATGATGATGTTTATTTATTATCATGATATGATGATGTGATGATGTCGTTCTACTTATATGTTACTATTAAAATTATGTTTTCTTATGATGATGATATGATGATGTTGATGACTTCATTAATGATGCATTCATGGCATAGTTTGGACAACTCTGGTCTGCCCATGTTGATTTAGGACTTTGGTCCAGTGTTGGTCTCAATCCCATTGTATGGATTTGAGGGTTTTAATGTTGTGCTCCAGTTCCAAGAGGGGATTGATCCTATGGTGTGGATCTTTTGAGGGTGATGCATTAAGACCCCTCTAAATAAATGGTACCATATGCATGAGTCTATGTTCTTGCACTGCATCTTATGTGACATTTCATAGTTGATTGATTTTGATGATGTTGTATTATGCAGTAGTACTAAATGATGATATTTCTAAGTTGATGTTATGATGTTTGTTGGCTTATTCTACTATGTCTATTTCTTATGTCTTATATAATGATTATGATTTACTCACACTTTCTGCTTTAATGTTGCCTCTAATTGGGTAACGTGCAGATGATCAGGAGTTGTTATTAAAGGCATAGAAGGATAGCTTTTAAGTTTGTTTATTTAATTATGTTGAGTCTAGAAGGTCTTGGTCTAATATGTAACATCAGGGTTGGGAACTTGCTAAATTATATTAATTGATTTTTATTATGATGTTTTTGGATTACGCTTCGTGGTATTTGAACTGTTGGAGTATGAACCTTGATTTAATAAGGTTATTTTGTTGATTTTTTAATAAGGATGTTTTGAACTACAAATTCTGATGCGAGCAAGTTGTAGTATTGTGTTGTTATTTAATGGAGCATATGTCATAAATTATTTTGAAAATTCGTGTTACGGAGTAAGACATGCAGATATGTTGATTATGAAACATGTGAGGCCCTTTTGGTGAAATACTCTAATTTAATTATTAAATTCGTGAAATATTCGTTGGATTTAGAAGGGTGTTACACCAAACATTCTAAAACGATACATGTTCAATCACGAATCACACTTAGCAAAACTTCATTGGTAGATGAAAAATACACAAACTTGAGAGAATTGACACTCACACAACAATCTTGTAACAACAGATTAAATTATGCATTAATATAAAAAAAATTGTATTGAAAACACAAAAGTAATAATCACAAGGGCTTCAAGGGTTGTAATGTGGTTTGGATGACAAAAGAGGGTCAAAACAAAAAGATTCAAAACAAAGTTGTCTAAGCCTATGAGAGCAATCACTTCTCATATTTTTAAACAACCAAATTTTTTTCACCTTTTTCTCTTGGTTCTTTTGATTACAACCTTGATCTTATTACCTTCTCATTTCTTTTCTCTTTCTTTTTCTCATTCTTTTTTTGCATTTTTCTATCTTTCTCATTTTTTTCACATTTTTATCTTTCTACTTCCAAATTTATTTCACAACCTCAAGAAAAATACTTATAAACAAATAAACATTTATTTCCCCAACTTGAATACAACTACACAAGTGATATGAATGGTCCCAAACTAGCTAGGCAAGGAAAAATCCAACACAATATATGATTGATGCTTGAAGGGCTTAAAAACAAAGTTATAATCCATGATGAACTACTTACTCATGCATAAGCTCATAGCTCAACACCAAGATGAATCCTAATGCTAAGGCACAAAGGGGTTAACAAATTCTCACTCACTTACAACATAAGTTACTTTTGGTTTGGTGGTTATACTCAAAATAAAACAAAATGTCTTGATCATTTTTATGCTTTCATACAATCAATACAAATGAAAAATTAAACATAATAAAATCTAGCTAAACAAAGAATTGTTGGTACTCCGTGCATATAGTGAACAATGGAAAGCTTCCTAACATTTGAGGTGGATCTAAAGTGATTCAATTCATGAGCAAGTAGTGAAAAAGAATGAATGACTTGGAATTTGTAAAAAGCCTAAGTTGCAAAATCATGTTATAGTCTAGAAAGTTACAAAACACATACCTTATAATGTAACAACTTGAAACTCTATTCATTACCATGCATTCCCAAGTTGAAACGATCAAAATCCAATAATCACCAAAACTCCCTCAAGCTAATAAAAACAAGCTCTTGGACAAACTCAAAAAGAAAACATTAAAACTACCTAATATATATATATATATATATATATATATATATATATATATATATATATATATATATATATATATATATATATATATATATATATATATATATATATATATATATATATATATATATATATATATATATATATATATATATATATATATATATATATATATATATATATATATATATATATATATATATATATATATATATATATATATATATATATATATATATATAAAAGAGACATGGTGTAATGAACAAGAAAATAAAAAGTGAAGAATTAAGCAGCAGAGCACGCAACATCCCGATTTTTATTAACTATTTTATTATTTATTTATTTAATTATTATGTGGTATGATAATTATTTAATTATGTGATTATATGTTAATTGGGTTATTTGGTGTATTAATGAATGAAATAACTAGTTGGGCCTAATAATGAGAAATATAAGTAACGGGGGGGGGGGGGGGGGGGGGGTGAGTTACTAAGTCCAATAAGAGAAACAATAGTTAGAAAGGGTTGTATGAAAATAAAGGTTAAAATCCTCATTTTGTGAAAAGAAAAGAAAGACTCAAGAGAATAGAAGAAGAGAGAGAGGAGAAAAGAGAGAAGTGGAGGCTAACCCTAAATTGTTCAACCTAAGGAGGTAAGGGGGGTTTTCATGTTATTCTGAGTTTATATCATATGAGTAATGGGTAGGAACCATTGTGTAGGAATGTGTATCTCAAATTCTAGGTTTTTGGTATGTTTAGGTTTGAGATAGATTTTCATGAAATTGAGGTTAGAAACATGATTTGATGTTTATGTTTGATGTTATATGTTGAATACATGTTATAATGCTATAATCTTGTGAATTTGGCTGATTGGAATGGGTATTGTGGGTCAATTTCGTGGAAGGAGAGGTGTTGTCAAAAAAGGAAAATTTTCCAAAATCGTAGATAATACTTAGTATGGTAGGGCGCGCTTAGCGTGCACAGTTCTTTAACCTGGCGTGTAGTGCGATGGAACGCGCTTAACGCAACCTGTGTTACGAAATTTTATGATTTTGATTCTTTGACTTGGGATCCTATATACTTATGTTTTATGGGGGATTTCCATGTATTTTAATAATTTATTCAATAGAGTTTGGATAGATTTTAAATAAAAATTGATGAATACATGATACTTGATTTTGTATATGTATATTATTTTTGGTGGTTGTTGTAAATAACATCGGTTGGCTTGTATGCTATATGTTATTTGTGAGTAGTGATGATGATTAATACTATGCAAATTCCTTGTTAATGATGTTTATATGATAAATGATGTTTTATGCAATTATTGGTGGATAATTCAATGTGTTGAATTATCGTGATATGCTTGGATGATTAAGATTGTAAGATGGTCTTAATTGCATATGTTTGTTGGTAATTTCACACGCATTCATGGGGAGATTGTACTCCATTTGGTTTCTTTGTTCCTTGTGTGGATCGGAAACGGTGGACTATATGTTCATATTTGGGCTTTGATCCTAGTCCAGATCAGAGGTGTGACTTTGATTCCTAGATAAGGAATTGAGCAAGGTGAGCTAGATGTTCACGTTGGTACCACATGTATGAGTCACATTGAGTTTCATTAGAGTCTAATGTGTAATTATATGATGTTTGCTTCATTTTCAATATGTGATAATTGGTTAATTGTTACATGGATGTTACATTGGTTATAACTGTGTTGTATGCGATAAATGTGTGTATTGCTATACTTATAATGCATGTATATTGAATTACTTTGGTACTTGAACTATCGAGCTATTTTTTATGGATAATTATATGGAGTGTGAGGGATTCTTCTGATTAACTGTTTTTATGCATTACTTCTTATTATATATTTCCATAATGATATGAATTCTCACCCTTCTGTTGGAATGATGTTTTATGCAACATTGCCCAGGTACCGAAGATAGTGGTGCTTCACACGAGGATAGTTGATGAGCTTAGTTTAGTCTATCGGCTTGTTTAGATAGTGAGGCGATGCTCTGGTCATGTAACACTGTGGGGATAATTTGAAATCATGTTTGCTGATGAGAGATATTATTTATACTCTCGTATTTGTTATTTGTATGTTGATTGGCCTTGGTGCCCAATGTTTGGATTATATACCTTATTTTGATATGAGATTTGGTATGTGTATGTATGATTATAGTATGGGATATAATCATTAACAATATTTGAGAAAAGAATTATTCTGATGTGATATGCATAGTTTGATTTAACATGAAGTTTAAATATGTGTTATAATTATGACCAGGTGTATGCTTGTATTGCTTTGTTGCTTTTGTAAACATATATGACACCCTTTTGATGTTATGCATATTATCTTACTATAATTGTGTTAGAATGTGCTTTGGGATTATAAAGGGGTGTTACATTAGTGGTATCAGAGCATGGTCATCCAGTTGGCCAGGTTATTAATGTCTTTATTCCTTTTGTATTTGTTTTGTGTATCTGACACGATCAATACTATATGTCTGTTGTTTGTTGGATGTTTTAGCAATATGGTTGCAGGAAGGAATGATGATTCTATTGTTGAGGCATTGTGGATGTTGGGTGGACCTCTTGGACAGATTCCACAGGTGAATGCTGGTAACATAGATGAAGATGATAAGTTTCGTGCTTTGGGGAAATTCTAAAGGAACAATCCTCCAATCTTTGAGGGAGAGCATGAACCTGACAAGGTGCAAGCATGTTGTTTGAAGGCAATTGAGAAGATATTTTGAGTCATGAGTTATACTGATGCGTAGAAGGTGCAGTTTGGTATTCATAAGCTTGAGAAGGAAGTTGAGGATTGGTGGAACAACACTGTTCATAGGTTTGATGAAGATGGTATTAAGGTTACTTGGCCTCTTTTCTGTGATGCTTTTCAGGAGATGTATTTTCTAGAAGATGTGTGTGGGATGAAAGAGGTGGAATTTCTTGAGCTGAAGTAGGGTAATGAGACTGTAGTTGAGTATGTTGCAAGATTTCAATAGTTGATTAAGTATTATCCTCATTACATAATCGCTAATGCTGAGAGGTTCAAGTGTTTTAAGTTTGTGAATGGTTTGAGACCTAATATCAAGAAGGTTATCAGTTACCAAAAGATTGCTCGTTTTTCTGATTTGGTGAACAAGAGTAGGATTTATATGAGGATAGTAGGGAGAATGCTTCTTACTATAAGAATTTGCTTGATAGGAAAGGGGAAGGTGAATTTCGTGGGAATCTGTATGATGATAAGAAGAAACAATAAACTAGTTACGGCAAGAAGCTAAGTGGGGGGTGAGCTTCTACTTAGATTAAGTGTTTCAAGTGTGGTGTCGAAAATCATCATGCTTCTGAGTATGGAAAGTATTTCGAGAAGTGTTTCAAGTGTGGAAATCTAGGTCACAAAGCTATTGATTTCAAGGTTGGTTTGAGTGTGACTTGCTACAACTGTGGTGAGAAAGGGCACATATGTACCAAGTGTGACAAGCCAAAGAAGGAGTAAGCTAGAGGGAAAGTGTTTGCATTGTCTGGTTCTGAGACTACTGTTGATGATAGACCAATATGAGGTATGTGCTTTATTAATGGTACACCTTTGATTGCTATCATTGATACTAGTGCAATCCATTCATTTATTATGTGGTATGATAATCATTTAATTATTTAATTATGTGATTATGTGTTAATTGGGTCATTTGGGTTATTTGGTGTATTAATGAATGAAAAAACTAGTTGGGCCTAATAATGAGAAATAGAAGTAATGAGGGGGTATGAGTTACTAAGCCTAATAAGAGAAACAATAGTTAATAAGGTTTATGTGAAAACAAATATTATAATCCTCATTTTGTGAAAAGAAGAGAAAGACTCAAGAGATGAGAAGAAGAGAAAGAGGAGAAAAGAGAGAAGTGAAGGCTAACCATAAAGTGTTCAACCTAAGGAGGTAGGGGGGGTTTTCATGTTATTGTGGGTTTATATCATATGGGTAATGGGTAGGAACTATTGTGTAGAAATGTGTATCTCAAATTTTAGGTTTTTGGTATGTTTAGGTTTGAGATAGATTTTCATGAAATTGAGCTTAGAAACATGATTTGATGTTTATGTTTGATGTTATATGTTGAATACATGTTATAATGATAGAATCTAGTGAATTTGGCTGATTGGAATGGGTATTATGGGTCAATTTCATGGAAGGGGAAGTTCTATCAAATAAAGATTTTTTCTCAAAATCGTAGACGATGCTTAGCACAGTAGGGTGCGCTTAGCGCGCGGTTCTGTAACTCGACGCATAGAGCGATGGAACGCGCTTAGCACGACTTGTGTTATGAATATGGTTTTGATTCTTTTACTTGGGATCCTATATGATTATGTTTTATGTGGGATTTCTATGGATTTTAAATATTTATTCAATAGAGTTTGGATAGATTTTGAATAAAAAATTGATGAATACATGATACTTGATTTTGTATATGTATGTTGTATTTCGGTGGTTGTTGTAAATAACATTGGTTGGTGTTGTACCCCAAAATTTTCCCTCCCATATTCTTCAAGATTTGCCAAGAGCATGCTTCAAAATCTCCCCAAGGGTTGCATAGTCCAATGGCCTCCTAACAGTCAAAGATTAGGGTTTTGGTTCTGGCAAAGAAGTTGAAGTTTCCAAGGGTCCAAACTAGTCCCACATGCCTATAAACATTGTCAAGCATCCTTATGTCAAGTTTCAAGACTCACAGCACAAAATTGCACAGTCAAAAACCCTAATTGCTCAACAGTCAACTGCAGGGGCAAAATGGTCATTTGACAGTCAAAAGTCAAAATTTTTGGTCAACATATTATTTTGAAGCCACAAACATCATTTGATCAATTCTTGATCATGATTCTCAAGGCATGGCTCAAAAAGTCTCAAGATGCAAAAGTTTCTATATTTGGACAGTTGAAAAAGTCAACTGTAACTTGACCAAGGCATAACTTCCACATGGTTTATCAGAAAAATTCCATACAAAGCTCATTTTAAAGAGAATGACATTTCC
Source organism: Vicia faba (assembly GCA_948472305.1). Taxonomy (NCBI): domain Eukaryota; kingdom Viridiplantae; phylum Streptophyta; class Magnoliopsida; order Fabales; family Fabaceae; genus Vicia; species Vicia faba. The sequence goes on from CATIWC010001086.1 coordinate 436,505, forward strand.
TACAACTCATCTTCACACTTCAAGTCCAATAAATGCTCTCACAAAAAGATATCAATCTCAACATTATAGGTCATTCTCAAAAGTCAACAAAAAGGCACTTTAAGTCAAAGACCATAACTTGAGATTGGAAAATAAAAATGACATAGGACCAAATACATTGGTTAGAGGACTTCAAGACCTTTCCAAAATGTCCAATAACATGATCAAAGCTCAAAAATTGAGCAAGATATGCCTTGTGGAAGTTGGGAAATTTTTGGGAATTTTGAAAAGTCAACTTTGCTTCAAATGCCTCAAAATTGCTAATGGGCCACAATTTCTTCCAAGAATCATCACCCAAAGGCTATGCACGACCCATTGACTTTAAAGGGATTTATTTTATCATTTTTTATTAATTATTTGAATTATTATTATTATTAGTTCATTTAATTAAAATAAAATATGACAAAAATAGCAAATCACACATTTCAAATCTTTTTATGCAGCATTTCCACTCATCATTCACTCAATATTTCGTGCATACTCAAAAAGGCAAGAATCTTCAAAGATTGGCAATGTTTTGATGGAGAAAAGATTGAAAAAAGATCATGAAAATCACAAAATTGAAAAGCATTAAAGCAAGGCTTTGGGCTTGATCTTTTGAACCAAAATCATTCCATATACATACACAAACCTAAACCTAATCACAAGGAGAAGGATGCTGCGCTAGAACCTGAAAACAAAACTTGCACTTTTTCTTAAAAAACCTCAAAACTGTTTTGGCATCTAGAAGGCGTTTCAAGGCGTAAAAAGTATCTCAAAAGCTTGTTGGGACTTTCCTGAACATAACCCAATACTTTTCCACTCTCCATACACAAAGAACTGGTAGAACCACGTTGCCCTGTTCCCAAAAATTTGCATATTCGTATTTGATTTTTCATGCATAATTACTGAGTTTTAATGATTGATTTATGTTAATATGAGTATGCTGAAGCTATTGGTATCTTCTATTTGAACTAACGTTGCCTGTATGAGAAGTTGCCATGGAAGCTTTTTAGGGTTTCAAAGCTCCAGATTTGGGGTTTTACGCTTGAGGAAAAATTGGCCAACCTAAATAGCACCATTGAAATCAGAAATTCCAGACGAATCTAACCATACCATCGCGCCCTTTTTCTTTTTCGTTATAACCTAATCGCTATTTTTGTATGTTAGGGTTAGTGGGGGTTTAAAACCCCCGCTATCTGTTTGTATTTTCAGGCAAAAGCGAAGGCATAGTGGAGAAGACGCTGAGGTGTAAGCACAAGACTGGGTCATTCAAACCTTTCGCGCGTGTTTTCTTTTTCCACCACTAACTCTTATTTCTCTTTCATAATAATTCCATTCCATTAAATATCAGATGAACGCGTTTGGCTTGGTGGTTGGTGTGTTGTCCTTTAAGCATTGGGACTTGGGTTCGATTCCCAGGTCCCCCATATTTCTGCATATTTTTCATGTTAACATGTTCAGGTGGTTATCACGCTCAAGGGAGTACCATATGCCTTCACGTCTTTGTTTGCCACGCGCCCAACAACTCCAATCCAAAGGCCAAGATGGACAGTCCACCATGGATGCCAGTCAACCGCTTCCCACTCAATCAAAGAAGTCAATCAGGCCTGGCATTTCAATGGGCCTAACTGCTGCACATTAACCTCCATAATTGGGCCAGAAACCCCCCTGTTTGTATTTTCTTCCTTTTATTCTTTCTCTATTATTTATTTTAATTATTTCTTTTCTTTTATTTTATTTAATTCCACAAATTAATTTTTATAACATAAAAATACAAAAAAATCAGAAAGTCAAAAATAAAATATTTTTATTATTTAATTCACTAAATGTTTTATTTTGTAAATAAACTTAATAATCAATTTAGTTTTAATTTTAAGTTTTTAACTTTAATGCTTTTTCTTAGGTAATTAAAAAATATAAAAACAAGTCTTTTAGCATTTTTTATTCTTTTTCTCAATAAATAATCTTTTTTTTTTCTTATCACTATTAATTATTAATTATTTTTGTAAATAACTTATAATTAAATAACTAGTAAATTAGGTCAAACTTGAATTTATTTCTTTAATAATTAAAAATGCTTAGGATTAGGGTTTTAATTCCAATTAATTTTCTTCATTTCTATTAAATACAAAATATCAAAAATAAGTTCTTTCCTTTATTTAATTTAATTACTTTATAATTTAGATTTAATTTCTTTAAAGGGTCCAACGCCCTCGCACCTTCGATTATAATTCCATTTCGCGCGTTTGCTTTTTATTTCCTTTTTAAATTTCATGTAATTGCCCCAAAGCTTTGTAATAGATAATTAGGACATTTATTTTCCGCATTTTTATTTATTCAAATCGGGTCTTGGTTTAATTTGGCGATGTAGACTCGCGCCTTGTAATAGCGTAGGACCTTTATTTTCCGCATTTTAATTCCCGCACCTTTTAACTGTTAATAATCACATGAAAGAATGTATGCCCGAATAAAATCAAAGCGTAGCTCACCAAATGCATGACAAGACAAATAATATCTGAAAACGACACACAATTCACACACCACTCCTAGGGTACGCCTCATTGTTGCCTTGCCCCTCGAAATGTGGTTGTCGAGTAGAGGATGTTTTAGTAAGTCCTCATGTCCATGAACATGGCATGGGGGTAGCTTCTAAGGTGCCCTCCTATTGCTCTGGTGACCACACTGTCCCTAATCCTCGAATTGACCCGAACACCTCCAACGGTGGTGCTACCTACCCCTCAATGGTGGGATGGCACTACCTTAAGGACATTTACACAGACTAATTCCTTAGGGTAGGTAGATGACTCGTAGATACTTGCTCTAATTCAAAACAAATCAAAAACTTCTTTTCACACCGACACTTTGCAAAAAGCTTTCAAAACAACTTTTCAAACACTCTTGAGGACTGATACAAGAGTCGATCTGAAACTTTCAAAGAAACTTTTTCAAACCCACTCACCTTGAAAAGCAAACAACCATTTTGAAAACACAATGAGCAAGTATCTAAGAGAACATGGATAACCATGGATAGAAAGGGTGCTAACACCTTCCCTTTCTATAAATCTACCTCCCGAACCGAGAACTAATCTCAATAAGGAATTTTTCTGTGCTTTTGTCCTTTCCATGTTGGAGAAAATAAAAGACGATGGCGACTCTTGCTTCCGCGACATTTCGCGAACCAGCGTTAAACAGTCAGTTCCAGATCCACCGATCACAGTTGGCTTGTATGATATATGTTATTTGTGAGATGTGGTGATGATTAATACTATATAAATGTCTTGTAAATGATGTTTATATGATACATGATGTTTTGTGCAATTGTTGGTGGATAATTCAATGTGTTGAATTATTGTGATATGCTTGGATGATTAAGATTGTGAGATGGTCTTAATTGCACATGTTTGTTGGTAATTGCACATGCATCATGGGTAGATTGTACTTTGTTTGGTGGCTTTGTTCCTTCTGTGGATCGGAAGCGGTGGACTATATGTTCATATTTGGGATTTGATCCTAGCCCGGATCAGAAGCATGGCTCTGATTCTAGATAAGGCATTGAGAGCGAGGTGAGCTAGATGTTCATGTTGGTACAACATGCATGAGTCGCATTGAGTTGCATTGGAGTCTCATGTGTAATTATATGTTGTTTGCTTGATTTACAATATGTGATAATTGGTTAATTGTTACATGGATGTTACATTTGTGATAATTGTGTTGTATGCGATAAATGTGTGTATTACTATACTTATAATGCGTGTATAATAAATTACTTTAGTACTTGAATTGTCGAGCAATTTTGTATGGATGATTATATGGAGTGTAAGGGATTCTTCAGATGAATTGTTGTTATGCATTACTTCTTATTATATATTTCCATAATGTTATAAATTTTCATCCTACTGTTCGAATGATGTTCTATGCGACATCGCTCAGGTACCTAAGATAGTGGTACTTCACACGAGGATAGTTGAGGAGCTTAGTTTGGTCTATATGCTTGTTTAGGTAGTGAGCCAATGCTTTGGTCATGTAACACTGGGGGATAATTTGAACTCATGTTTGCTAATGAGAGATATTGTTTATACTCTCATCTTTGTTATTTGTATGTTGAGTGGCCTTGGTGCCTAATGTTTGGATTATATACCTTATTTTGATATGAGATTTGGTATGTGGATATATGATTATAGTATGGGATATGATCATTAATAATATTTGAGTAAGAATTATTCCTTTGTCATATGCATAGTTTCATTAAACATGAAGTTTAAATATGTATTATAATTGTGACCAAGTGTATGTTTGTATTATTTTGTTACTTTTGTAAACACATGTGACGCCCTTTTGTTGTGATTCATGATATCTTAATCTGATTATGTTAGAACGTGCTTTGGGATTAGAAAAGGGTGTTATAGAGCATGCTAAGCGGAAGCATAGTGCGCTAAGTGGTCTCAGAGCTGCTCAAAAATTTAAAAATAGATTTATAATACGGTGGGAGAACTGACTTGGGTGTTTTGCGTTTGATCACAATTGTTGCGGATAGCAAGAGTCACCGCCAACTTTTCTTGTATCCAATAAGGAAAGGCTGAAAAGAGAAGGAAAGACCTTCCGAGATTATTTCTTGAGTTCAGGGGGTAGGTTATGAAAAGGGAAGGTGTTAGCACCCTTTTCACCCGTAGTTATCTACGGGCTCTTAGTTATTTTCTAGGTCACTTGATTTTGTTTGAAAATGTGCTTGTGGTGTGGGTTTTGAAAGCGATTTTGAAAAGGTGTCTTTGTAATGGTTCCCATTTCTATAAGAACGCGTACAAAGTGTTTGTCTTTTGAAAATGTTTCAAGATGAAAGTGTTGGTGTATAAAGTGTTTTTGTTGTGAGAAAGCGAGCAACTAGGAGCAACCTACCTACTCAAAAGGTCTTAAATATTCTTTTCCTCTTCATTTAGATGTTGCTATCTTGCCATTGATTTGGTAAGAAGCACCATTGTTGGATGTGAAGGGACGGGCGTGGGACGTTTGTATAGTCATAGAAGGCAACTTATTCAATGTTTTAGCAATGCCGTTTAGGGACTAGATCGTTTACCGAAGGCAACATTGAGGGTCATCGAGGGACTACGATCTTTTATTGAGGGTCTTTGCGAAAACGCCAATATTCTAGGGACATGACTATTTTTCCGAGGCAACAAGTGTGATTACCCTAAAGGGTGTATGTGTGAATGGTGTGTTTGATTTACATGCATTTAGTCTTTGATTATGGCCATCTATTTATTGATTTTATCTTGTCATACATCCTAATTACTAACAATATATGAAAGCAAATAAAATATGGAAAATAAATCCTAAGCTATTACATCATTTCAGGGATGGGGATACATATCTAAAAATGGGGATTGCAAGAATTTAAATCCTAATTATCTATTACAACCATATTGAATTGTAAAATACAAGAAAAGGAAAGGATTTGTTTTTAAAATGGTTTTTTTGTCTTAATAAATTAAAAGGAAAATAATTAGTTTAAAAAAAGAAAATATTTTGTATACCTTTTTTATATTAATAAAAATAATATTAATGCTGAAAATAATAAGAATAAGAAAGAAAAGGAAAAATAACGAAAACATAATGAACATGTTGCTGAAAACAAGAATGAGAGGGTCCAGAAGTTCTGATGCTAGGCATGCTGTAGTTCATAAAGAAACATTAGAGGACACCAGAAGTTCTGGGTTGTTGCGCACTGAAGTTCTCGGTGTAAGACAGTGAGAAAAACCTAGAAGTTATGTGTACTGTGTTACAACAGTGAGAAAGACCTAGAAGTTTTGTGTCGTATTAAAACAGTAAGAAAGCCTAGAAGTTATGTGTTGTGTTAAAACAGTAAGAAAGCCTAGTAGTTATGTGTTGTGTTAAAACAGTAAGAAAGCCTAGAAGTTATGTGTTGTGTTAAAACAGTAAGAAAGCCTAGAAGTTATGTGTTATTTTAAAATAGTAAGAAAGCCTAGAAGTTCTATGTTGTGTTAAAACAGTAAGAAAGCCTAGAAGTATTGTTTCATTGCTTTTTAAATACATCTTTTACGTGCTAATTTGGTGCAAATATGGGGTTTGAGAAAAATGCAGGCGTGGACTGGATCAACAGCAATTTGGAGTGTTGTGGCAGCTGGACGCAGGACTGTGTCATAGCATTGCAGCATACTGTTCAAAACGAGGTTTTGGGGTTTGGTGATGTTCTGATCGAAGACTGGAAAGACCAAAGTGAGATTTGAAGGATAATGTTCTGAATGAAGAGCAGAACATAGTCTCCATATGCTGAAGAATGAGATTTGAAGAGTCATGTTCTGATCGAAGAACACAGTTTCTATATGTTCTAATTGAAGAGTCATGTTCTGATTCAATGTTGCAAATTCTGATTGCAGTTGTGTGAAAACTGGCCCATAACCTCTGAAATTATCATATTTTCTTAACACTTAAAAATTTTTCTAAGTGTTTAGAAATTTGACTTTTTCAAAGTAATTTCTGACTTTTGATTTCTTGATGAATCAATTTTCCTATCCTAATGAAATATGATTGTTGAAACTTGATTTTGATCAAAAAGTCAAAAATTGACTTTTCAGTGTGCTTTTGACCATTTTGCCCTTGTGAATGACTTTCTTGGAAAATTGTAATTCTAGACTTGAAACTTGACAGAAATAAACCTGAGAGTCCAGAATGATCCTTTGAGAAATGGGAGGGCAAATTTTGGGGTACAACAAGATCCAATCCTGCTTCCTTATCCCACTACACCACTCTACCTATACTACTAACAAGGAAAAAGAAGAAAGTGAATAAAACATGCTTGTTTTACGTCATTAGCTTGACATTTGTATATTTACAAAAAATCACTTTATTTCTCTTTGGATGAGCCAAATGTTTTCACTTCCGCCTTTGCATCTCCTCAAGCTCTAACAGAAACTATGCACCTAACCGTACTTTGACAAACGCGAAACAAAACAAGTATATGTGTAATGCGAACAAATTTGCAAAGCATAGAAGCGTAACAACAATTGCGATGCAACCAATAAAAACACAATTCCCCGGCAACGGTGCCATTTTGATGACAACTGCAGTAAAGTGGCTCTCAAGCAAAAACTTGAGTAAGTATCTTTTATCGTCTCCACAAGATTTAGCGCTATCAATGCCATTCGATTGTTACTACGTTTCTAAGCTTGTTTTTAAAGTATATTTAAATCAAAATGAAAAAAAACAACAGAAAATTTATGATCTTGGAGAGGGGCAAGAACATGCTAGGATTGGTTTTCATAACTCAAAAATATGCCTTCTATCATTCAGTTATACACAGTCTATTTATTCCTCAATACCATCATTTATCGCTCACGTCGGCGTTCATGTCCTAACGCCAACGAGGTTTCAACCATATCTTTCGTGTCCAAAGAAATATGGCAGAATTAAGAATCGATAAAAAAGTGAATGTTAAGCCTAAATTTATGTCTAGCATTTAGGACCCAACAAATGCTAAAGCATCGATACATATTCCTAAACAGATTGCATCGATACAACAAAGAGATCCTAACAACTCAGGGTCTTTAACCACCACGAGGGGAAAGTGAAGAGGGAGAAGAATCAACTGAGGTGTCCCACTGAGTAACTCATATCATACTCCCATCTGCAAGAATCAGCTTCTATTTTTTTTGTAGCACTTCTCTCTCCCTCTAAAATTTTTCTCAACTCCCTCTAGGTTGCCACCATGAAGAAAGATGATGGAATGGCCCAAAAAGTGTGGAAAATCACTAAAATAAAGTTGATGTCAGAGTAGGGCACGCTAAGCTAAGAGCGGTATGGCTGCATAGCACGATCAAAAATGTAAAAAAAAACACGCCTTATGGTGCTCCTAGGGCACACTTAGCGCAGTACGAGAGCTTAATGCGGCCTGCTGTACTGAAAATAATATATCTTATTTTCATCATAACTTTTGAACTGTAACTCCAATTGACACACGACCTGAAGTGTTGGAAAGCTTATTTAATGTTCTACAAGGAAATTACTAAATATCACTGCTTAAATACCTAAAAAAGAAGTGAAAAACTATAAAAAGATACAATATGTACATGAAAATGATTATACACAATATACACGTATTTACATACAAGTTGATGTTTATTGACGAAAAGCAAACAAATTAAGCTGATGAATGTTAATTGTTCCCAATCAAATTCACAACAACTTAAAACTCATCAAACTCTCCCCAAATTTAAACTTATTTTTTCTCAAACCAGAACTAACCAACTCAATGAATTAAAAGTGAAAATTCGAGAATTCACGAATCAACACGTTTTTACAAACGAAAACAAATGCGATGGTTCAAACAAAAATGATACACACAAAGCATAATGCTTACCACTAGACTACAACGACAACATAATCACGAAACAAATGCTAAATACAAAATTCATGCCAAACATTCCAAAACGGTACATATTCAATTACGAATCACACCTAGCAAAACCACATCGGTAGATGAAAAACTCACAAACATGAGGGAATTGACACTCACATAATAATATTGATAACAATAGATTAAATTATGCATTCATATAAAAAAATTGTATTGAAAACATAAAAGCAATAATCACAAGGGCTTCAAGGGTTGTAATGTGGCTTAGATAACAAAAGAGGGTCAAAACAAAAGGTTCGAAACAAAGTTGCCTAAGCCTTTGAGAGAAATCACTTCCCATATTTTCAAATAACCAAAAACTTTTCACCTTTTCCTCTTTGCTCTTTTTCGTACAACCTTGATCTTATTACTTTCTCTTTTCTTTTCTCTTTCTTTTTCTCTTTTTTTTTTTGCATTTTTCTTTCTTTCTCATTTTTTCCCATTTTTCTCTTTCAACTTCCAATTATTTCTTTTACAACCTCTAGAAAAATACTTATAAACAAAAAAAAAATCTATTCTCTCCAAATTTAATACAACTACACAAAGTGATATGAATGCTCCCAAACTAGCTAGGCAAGGAAAAGTCCAACACAATATATGGTTGATGGTTCAAGGGCTTAGAAACAAAGTTAGAATCCATGATGAACTACTTAATAATGCATAAGTTCATAGCTCAATACGAATATGAATCCTAATACTAAGGCGCAAAGGGTTTAACATATGCTCACTCACTCACAAGGTAAGTTACTTTTGGTTTGGTGGTTATACTCAAAACCAAACAAAATGCCTTGATCATTTTCATGCTTTCATAAAATCAATACAAATGAAAGATTAAACATAATAAAATCTAGCTAAACAAAGAATTGATAGTACTTCATGCATATAGTGAACAATGGAAAGCTTCCTCGCATTTGGGGGTGGATCTAAAGTGATTCAAATCATGAACAAGTAGAGCAAATGAATGGATGACATGGAATTTGTAAAAAAGCCTAAGTTGAAAAAAATCATGTTATAGACTAGAAAGCGATAAAAAACATAACTTGGAATATAACAACTTGAAACTCTTATCATTACCATGCATTCGCAAGTTGAAACGATATAAATCCGACAATCACTAAAACACCCTCACACTAATAAAAAACAAGCTCTTGGACAAACTCAAAAAGAATAAATTAAAACTAAACCCTAAACCATAAACCATAAACCTTAAACCAACAATTAGTTCACATACAATAGAATCAGAGTAAATACATATGAGTATGAGTTATTACAACTAAAACCAACAAAAAAGAGATACTAACCACTCATGGTCTCTAACCATAATGAGAGGAAAGTGAAGAGAGAGAAGAATCAACTTAGGTGCCCCACTGGGTAACTCAGATCCGACTCCTATCCGTAAGAATCAACTTCTATGTTGTTTGTAGCACTTATCTCTCTCTAAAAATTTTCTCAGCTCCCTCTAGGTTGCCACCATGAAGAAAGATGATGGAATGGCCCAAAAAGTGTGGAAAATCATTAAAATAAAGTTGATGTCAGAGCAGGGTGCGTTAAGCTAAGCGCGGTATGGGCGCATAGCACGGTCAAAAATGTCAAAAAAACACGGCTTCTAGTACTTTTAGAGCGCACTTAGCGCAGTACGGGAGCTTAGTGCAGTCTGTTGTACTGGAAAAAAAGATCTTATTTTCATCATAAATTCTGAACCGCAACTCCGATTGACGCACGATCAGAAGCATTAGAAAGCTTATTTAATGATCTTCAAGGTAATGAATAAATAGAATTCCTTGAATACCTACAAAAGAAGTGAAAACTATCAAAAGATACAATATGAACACGAAAATGATTATATATACACGTATTTACATACAAGTTGAGGTTTATTGACAAAAAGAAAACGAATTAAACTGATGAGTGCTAATTATTCCCACTCAAATTCACAACAATTTAGAATTCATCAAACTCTCCCCAACATTAAACTTGTTTTTCCTCAAACAAGAACTAACCAACTCAAGGAAATAAAAGAGAAAATCTGAGAATTCATGAATCAACAGGTTTTTACAAACGAAAATAAATGTGATGGTTAAAAAAAAAACGGTACACGCAAGGAAAAATGCTTACCACTAGACTACATCGCCAACATAATCAAGAAACAAACGTGTTGTAACTGGTTTTAAAATAAGAGTCGCCATCCTTAATTTTTATCCTAAGGAAGGGAATATAAAGGTTAACCCTAAAACGTCAGTGATTCTAGGTTTTTTTACTCGATTTTAGATGAAGAGAAGGTGTTAGGAACCCCTCATCTACCTTGTTTACAAGGATACTAGGTTTAGAATTAATATTTAGGGAATAGGGTTTTAGTTTTTTATTAGCGAAACTCGCCACAATTTTAGTCGTATGCCTACGTATCCTCTTATGAAGAATCAAAGTCCCAATTCATAGTTTGCAGTTTGGTTGGTGTTTTTTATAAGATTGCATAGAATTGCATCCGAATTATCCTTGAACATTGTCTGGGTTTAAAAAGTGAATGATCGTAGACGCAATTTGCAGTTAATTTGAAAATAATTCTCCATAATCCTTTTTCGAAAACATCTTAGTTTTTTTGTTATGTTAGTTGAAAAAGGTTTAATGTTGGTTAGATATATTAAGCCATAGAGCGGGAGTATAATATAGTCTCCTCATCACGTGCCTTGATATTGGCCAAGTGTCGCTTGAGGATGCTGAATTTGGATTTTAATATCGAATTAATTTAATTGTGAAAATTGTTTGATTTTGAATAATAAACTGGTAGACGATGTGTCGATCGATTTAATTACTTGAAGATGGGCATCCTATGATTTATAGAATGTTTGAATTAATTTGATAAAAAAACAATTGGATTTGTGTATAGGTTGGTTGTGAATTACTTAATTGTTATGATTAAATTATTCGCGATTAAATAAAACCTAAGTAAAGATAAAAGATATTTTTTATATTTTTGATTACTAAAAATAAAACTAAAAATTAATTTATTTAATAAAACAAACTAAAATCAAAGAGTTAGAAAAATCTATATTTATATAGAGACACTAAATAAAAATTGACCCAAAGGCCTAAAAGAAATCCTAATTTTTCTAAACTTAAAACAATTAATACTAACAAAATATGAAAGCAGTAACAATAAGTACCCATGTTGTTATCAGTAACGTGTAACACAAAAACTAAAGCTTATCTTTGACTTTTCAATCATAGTCTTATAATATGTGACACATGGCAAAAATAAATTAAGAAAAAATAAAATAAAATGACATGCAATTATATGAACATTGGAAAGAAAAGAACCCACTGAAACTCTTTTTCTCTTGTTCATCTTTGTACGTTTTCACCTTCTACTTTCTTATTTTCAATCCACAAAAGAAATATTTCAATATTTATTAGATAAAACAAACAATGAAAATGGTGAATAATGGTTACCTCGCGACGATTCTCGCGTATGGTGGCTGGTAACGGATCTGGACGAAGGTCGTGGTGCTGCTCATCGGTTACATCAACATCGGATGTTAGTGATCTATGCTTGGAATGGCTCTGTTGTTGGGTGGTTGGGCGAGAAACGAATAGGTGACTGGAAGAATGAAGGCGTGAAGGGTGTGTCCTGTAGTCACGGAGTGGAGGGGAAGGATTTGTGGATGTATGTGGTGGCGTTGATAGGATGAGGAGGAGTTGGAGGTACGCGATTCCATCGTTGCCGGTGGGCTGAAGCGGTGAAGGCTTTGGCAATGTCGGCGAACTGTGGTGTTGTTGTTGTTGGTATATTTCCACTTTAACTTCCTCTTTCTTAAATTCTTCCTGTAAAAACAAACAAAGAAAACAAACAACCTGTAATGATGATATTTTTATTTCAGATTTTGAATCCTCTTCTCTTTTTTTCCAATCTTTTTCCTATTTGAAAAATGTTGGTGAATGATGGAATGACAATTTTGGTGTTTAAATTTGCAGGTTATATCATTTTGATCCAAAATAAATGTTGATGAAAGTTTGATTTTAAACAAATGATTTTAGAAGAATGATGTTATTGTTTTGAAAAGTATGGGTGTTTAGAAAAATCTTGTGAGTCACAAAATATATATTGACTAAAAGCAAAGAAAGTTTGATTTTTGATTTTGGGAGAATTGATATACACAGTATGAGTATTAAAATCATATGTTACAAGTATGAGTAAAGGTTAGTAGTGTTAAAAAGTTAAAATATAAGGTGTAAAAAAAGGTGTGGAAATTGTGTAAAAAAATATGTACTATGTGTGAATCATTTGGCTTCCATAAAGGTTAGTAACAAAATTAAAATTAAACAAATAATTATCAAACAAAATATTCAACCAAGAAATTTAAAAGGGGCCACCATCATGTTCATCGTTTGGTGTGAACAAATTATAATAAAAAAGGGGCCTCATATATAATCATCGGCCGAAAAAATCGTAAATAGCTTTGCAAAAAAAAGGAAGAGAATAGAAAGAAATATGAACAGTGAGAAACTGTGGGTGAATTGTGGATGCATTTTTAGGACAAATAAGAGTCTTATTTATAGACTTGAATTAGGTTAGAAAAACATAGAGACTAAGTTATCCAAGATATATGAAAAGCTCAAGCCCGGTTTCCAAAAAAGGAAAGAATAACAGTAATAAAAAGAAATAGAAAAAATGTTAAAAAGTGCACCATAAAATATTTAAACCCGCAACCTCATATTTGCAAGCTTCATCCTTTACCAACTGTGATATGTTACTTATTTAAAATAAAGAGCCAATTGAAAATACATGAAGACGAGCAAGTATTTGTTATTTAAAAATAAAAATAATTTGAAATAAATTATTATAATTTTAACTGGAATTTAGAACGAATATTTATAAAACACCAAAATATTAATGTAATTAAACTAAAAGAGTTTTATAACCCAAGTTCAAAAATAAATTTGACGGTAACACTAAGGGCCGATAAATTTGGGGTATGACAAAACGCTAAACACAAAAGTCATGCCAAACATTCCAAAACAATACATGTTCAATCATGAATCACACCTAGCAAAACTTCATCGATAGATGAAAAAAATCATAAACATGAGGGAATCGAAACTCATACAACAATCTTGCTAACAACAGATTAAATTATGCATTCATGCAAAAAAAATGTATTGAAAGCACAAAAGCATTAATCATAAGGGCTTCAAGGGTTATAATATGGCTTGGATAAAATAAGAGGGTTGATCTTATTACTTTCTCTTTTCTTTTATCTTTCTTTTTCTTTTTCTCATTTTTTTTTTGAATTTTCTTTTCTTTCTCATTTTTTTATAAACTTTTATCTTTCTACATAAACAAACAAACATCAATTTTCCCCAACTCGAATACAACTACATAGAGTGATATGAATGCTCCCATACTAACTAGGCAAGGAAAATCCAACACATTATATGGTTGATGGTTCAAGGGCTTAGAAAGAAAGTTAGAATCCATGATGAACTACTTACTCATGCATAATTTCATAGCTCAACACCAAGATGAATCCTAATACTAAGGCACATAGGGGTTAACATATGCCTTGATCCTTTTCATGCTTTCATACAATCAATACAAATGAAAGATTAAACATAATAAAATCTAGCTAAACAAAGAATTGTTGGTACCCCCGTCCATATAGTGAACAATGTAAAGCTTCCTTACATTTGAGGTGGATTGCTTCTCTTTGGATGAGACAAATGTTTTTGCTTCCGCCTTTGCATCTCCTCGATTTCCAACAGAAATTATGCCCCTAACCGTACTTTGACAAACGTGAAACAAAATAAGTATATGTGTAATATGAACAAATGTACAAAGCTTAGAAATGTAACAACAATTGCGATGCAACCAATAAAAACACCAATCCCCGTCAACGGGTCCATTTTGTTGACAGCTGCAGTAAAGCGGCTGGTAAATAAAAACTTAAGTAAGTATCTTTTATCGTCTCCACAGGATTTAGTGCTATTGATGCCATTCGTTTGTTACTATGATTCTAAGCTTGTTTGTAAAAGTATATTTAAAACAAAAGGAAAAAAATAAACAACGGAAAATTAAAGATCTTAGAAAGGGGCAAGAACATGCTAGGATTGTGTAATACGGTGGGAGAACTGACTTTTTGGTTTTATCCAAATGTGAAGATAGCTAGAGTCACCATCTACTTTTCTTTTATCCAATATTTAGGAAATGTGAAAAGAACTGGAAAGACCTTTGATAGATTTTGAGTTCGGGGGTTATGTTTTGAAAAGGGAAGGTGTTAGCACCCTTTTCATTCGTAGTTATCAACAGGCTCTTAATTCCTTAGTTTACTTTTGAAAATATTGCTTTGTGTGTGTGTGATTTGTTTGAAAATATTTTGAAATCTCAAATGTAAGGTTAACTTTGTAATAATATTTGTATCAGTCCTCAAGAATGTATAGAAAGTGTTATTTTTTTGAAAATATTTGTTTGAAAGTATAGTGTGAAAAAAAGTTTTGAGAAAAGTTGTGAGCAAGCAATTAAGAATTTCTTACACACTAAAGTATTTCTTATCCATTTCCTTCTCCTTTAGAGATAGTACTATCCATACCATCCGTTGGTAGGTAGCCATTTCTATTGGATGTGAAAGGACATACGTAGGGTCATCGTATGGTCATCGAAGGCAATAAGTAAGGATAATTTAGCAATTGTATTGAAGGGACTATCATCATTTTGTAGGCAACTCGAAGGGACTAGATCATTTTGTAGGAAGCTCGAAGGGTCATCGAGAGATTATGGTCTTTATTCGAAAGGGACATGATGATTTGATTGAGGGTCTTCTGCTAAAGTATCCCCACTTTCGAGGGATGTGACTAATATTCGTAAAGGTAACAAGAGAGGTTACCCTAAAGGTGTAAGTGTGGTTGTGTGTTAATTCAGTGATTTAGTCTTGAGACTTAGGTTTTCTATGTCTAATTGTTAGTCTTTCCATGCAAACCCTAATTACTAATAGTTAAAAATATAATGTGCGGAATATAAAGTGTGGAAGATTAAACCTAAGCTATTACATCCTGTGAGCAGTTACATAATAGGAAAAAAATGCGAAAAGATAAATCTAAACTATTACATCGATGGTTGCAACCTATACAATTGTCTCATAATTTAAATAACAATAAGAAATAAGAAAAGATGTTAGAAAAAATGTGTTAATATTTTTTTTTGTATTTTTAGAAAATGATCTAGGGTTAGGGATGATAATTAAAGTCTAATAGTTAATTAATTAAGTTAATTTAAATAAAAAACAAAACCCTAATTAGAAACCCTAATGTCTAATTAATTAAGAAGAAATATTTGGCTAAAACCATAAAACTAATTAACTTTAATTAAAACCTAAGGTCTAATTAATTAATTAATTAATTAAAAGTCAAACCTTAATTCTAGTTAATTAAAAAAGCTCGGCCTAATTTGTTTAAGGGTTAATGTTTAATGAGAAAAAAAGATAATTAAAAGGGATGAAAAACAAGGGTTAGAAAATTGAGAAAATAAGATGTATGGGGTGGAGATAGAGTTAGGAGAAGATTAATTCTTTTGAATTTCCAGCTTTGAAACAAACTAGAAAAAGGGTTTGAAATAATCTCTAAAAATTAATTTCTGGGGAAAAAAAGCTTAATATATTATACAAAATATTAATCACTAATTATAACAAAGTTTAATAGATAATTATGTAATAATATAAAAAAATTTTAAACCTATTATAATAAATCCAACAACAAATATTAGATCAACGAACTGACATAATCAGACAAAAATTCAAACATATGCAAGTATTCAGTGATACAATGAAAAGTTCAGTTTTACCAACCTAGAATGCAGTGACTCAGTTAAGCTACTTCCTCCCTTTGTTCTTCATGCTCTTTTTTTCCTTTCTCCAATGTGATTGTCTGGATGAATATCAAATTTTGAAGGCTTAGAGATTATTTGTTGGTGTTCTTCAATGTGAAGAACAACAACTTTAGGAGAACTCTAGTGAGTTGTGGATGATTATGAAATTGTAGATGACAAATAGTGTTAAAGAGTGGTATATTTATAGATTTGAAATTAGGTTAAAGAAACCCCAAAAAGGAAATAGTCCATATCAAGAAAAGGCCAAAGTTTATGATTTTATCTTGGTCAGCAAGTATACAAACTCTAACCAATGAGAAATCAGTTTTGTCAACATGTGATCAATCAGAAAGTGACAAATCATGTGATTTTGTTTTTTTTTAATATTTTATATGATTTTTTGGTTATTTTTAATTAAAAATTGAAAAAAGTGAAAAAACTATTTTTTTTGAAAATTTATTAATTAAAAAATATGAAAAATAATAATTTAATAATAAAAAAGTGATTTTCTTTGGGAAGATTTATACTAATTGTGATTTGATTGAAATTTGGAGGACAAAACTATGAACCTAGAAACTTGTGATTTTTTCTCAATATTATGATTGATTTGGTGATTAATAAAAATTGATTTTGAAAGATTTCAATTATTTTTAACAACTTGACTATTAAGTGTATAAAATCAAAGATTTAAAAAAATTAAAAAAACCCTTAGAATAGAAAACGAAAATAATAATAAAATAATTGAAAATGACATTTTTTTATCCTTTTTATTAAAAAAATGCACAAAAGAAAATAAATACCAAAAATTAGTGTAACGAGACTTGAACTCAGGACCTTCCACTTACTTGCAAGCCTCACTCTCTTACCAACTGTGTTATGTCATTATATTCGAGATGAAAAGGCATATAGAAGCATATGAAAGTGGAAAAATATTTTGCTATTTTAAAAATACAAATAATATAAAGTAAATTATTATATATTTTAAAAAATGGGGCGGGAAAATTTTGGGGTACAACAGTTGCCCCTGTTCAATCTTGTTAAACCTGAGGAGTTAGATTGTCATGTACGCGATTCATGATCTGAAGGTGGAAGAGGATTGAACACTTAAGTTCCCAAGAATTTGCACTCACCGGTGTACAAAGTAACACTGTTGGTTGATTGCATTGCTTGAATGGACTTAAAGATGCCATTCGAAGAGTTGACAGAGTGTCGCCAGAGATGGGCTTATAGATGCCATCCAAAGTGACTATTCATAGGAGTATCAAAATGAGTCTATATTCAACGGTATCTGATAAGTATACTAGAATGAGTCTGTGTCTGACTGTATCTAGCATATGTGCTAGGGAGTGTAAGAATGAATCTTATGTCTTGATTGTATATGAATGATGTTCTAGAATGAGTATATGTCTTGATTGTATCTATAAGAGGATCAGAATGAGTCTTCGTCCGACTGTATCTGAGATCCGTATTAAAATGAGTCTACGCCCGACTGTATCTAAAATATGTATTGGAATGAATATCAGAATAAATCTATATCTTGATCGTATCTGAACTGTATCTAGAAGATATGCTGGAATGAGTATCAGAATGAATCTATATCTCAATCGTATCTGAACTGTATCTAGAAGATGTACTAGAATGAGTCTACTCTTGACAATATCCAAAGGAGTATTAGAATGAATCATTGACAGATTGTATTTGAAGGATGATAAAATGTTGACAATATTTATCTGTTTGTGAACTAACCTGAAAAACAAAGTTAGTTTTATGCAATGTCATGATGCATGAAATGCATTGCATAATGATACGCTCAAAATAAATGAGAATACTATATGCGTTTTGTATGCATATGCTACGATATTCTGTAAATGATGTATGGATGCAATATGTCGTTGGAACGTATCGGTAGCTTTATATAACATCTTTGGCTGGGGAACATAAATCCCTGACTGCTGCTAGGGATGAAGACATTAGTTTCTCAATTTTGTTTAGAACATTTTTGCTAAGGATTACCACTTTATAATTGAGGACACTCCGTTGGGGACGTTCAACTTCTGCTTGGGGATAGAAGAATTCCAGTAAAATTGGTCGTTCATCGTTCTTTTGAAAGATTTGATTCTTATGTATCCTGACTGGGGACAAAAAAAGATGGATAATCCTCGGATGTGGTGTCTGACCAAGTTTTATATATGGATGTCAACTCTTCTGGGGAGGAAAAAGTTGAATGACATCTGGCTAGAGAAGAGAATCCTGTCAGGGAAATGCAATATTGGAGAAATAAACTTTGTTGGGGAAATAAACCATGTAGACTGTGTTGAGGAAATAATCTCTGATGGGGGTCAGGATTTTATATGATGCGCTGAGGAAGTTTCCACCGTATGTTGGAGAAATGATCAAACTTCCTTATCCGCTAGGGGGCCTAATAGGGAAGATGATCATGTTGAGCTATCCATCATGGATATAAAGGTGAACCGCTGGAAGATGCCTCAATTTATGTCTGATGGAATATTAGATTTTCTGGGGAATATATCTTTGTTGGGGATGAGCTTGTGAAGATAGCTCTATAGAGATAGTTCCGTGGAGATTGCTCTGGGGATATTTGTGGATGACTTGAACATTATCCAAACTCCTAGAGTCTTTAGTGAATGCTAATCCTGTTTTTATGCATATATTTTGTTAACAGTAATCATGTTCAAATGCATATGTTCATTCAATGTAATCATTGGAAGTTTTTGCAAACAAAACAGAGAAAGTAAAACAATTTTGAATTTTGAAATCTAATTGCATTGATTATGAAAGTATTCCTATAAGCAGGAAGTTTTATACAAAGAGACAAAAATCCTAGTAAGAGGAAATCGTCGTAAGAATGAAGAAAGGGTACAAAGAAAAACAAGGAAAAACAACTATGTGGAAACGATCCCATCAAGTTTCAACTCTGCTATTTCCCCTATGCCTTCAAGCATCTCATCACTTGTTGTTGGAAGAAGATGATTGAATTGTTTTGTACCGTTTGAACTTGACACTAGTAATTAAGCTGGCTGTAAGTAGATGGGTGATCCAATGGGACATAGTCGTACGCTTTAATCCCCAACTTTTTCCTAGACCATCCTTTCGGGTTTTTAGTCCATCGGGATATCCTTTTTTCCTAAGCCGCCTTTTCAGGTTTTCGACTTGCCAGATGTACAATTTTATTATATATATATCCATAATTTTTCCCCAAACCCTTTTCGTTCGCCGGAATGCCCTTACTTTTGCCTTGGCTTGTCAACCTAGTTGGTCTCTTTTATGCGTAGTATTTTTTTACTATGTCCGCGTTTACAGGGTGTGGAAAATATTCATTGTCCATGGTAGTAAGTATCATAGCACCACAAGAAAATATATTTTTTATCAGAAATGGACCTTCGTATGGGAGTCCGTTTGCCCCTGGGATCACCTTGTGATAGGATAATATGCTTTATTACCAAATCATTAGCCTGGTAACCTGATGTTTGACTTTCCTGTTAAAGGCTTTGATCATGCGTTTCTGATACATCTGACCATGACAAACAGCCGCAAGCCTTTTTTCATCGATCAAATTTATTTGGTCCAATCGAGTCTAAGTCCATTCGTCTTCATCTAAGACTGCATATTTCATAATCCTTAGGGAAGGAATCTGGACTTCAACAGGTAAGACAACCTCCATACCATATACTAGAGAGAATGGGGTTGCTCCAGTTGATGTATGTACTGAAGTGTGATAACCATGAAGAGCAAATGGTAACATCTCATGCCAATCTTTGTATGTCACTTTTATCTTCTGCAAGATCTTCTTGATATTATTTCAAAGAGAGCGGGTTTCTTGAATATGTATTTTATTGGATCCATCTTAGAGATCAACAAAGTAGTATAAGTCAACTTATATTGTCTTAGTCAGCGAGCAGCCCATGCCAAAACGCAATAAGTTTTCTCGAGCAGTGAGTATCTTGTTTCACAGTCGGTAAAATTTTTGATAAGGTAGTATATTGCATGCTCTTCTCGACCAGACTCGTCATGTTTCCCTAATACACACCCCATTGAGTTCTCTAATATTGTCAGGTGCATGATCATAGGTTTTCCTTCAACCAGTGGCATCAGAATTGGAGGTTCCTGGAGGTACTCCTTGATTTTGTCGAAGGTTATCTGACAATCGTCGTTCCACTTCACTACTTGATCTTTCTTCAACAACTTGAAGCCTGGCTCACATGTAGCAGTCAAATGGGAAATAAATTTGGCAATGTAGTTCAATTGTCCCAGGAAACCTATGACTTCCTTCTCAGTACGGGGAGCTGGCATTTCTTGAATGGCTTTAACCTTGGCAGGATCAACGTCAATAACTTTACCATTAATGATGAAACCTAGGAGTTTACCGAATCTTACCCCAAAGGTGCACTTGTTTGGATTCAACCTCAACTTGTATTTCTTTAACCTCTCAAACAGCTTGTGCAGGTGGTCGAGATGTTCTTATTCACTACAAAAGTTCACAACCTTGACTGGCTCTTCATGCGGTTGTTTGGCTCTTTCTTCCCGCATTAACAGCCTAGCAAGCTCTCCAGGTGCTTCACAATCTTCCTCACCTTCGTCCTCGGCTTGGTAGATCGTATTTTCAAATTCATAATTGGAAATAGGAGAATTGTTATCAATGTGATCCAGGGTGGATATGGATCTACAATTTGTTGTGTGGGTGTGTGTAAGAACACATAGCTATTTTGAAAGCACTAAAGTAAAAAAAAATACAAAGAGCACAAAATTTGAATGCAAACATCCAATGATTTATTAAATGAAGATACACGGATGAAAAATGACAACCCTAACAAATGGACCGTTGTGCCCCAGGTAAGGCACAAGGTTTAAAGTTATTGTTTAAATTACATAACCAAAAACTTGAAAGAAAGAAAACAGAAAATAGCATTTACCCTTGACTAAAGGAGATTGGTATAAAGTCTTCAGCCTTCCAATTATTGAGCCCATTACCGGTAGTAGGGAAAATCCAACTGTCTATGTCATAGTCGCTATCAGCATCTTCCACAGTGTTGACTTGATTTTTTTGAACTCCATTATTGTTGATATGGAATGGAAGTCTCCCAAAATTAGCACGAGCACGAAGGACAGCCCTTTGAGCCTATGAGGTGAAACCCAAACCAAATTTATCAGACTTGTAAGGGATGTTGGGAAGCTGACCCTAAATAGTGTCACCACCTTCTTCTACCACAACCCTAGCGTCTTTCAGAGAAGCCATTCTTGGTGGAATCCTGGTAACCTTAGGAAAATTAGGAGTAGCCTTAGCAACATGAGTTGTCTGAGGAATCACTTCAAAGGTATGGAAAGGAGTCTCAAATAATTCACCATCCATCTCAACATACTTGAAGGAATTTAAGTGACTCAGCATGTATTCATCTTCGCCGCAAACTGTAACAATTTTTCCTTTTACGAGATACTTCAACATTTGGTGTAAAGTAGAAGTAACGGCGTCTGTCCCATGAATCCAAGGGCATCAAAGCAAACAGGAATAGGCTGGACAAATTTCCATCACATAGAAAGTAGAGTCGAAGACTTGGGAACCCACTTTGATTGGAATATCAACCTTTCCATGCACGATTCTCTTTGAACCATCAAAAGCTCTTACCACAATGTCACTGGGTTTTAGCATAATCCCTTCATAGTCAAGTTTGTCTAAAGCATCTTTTGGCAATACATTCAATGAGGAACCTGTGTCCACCAATACATGGGATAAGGTAGTGCCCCTATACTCAATAGAGACATGCAGGGCCTTATTATGGTTCCTTCCTGCGGGATTTAAGTCAATGTCAGAAAAGCCTAGCCCATTATCGGTTGTCAGGCTACAAACACAATTTATGAACTAATCAACAAAGATTTCCTGTGATACATGAGTATATTTCAGTAATCTTACCAGATCTCGAGTTTGGGCTTCAGAGCACAACAACAGAGATAACATAGATATTTTGGAGGGGGACTGCCCCAACTGTTCAACGATCTTGTAGTCACTCTTTTGAATAATTTCCAATACTTCTTCCATCTCTTGCTTGGAGGTATCTTCAATAGTAACCTCTTTCGGTGCCTCAGTCTGGGCAGGCGCAGTCATATGTTCTTTGCCTCGAGTTTCAATAGTTGATTTAGTGGTAGTGATACGAATTGGTGTAGTGACGACTTTTGGAGAGATCTATGAAGAGAAAACTCTTCCACTTTTG
This sequence comes from Vicia faba, assembly GCA_948472305.1. Classification (NCBI taxonomy): domain Eukaryota; kingdom Viridiplantae; phylum Streptophyta; class Magnoliopsida; order Fabales; family Fabaceae; genus Vicia; species Vicia faba. Next base: position 459,009 of record CATIWC010001086.1, read on the forward strand.
GTAACTTTACTAGTCCCAACAATATTACCAATATTGGGATCAATAATTTCAGTATTTTCATCTTCGACAGTCAATGGTTCTTGCTTGATGCCATGGTAGTAGACATCAACTCCATAATTCCAAGGGATTGCCTTGTCAGAGGAATATGGAATAGGCCCAGGCGTGGTAATGATCAGAGGAGCAACCCTAGGTTCGACAGTAATCTTCACAGGACCCTTAGAAGTGATCCTTATAGGAGTACTAGAAATTGAAGATACGTCTTCAAGCTTCAACTATTGAGACATACTCTGCATAAAATGAGTATTCTCAAATAGAATTACAAGTCATCCATCAAACGCTGAACACGTTCTTTCAACATTGCACAACCATTGGATTGGGACACATAGTAGTAGCACCTTTCAGTGCAACCCAAAAATAAACCGGCTTGCAGCAGCTTCTTCTTAACAATCATCAGAGGAGTAGTCAAGTCATTCACAATAGAAACATAAGAAACATCATCAATAGCATTAATTCCCTTGTCGTGATTAGGCATATGTGTAGTGATCACATTAGAAGTCTCAGGAGGGTCAAATTCAATCTCCTTAGTGTCAATCATGTCTTGGATATTATTCTTCAGAGACCAACAATTGTTAGTGTCATGTCCGAGACTATTGGAGTGATATGTACACATTGCATTGGGATTTTGAGAGGAAGTATTAGGATATTGAGGAGACTCCTTCTATGTGATCAGTTCCCCCTTCATGTGTTGTAATATTTGAGACAACGACATGTTGATTCTTGTGAACTGTCTCCTAGATGCATCCTGCCTACGCTGATTTCTCTGTTGTTGTTGAGGTGGTACTGGCCCGGGATTAGAGATCAGAACTGCCCCCACAAATTGGTTGCGGTCACTCTTACTATAACCCTTCTGGCCGTACTCAGCATTGGATTCTTTCTAATCATTATAAGACTTCTTCACATTATTCGAAGATGTAGCCACCTGAATTTTAGCGCTTCTGATTCCATTCTCATCATGTTCTCTTGTTAATATCAGTTCACTGAAACCGGCTGAAGAACGTCCAAGTAGGTGATTATAGAGAGAACCTGTTAGCATGCTCATGTCAACCAATTCCCTATCAGCCAAAGGAGGTTGAAATATGTGTCATACCCCAAAATTTTCCCACCCTTTTATTTCTACAGTCAAAAATATTTTAAACATGGATTTTATAATATTATTTGATTTTTATAAAATATTTGCTTCCAAACCTGTTTAAAAATATAATAATTTATTTTATATCATTTGTATTTTTGAATAAATAAATATTCCCACACCTTTCATATACTTTTAATTGAGTTTATTTACAAATGAGTACCATAGCACAATTGATAAATGATGAAGCTTACAAATATAAGGCCGCGGGTTTGAATATCTTGTGCCGCACTTTCAACATTTTCTTTTTTTTCTTCTTTTTTTTTCACTAATTTTTTTTCCTTTTAAATAGGTGTTTCTTATTGGCAATTTGATATCAATTTGTGTCACACTTTGTTTTTGATTGGTCAATTTTGTCTTATTTCCAATTTGGATGATTTTTTTTCATCTATAAATAGGACATGTTTTTAACACTTCTAGATCATCCAGAAATTTCACAATTCATCCACAAAAAACTTGTTTTTTTCTTTCAAATTTTTATAACTCTTGTTCTTAGTTTATTCTAGAGTTCTTGTCTATATTAGTCAACAACAACAATTTTTTTATCAACGGATGATGATTTCATATGAGGCCCCTTCCCTTTTGTTTTCAACTTTTTAAATTTTTAATTTATTTGTTGTTTTTACTATATGATGATTATCTGATAGTAGTCTATCTTTTAAATTTAGATTTGCATTATTTTTTCGGAGGCTATCTTTGTGCACACTTAGAACAACTATCATATGCAATTCTTAAATCCCCATCCTTTTCAATTCCATTTTTTTATTGGTTATTGGTATAACTATATGATGAAATTTATGATAGTTCTCTTACTTTTTTTAAAATTTATTTATTATTGTATTTTTTCTTTTTGGTTCTTATTTCTTGTTAGAAATAATTTTTAACCACAATATATAATACTTACCACACAAAATTCACATCACGTACATACGTTGCCAACCATTATTATTACACAATTTGTAAAACTCATATTTATCAAAAGTTACATACTTTCTCTTCTATACATAATTTTCTAACACTATTTCTTCACACAAATCTAAAACATTTGGCATTAGTAATATGCATAGTGTTGTTTTTGCAGGAAAAATAAAAGGAGAAGAAAATGAAGACTGCTCCTAAAGTCGACGCGAGACATCGACGAAACCAAAACATCATCAACCACACAAATCTATAGCCACCATTACAACCAAATCTCCATCATTATTTCATAATATGAATAACCATATGCAACAACAACTCAAATTTAAATACTGATTGAAATATAACATAATAATTTGTAAATTTCTTTTGTTGTTGCTGCTTTAATTATTTTGCAGAAAGAAGATGTATCGGAAATTTCGATCAACCTCCGATCAACACTGCTGCAGCCCCCCCTATGACCACGAAATCGCCAACAAACCCACGCACACGACCACCAGTCAGGAAACTGACAACAGAGCTCCACCCTTAATCCTTGTGCTCAGATTTGCAGCTTCGACAACCGTCACTCATTCACTCAAGATTCAATGTGTCCTGTTGTCATCATCGTTGTTCACGTTCTAGGTATTCCCCTACATCTTTGTTTGATTGATGTCAGTAGGAGATTTTAGGAATCAGTTTTATAAAAGAGAAGAAGAAAATTACTTCTTTTGATTTTATTAGTCTGATTGTTACATAGAGTTATTTGTTGTTTGTTTATTTTTTTAATTGAAATAAAATGCCATGTGTCGGCAATTACTTGGATCCCTTCATATGTTGAAAAAATCAAAAGAATAAATTAGAATTAATACTATTGATTAATTATAATAGGAATAAATTAGAATTAATACCATTGATTAATTATAATTAGAACATCATATTCCCACGTTTCACTTTCAATTTCTCTTTCTTGTTTTTATTTTTTTCTTATTTATTTATTAATTTAATCAAACACTTTCTTACATTATAAATTTTGGGTTTCATTTTAAGTATGAAAAAAAAGAAGGCAAAGTAGTAACACGAGAATAAGGGAAGCGTCCCTTTTTGTTTTATTTTTACTGATTTTTGGTTCTTTCTTATTTTTTTTATTTATTAAAGCATTACTTAAGTTAGATTTAATTGTTTAATTCTCATATGTTTTTTTCTAGAATTTATTTTTACTTTATTTCATTTTATTAATATCATTTAGCTTATTTATTTTATTGCTAAATTACTTAATTCCTTTTTGTTAGAAAAAAATTAACATTAGAAATACTAAAAAACAAATCCTTGTACACAATAAAATATTTTCTTATTAATTTAATTCTAACATTTTAAAAAATAATAGGATGCCCATATTCAGATAATTAAATCGGTCAACACATCGTCTATCAGTTTATTATTAAAACATCAAAATATTAAAACCTGCGCAATTCATCAATTACTATATTCGCGAGCAACACGTGGCCAATATCTGGCCATGTGATGAGGAGACTATATCAGACTCCCCCGCTCTATATTAAAACAGCTAACCAACAATATCAAATCATTTTTCTACTAACATAATAAAACCCAAGACATTTTCGAAAAAGGATTAAGGAGAATTAATTTTAAATTTAATTGCAAACTACGTCTACCCTCACTCAATTTACAATCCAGACAAGGTTCAAGGATAAATTCGAAAGAAATTCTACGTAATCCTACAAAAAACATAAACAACCCCGTGAACTACGAAATGAGACTCTGATTCCTCCTAAGAGGATACGTAGGCATACGATCAAAAATTGTGGCAAGTCCCCCCTAACTAAAATTTAAACCCTTTTCCCAAATAAATAATTAAAACCCCATTTCCTAAACATCGTGCTTCTAAATATAGTATCCTTGTGAACAAGGTAGATAATGGGTGTCTAACACCTTTCCCCCGTCTAGAACCGAGTCCAAACTTAGAATCCTTGAATTTCTTTTAGGGTTATTCCTTTATACTCCCTTCCTTTAGGATAAAAATTAAGGGTGGCGACTCTGATTAAAAAACCAGTTGCAACACTCTGCCTGCAAGATCTCTCCATTTATGTGCGTACTCTTTAAAGCCTTTCTCAGAACCCATGGACATACTCTGTAGTTGCATGCGGGTTGGTGCCAAATCAGAATTGTATTGATACTATTTATAGAAAGATGCATCAAAATCTTCCCAGGTATGGATATTAGTACCTTCAAGTTGATAATACCATTCTAGTTGTGTTTCAGACAGACTCTCTTGAAAGAAATGCAACCATAATTTCTTGTCAGTAGTGTGTGGTTGAATTTTACGAACATATGATCTCAGATGCAACTTCGGGCAAGAAACTCCATCATACTTGGCAAAGGCAGGAGTTTTGAACTTACGAAGAATGACGAATCCTGAGACTAAACCCAATTCTTCAAAGTTCAAGCTATGCATCTTCTGGATCTCCATAGCTTTCAGACGCTCTTCTAACAGCTAATACTTCTCGTCAGTAGGGGGACATTGTTCATCCAAATAACCCTCTTCCTCTTCACCAGGAAACTTGTCAGAACTAAGGTTGTTTCTTTCAGTTTTAACAATTTTACCATCTTCATCCTGGTTGTCATCTTCGTCCTATGGGATATCAAGATCTTGATCTTACTTGAATGGACCTCTGAATCTCCTCCCCATGTTAAGGATGCTGATTGGTTTCTTTGTCTTATTCTCTTTCCCATTGGTGATGAGCTCCTTCAGTTCTTCTTGTATGTTGGCTAAGTTAAGGAACATCTGTTAGAACTGGGCATTCTGAGCGTGGAGATCTTTGATTGTTTGTTCAAGAGTCATTTTCCTTAAATAAACAACAAGAAGATGAGAAAACCTTTCTTGGAAACCTATTATTTAATGATATGTATGGTATGTAGATGCATATGCAATGTTTTCAAGGACCTCGTAGTATTTAAATTTGTTAATAAAAAGGAAACAACAACAAAGATTCTTGTTAGTAAGTTCAGATTATAAACGCCTTTTAGGCTTACAATGAAAACAAAAAGAAGGGTTACAAAGGAATAAATTATGAATCAAGTCTCCCATGGACGCTTCCTCTTTGCATGGACATATGCATTAAGGCTCTTCTCTTTGTGAAGGCATTTGGTCAGATCCAATACTTTCTTCTTACTAGCATAGAACTGAGTCTCAAAGGTGTCCCTTTCTTCTTTTAGTTGAATCTAAGACTTATGTAGCTCTTCAAGGTCAGTAGGCATATCTGGATGAAAAATGGTATGAGGAATATCTCGTTCGACAATAGGCTCCACAATTACTGGTAGGACAGTAGGATGTGGCATTATAAGATTTTGAGCACGAGATCGCACCCATATAAGGTAGGGCTTCAAAGGGATGAAGTTATTCTGTCCCAAAGTGTTGCTATCAATCTTGTTCACCATGCGCCAAGCATGTATAAACCTTTAACGGTAACCTTGAGGATCGTTCTTGTAATCGAATATAATACCCTGGATAAGCATATCATGAGGACCGTCTCTTCGAGCATAACCAAATTAACATATAGCTAGAGAAGGGTTATAAGTAATACCTCCCCTTATACCAAGGAGTGGCATATTAGAGAATTCCCCACAGTAGTCAATAATAGTGATGTCCTCCTGTGATCTAGAACACCAATAGATATATGAATGAGAGAGTGGCATCATCCTTTGAGATCACCTCAAAGCTTGTTCATTCTTCATCATTGATCTATGAAGTTGTGAAATAAATCACCTGGATAGTAAAGTTATGCAACACATAAGAGTCCCTCTCTTTCTCATAGTACGAGCGTGAAGAGAACGCAAAATATCTCCTAGCAAAGTAGGAACAGAATTATGAGTAAGAAATATTTTTATAGCGTTCACATCTATGAATTGGTCGGGATTAGGGAATAGTACCAAATCATAGATTTACAGATCCAAGATCTCTTCAAAAGCATGAAAACTCATAGCATCTAGAAACAACAGAGCTTTCTCTATCAGAAATTTAGCAAGAAGACCTTTAACTCCACTTCTTATTTCCCAATTAGATACAATGTTTGGCCGCTTCAGATGTAAGGCTGCTGCAATATCTTTAGGTTTTGGAACTTTCTCTAAATTGGTGAATGGTGTGTGATCAAGAATAGGTACTCCGAGTAGCTTAGAGAAATCTTCCATTGTGGGTACCAACTGATAATCTGGAAAGGTAAAACAATGATACCCAAGATCAAAGAATTGGAACAGAACACTCATCATGTCTTCTTCAAAATCTGAGGTAACCAAACTGAGTAGATAACCATGCCTTTTGGTGAATTGAGAGTTTTCGGGAACCTTTGAGACTAACTCCTTAAGCTGGGGAGGTACCCTTACAAAGTTGATCTGGATAGTGTTTTTGCAAGCGGAGGCCATCACCTACAACAAAGAACAAAGATAAATCTCTAGGTCCTTGAAATGGTTAGTGAAAATGTTATGTTACGATGATATGATGTTATGATTTCATGTTCATGTTAGATAAGTAGAAAACACACACAAGTCATGCAAGAGCCTTAGGTTTAAAGGATTGCATGAATTCCATAGGTAAGTAACCTTCCCCATTGAAGTTAAGTTGGCTCAACCTATCCTAAAATAGTAACTGGGTTCTAGGAATCTCATATCATCAATCTTTCTCCCAAGCTTTATTTTAGCACGACAACTGGGTTGCCACCAAAACATCCCGAAAGTCAAATCTCAATGAGCATAGTTTTGAGTGTCAACCAACCTCAGACTGCACCAAAGTCGGCTATCTCACTACCTTCTAATGGCTAAGATGGGTCAATTAAGGATCTAAAAGTAAGTTAGTATTAATGACACCACACGAAAGCCTAATGTTATCCTTGACTGACTCAAGGAACATCAGTATAAACCAAAGTGTAACACTAACTGTAGCCATCATGTTAACCATATCGGTCTACACCGTACAACCTTTATCATCTATTGCTACTTACCTAAGGCATCCCTAGATCCGGGTGTAGGATCTTACTAACAATTAAACCCAAACAAACCCTTAAAGTAAAGCAAGAAAATCATACAATTAAAAGCAAGTAAATTGATCTTAAACTATAAGACAACCCTCTTTTTTAATTAGTAATCCCCAACAGAGTCGCCAGTTTTATAATATGGTGGGAGAACTTACTTTTTGGTTTTATCCAAATGTGCGGATAGCTAGAGTCACCATTGACTTTTCTTTTATCCAATATTTAGGAAAGGTGAAAAGAACAGGAAAGACCTTTGATAGATTTTGAGTTCGGGGGGTAAGTTATGAAAAGGGAAAGTGTTAATACCCTTTTCATCTGTAGTTATCTACGGGCTCTTAATTGCTTAGTTCACTTTTGAAAATCTTGCTCTGTCTGTGTGATTTGTTTGAAAATATTTTGAAATCTCCAATGTAAGGCTGACTTTGTAATTCTTCTTGTATCAGTCCTCAAGAATGTATACAAAGTGTTATTTTTTGGAAAATATTTATTTAAAAGTGTAGTGTGAAAAAAAGTTTTGAGAAAAGTTGTGAGCAAGCAATTAAGAGTTTCTTACCCACTAAAGTCTTTCTTATTCTTTTCCTTCTTCTTTAGAGATAGTACTATCCATACCATTAGTTGGTAGGTAGCCCTATATATTGGATGTGAAAGGACATTCGTAGGATCATCATATGGTCATCGAAGGTAACAAGTAAGGATACTTTAGCAATTGTATCGAAGGGACTATCATTATTTTATAGGCGACTCGAAGGGACTAGATCATTTTGTATCCATCTCGAAGAGTCATCGAGGGATTATGATCTTTATTCGAAAGGGACATGATGATTTGATCGAGGGTCTTTTGCTAAAGTATTCCCACTTTCGAGGGACGTGACCAATATTCGTAAAGGCAACAAGAGAGGTTACCCTAAAGATTCATGTGTGGTTATGTTAATTAAATTATTTAGTATTGACAATTAGGTTTTCTATGTCCAATTGTTAGTCTTTCCATGCAAACCCTAATTACTAATAGTTAAAAATATAATATGCGGAATGTAAAGTGTGGAAGATTAAAGCTAAGTTATTACATCATGTGGGCAGTTACTTAATAGGAAAAAATGTGAAAAAATAAATTTAAGTTATTACATCGATAGTTACAACCTATACAATTGTCTCAGAATTTAAATAACAATAAGAAATAAGAAAAGATGTTAGAAAAAAATGTTTTAATATTTTTTTTTGTATTTTTAGAAAATGATCTAGGGTTAGGGATGATAATTAAAACGTAATAGCTAATTAATTAAGTTAACTTTAAAATAAACCAAAACCCTAATTAGAAACTCTAATGTCTAATTAATTAAGAAGAATTATTTGTCTAAAACCCTAAAACTAATTAGTTTTAATTAAAATGTAAGGTCTATTTAATTAATTAATTAAAAGTCAAACCTTAATTCTAGTTAATTACAAAAACTAGGCCTAATTTGGTTAAGTGTTAATGTTTAATGAGAAAAATAGATAATTAAAAGCGATGAGAAACAAAGGTTAGAAAACTGAGAAAATAAGATGCATGGGATGGGGATAGAGTTAGGAGAAGATTAATTATTTTGATTTTTCCCTAATGAAACAAACTAGAAAAAGAGTTTCAAATAATCTCTAAAAATTAATTTCTGGAAAAAAAAAGCTTACTATATTATACAAAATATTAATCACTAATTATAACAAAGTTTAATAGATAATTATATAATAATATAAAAAAGGTTTAAACCTATTATAATAAATCCCACAACAAATATTAGATCAACGGACTAACTTAACAGGACAAAAATTCAAACATATGCAAATATTTAGTCATACAATTAAAGATTCGGTTTTACCAACCTAGAATGCAGAAACCTACTTAAGCTACTTTCTCCCTTTGTTCTTCGTGCTTTTTCTTTCCTTTCTCTAACGTGATTGTCTGGATGAATACCGAATTCTGAAGGCTTATAGCTTAATTGTTGTTGTTCTTCAATGTGAAAAACAACAATTTTAGGATAACTCTAGTGAGTTGTGGATGATTATGAAATTGTAGATTAAAAATAGTATGAAAGAGTGGTCTATTTATAGATTTGAAATTAGGTTAAAGACACCCCAAAAAAGAAATAGTCCACACCAAGAAAAGCTCAAAGTTTATGATTTTATCTTGGTCAGCAAGTCTACAAACTCTGACCAATGAGAAATCAGTTTTGTGAACATGTGACCAATCAGAAAGTGACAAATCATGTGATTTTGTTTTTTTTTAATATTTTATATGATTTTTTAGTTTTTTTTAATTAAAATTTGAAAAAAGTGAGAAAAAAAATTATTTTTTGAAAATTTATTAATTAAAAAATACGAAAATAATAATTTAATAATAAATAAGTGATTTTTTTGGGAAGATTTATACCAATTGAGATTTGATTGAAATTTGGAGGACAAGATTATGACCATGGACACTTTTGTGATTTTTTCTCAATATTATGATTGATTTGGTGATTAATAAAATTAATTTTGAAATATTTCAATTATTTTTAACAACTTGACTATTAAGTGTATAAAATCAAAGATTTAAAAAAATAAAACAATAATTTTTAAATACCCTTAAAATAGAAAATAAAATAATAATAAAATAATTGAAAATGATTTTTTTTATCCTTTTTATTGAAAAAACACACAAAATAAAATATATACCAAAAATTAGTGTAACGAGACTTGAACTCAAGACCTTCCACTTACTTACAAGCCTCATTCCCCTACCAACTGTGTCATGTCATTCTATTCAAGATAAAAAGGCATATAGAAGCACATGAAGGTGGAAAAATATTTTTCTATTTTAAAAATACAAATAATTTAAAGTAAATTATTAATATTTTAAATAAGAAAAATAAATTACTATTAAACCAAATGTTATTAATACCCAAAAAAATCATGAAATAAAGTTTTAAAATATTTTAAAAAATGAGGCGAGAAAATTTTAGGGTACAACAGATTGCTTTTCATAACTCGAAAATATTCCTTCTATAAGTCAGTTATACAGTCTATTTATAACTCAATACCATCATTTATCACTCACGTCAGCGTTCATATCCTAACTCCAATGAGGTTTCAACCATATCGTTCGTGTCCAAAGTAATATGGCAACATTAAAAATCGATACAAAAGTGAACATTAAGCCTAAAGCTATGTCTAGCATTCAAGACCTAACAAATGCTAAAGCATTGATACTGATTCCTAAATAGATTGCGTCTAACACCGAGACCTATAAAACAAATATACAACATACATATCAAATTGATGTATCACATGTGAACTTCTCAATCATTTGTTATTGTCATGAATCGCTCTACGACATAGATCTTTTCCAACCAAATGAAGAGGAATTTACCGTAACTAACTCAATCATTTCCATCTAAGTTTTTGATAACATTAACAATCAGATACAAATGAATATCAAATCCCACATCCGCATCCAGAGTATGGTATTTGATAGTCGAAAAATATTGGATCATAGGTTTTGAAATGGGTTTGTCAAAGGGTTTGTCAAAAGATTCTAAAAACCTAGGTTTTACATAAACATAAATGAAACCAAAAAAATCAAATAATCAATCGGTTCACATACAATAGAATCAGAGTAAGTACATATGAGTACGAGTTATTACAACCAAAACCAACAAAAAATAGATCCTAACCACACATGGTCTCTAACCACGACGGGGGGGGAAATGAAGAGGGAGAAGAATCAACCGAGGTGTCCTACTGGGTAACTCAGATATGACTCCCATCCGCAAGAATCAGCTTCTATGTGGTTTGTAGCACTTCTCTCTCTATACAAATTTTCTCAGCTCCCTCTAGGTTGCCACCATGAAGAAAGATGATGCAATGGCCCAAAAAGTGAGGAAAATCACTAAAATAGAGTTGATGTCGGAGTATGGCGCGCTAAGATAAGCGTTGTATGGTCACTTAGAGCCGTCAAAAATTTCAAAAAAACACGCTTCTGGTGCTCCTATGGCGTGCTTAGCACAATACGGGAGCTTAGTGCGGTCAGTTGTACTGAAAAAAGTAAATCTTGTTTTCATCATAACTTCTGAACCGTAACTCCGATTGACGCACGATTGGAAGCGTTGGAAAGCTTATTTAATGATATACAAGGCAATGACTAAATATCACTATTTGAATACCTATAAAAGAAGAGAGAAAATATGAAATGATACAATATGTACATGAAAATGGTTATACATAGTATACATGTATTTACATACAAGTTGAAGTTTATTGACGAAAAGCAAACTAATTAAGAAGATGAGTGATAATTATTTCCATACAAATTCACAACAATTTAGAACTCATCAAATACTCCACAACTTTAAATTTGATTTTCCTTAAACAAGATTAACCAACTCAAGGAAATAAAAAAGAAAATCTGAGAATTCACGAATCAATAAGTTTTTACAAACGAAAATAAATGTGATGGTTCAAATAAAAATGGTACACACAAAAAATAATGCTTACCACTAGACTACAGTGACAACATAATCACGAAACAAATGCTAAATACAAAATTCATTCCAAACATTCCAAAACTATACATGTTCAATCATGAATCACACCTAGCAAAACTTCATCGATAGATAAAAAACTCACAAACATGAGGGAATTCACATTCACACAACAATCTTGCTAACAACGGATTAAATTATGCATTCATACAAAAAATTGGATTGAAAGCACAAAATTATTAATCACAAGGGCTTCAAGGGTTGTAATGTGGCTTGAATAAAATAAGAGGGTAAAATCAAAAGGTTTGAAACAAAGTTGCCTAAGCCTGTGAGAGCAATCACTTCCCACATTTTCAAACAACCAAAAGTTTGTCACCTTTTCCTCTTTGTTCTTTTGCTTACAACCATGATCTTATTACTTTCATACAATCACTCACTCATAAGGTAAGTTACTTTTGGTTTGGTGGTTATACTCAAAATCAAATAAAATGCCTTGATCCTTTTCATGCTCTCATACAATCAATACAAATGAAAGACTAAACATAATAAAATATATCTAATAGAAGAATTCTGGTACTCCGTCCATATAGTGAACAAAGTAAAGCTTCCTTGAATTTAGGGTGGATCTAAAGTGATTCAATTCATGAATAAGTAGTACAAAAGAATGAATGCCTTGGAATTTGTAAAAATCCTAAGTTGCAAAATCATGTTACAGTCTAGAAAGAAATAAAACACATACCTAGATACTCTTATCATTATCATGCATTCACAAGTTTAAACGATCAAAATCCAACAATCATCAAAACTCCCTCAAGCTAATCAAAAACAAGATCTTGGACAAACTCAAAAGGAACACATTTAAACTACCTAATATATATATATATATATATATATATATATATATATATATATATATATATATATATATATATATATATATATATATATATATATATATATATATATATATATATATATATATATATATATATATATATATATATATATATATATATATATATATATATATATATATATACATACACAAAAAAAAATAGACAAGGTGTAATGAATAAGAAATAAATGTGAAGAATTAAGCAGCAGAGCGTGCTAAGCCGTATCAGAAATGCTCAAAAATTAAAAAACAGATCCAATCTTGCTTCCTTAGCCCACTACACCACTTTACCTATACTACTAAGAAGGAAAAACAAGAAAGCGATTAAAACATGCTTGTTTTACATCATTAGCTTAACATCTATATATTTATAAACAATCACTTTGCTTCTCTTTGGATAAGCCAAATGTTTTCACTTCCGCCTTTGCATCTCCTCAAGCTCCAAGAGAAACTATGCACCTAACTGTACTTTGACAGACATGAAATAAAACAGGTATATGTATAATATGAACAAATGAACAAAGCTTAGAAATGTTACTACAATTTTGATCCAACCAATAAAAACACCAATCCCCAGCAACAGTGCCATTTTGTTGACAGCTGCAGTAAAGCGGCTCTCAAGCAAAAACTTGAGAAAGTATCTTTTATCGTCCCCACTGGACTTAGTGATATCGATGCCATTCGATTGTTACTATGTTTCTAAGCTTGTTTGTAAAAGTGTATTTAAAGCGAAAGGAAAAAAATAAACAACGGAAAATTAAAGATCTTGGAGAGGGGCAACATGTTAGGATTAGTTTTCATAACTCGAAAATATGCCTTCTATAAGTCAATTATACACAGTCTATTTATTTCTCAATACCACCATTTATCACTCACATCGGTGTTCATGTCCTAACGCCAATGAGGTTTCAACCATATCGTGTGTGTCCAAAGCAATATGGCAGCATTAAGAATCAATACAAAAGTGAACATTAAGCCTAAAGCTATGTTTAGCGTTCAGGACCTAACAAATGTTTAAGCATCAATACAGATTCCTAAATAAATTACGTCAAACGTCATGACCAATAAAACAAATATACAACATACATATCAAATTGATCTATCATGTATGAACTTCTTAATCATCCGTTATTATCACGAATACCTCTTCAACATCGATCGTGTCCAACCAAATAAAGAGGAATATATAGTAACTAACTCAATCGTTTCCAAACAAGTTTTACTATAACATTAACAATCGGATACAAATGAATATCAAATCCCACATCCACGTCCAGAGTATAGTATTCGATAGTAGAAAAATATTGCATCATAGGTTTTGAAAATTGGTTGGTCAAAAGATTCCCAAAACCTAGGTTTTCCAAAAACACAAATGAAATAAAAAAAATCAAATAATCAATAGGTTCACATACAATAATATTAGAGTAAATACATATGAGTACGGGTTATTACAACAAAAAAAACAAAAAAGAGATCCTAACTACTCATGGTCTCAAACCACGACGAGGGGAAAGTGAAGAGGGAGAAGAATCAACCGAGGTGTCCCACTGGGTAACTCAGATCCGAATCCCATCTGCAAGAATCAGCTTTTATGTTGTTTGTAGCACTTTTCTCTCTCTCTCTCTCTCTCTCTCTCTCTCTCTCTCTCTCTCTCTCTCTCTCTTCTCTCTCTCTCTCTCTCTCTCTAAAAAAATTCTCTTCTCCCTATAGGTTGCCACCATCAAGAAAGATGATGGAATGGCCCAAAAAGTGTGGAAAATAATTAAAATAGAGTTGATGGCGCATTAGGGCTAGCTAAGCGTACTATTGGTTCTTAGTGCGGTCAAAAATATCAAAAAAACACGGCTTATGGTGCTCCTAGGGCGCCCTTAGCGTGGTATGGAAGCTTAGCGCAGTCTGTTGCACTAAAAAAATAGATGTTATTTTCATCATAACTTTTGAACCGCAACTCTGATTGATACACGATCGGAAGGGTTGTAAAGCTTATTTAGTGATATACAGGACAATGACTGAATATCACTGCTTGAATACCTACAAAAGAAGTGAAAACCTATCAAAATATACAATATGTACATGAAAATTATTATACACAATATACACGTATTTACATACAAGTTGAGGTTTATTAACGAAAAGCAAATGAATTAAGTCGATGAGTGCTAATTATTCACCCTCAAAATCACAAAATTTTAGCACTTATCAAAATCTCCCCAAATTTAAACTTGTTTGTCTTCAATCAAGAACTAACACCCTCAAGGAGATAATAGCGAAAATCCGAGAATTCACGAATCAACGGGTGTTTACAAACGAAAACAAATGTGATGGTTCAAACAAAAATGGTACACACAAAGCATAATGCTTACCAATAAACTACGACGACAACATAATCAGAAAACAAACGCTAAATACAAATGTCATGCCAAACATTACAAAATGATACATGTTCAATCACGAACACACCTAGCAAAAGTTCATCGGTAGAAAAAACTCACAAACACGAGGGAATTGACACTCACATAACAATATTGTTAACAAAAGATTAAATTATGCATTCATATAAAAAAATTGTATTGAAAACACAAAAACAATAATCACAAGGGCTTCAAGGGTTGTAATGTGGCTTGGATAACAAAAGAGGGTAAAAACAAAAGGTTCAAAACAAAGTTGCTTAAATCTATGAGAGAAATCACTTCCCACATTTTAAAACAATCAAAAACTTTTCACCTTTTCCTCTTTGTTATTTTGCTTACAACCTTGATCTTATTACTTTCTCTTTTCTTTTCTCATTCTTTTTCTCATTCTTTTTTTATGCATTTTTCTTTCTTTCTCATTTTTTTTCTTCACATTTTTCTCTTTCTACTTCCAACTTATTCTTTCAAAACCTC